>JASJET010000142.1:2257500-2857500 GCA_034092305.1 Diaprepes abbreviatus
TGGCTTTGAAAGTTTGAATTTAATACATACTGAATAAATTTATTATCCCCTTAGTATTAGATTCAATCTAACCCGCAAAACTTTTCCGATATAAATAACTTTCAGACAGGGATTACTTAATAAATTCAATTTGGAAACGACTTCATTTAGTAGGCCGGGGCTTAACCGGTTGGAATAATTTTTGCTGTTGCTTTTATGCCTACCTTTTAAAATTTAAATTGTGGAAGTTTCGGTATAAATTATTGGCTTAAAACTTTTTGGTTTCGTGTTTATTTAGCTCATACCTAATATCTTAGAACCCCACGCAAGGAGAATACCGGCTCAACATAATCTTATTTTATGTTAGACCGCATACACAGTATGGATTCTACCTAACAATACTGAAATAAAAGCACCGCTTTGTGAAGAATTTTGTAACAAAACTGGAAAACAAAAATTGTACATAAATCTTTTTCGCTTCTTCTTCTTTCTCCATTTATTGTAATTTTACAAACTTGATGTTACTAGAGGTTACCTGGTCATAATATTCCAAATAAAACACAAAAAAAAAGAAAAGTTGTGATGTGTCACCAGTAGTGCATAATTTCTATCAGTGACTCATCGCTACCATATAGAGTGTCCAGGGTTGTGCGCTAAGAGAATCAATTCCAGTAGCGTGTGCATTTCAGATAATTAAATATGACGAAATTTCGCGGGAATATCAAAATATTTTTTTAAAAGTTAAATTTATTTTCTCACATTTTAATTAATCCTTACAATTTTTTTTTCCTTGCATAGGCACCTTCACAAAGTGTGAAAGATAATGTCGAATTCTAACCTACCGAACCCCCCCCCCTTGGAATGAAGGTACTGCAGATTTTCCTTGGTCTGCCATTATCCGTGGGTGCTGGCTGTCCAAGTTTATGCAATGAGGTTTCCGATTTCTAAGCAATTAAACCTTAACAAACCTTTGATCTTCTCTCAGTGTAGCATCCTATACGGTATTTCATTTTTAGATTTTATGCAAAATTATAGATTATATTTCATGTATAATGTACTATACCTAAGCCTAACTGTTTTTGAGATATTTTAAATTTTATGTCAAAAATAGAGTTTGCAGGCCTAAATATAAGTATCAATTTATCGTACACAAAACCTTTTTTATTTAATTGGGGGTTGATATCCTTCTAGATGAGGATCTATTTTAGTGGACTGTGTTGATATTTTGATAATAAATAAATACAGGGTGATCAAAAAGTAACATTAAATATTAACTTGAAAAAATCGTTAAAAGTCAATTTTTTTAATGTAAACCCTCTAGTTTTATAATGTTATCATATTTAACATTAAAAATAAGGGTGAGTTTAAATGGTTGTCTATTCGAAAAATTTGAAGTTTTTGAAATATTGGCAATACGACTTTTAAGTTTTGTTATTAGGTAGTCATGACGCGTTTATAACACCTATAATCCGGCCAAAAATTGATGGAAGGACCGGATGTTCATGCAGTGCGAAGATAATGGGTCTAGCCGATTAAGAGCTGCGCCTACAACTAGACATTTTTTACAAAAATTTTTGGTGCGAAATTCAAATTTTTATGGGTGTTCGAAAATTTTTAAATTCAATAAGATAAAAATTAGGACAATAGCAGGGTCGAAAAAAAAATATGTTGTTTTTTAGACGCCTAACTATATCCATGAATTTTCAGATTTTTAAAATTGTTGTGAAACATAGTCAAAATCGCAAAAAAAGGCATTTATTAGGATTTTTTCCTATATTTATCGCATTTTAAGCATACAATTTTTTTATAAATCATCAGTGATCTTAAAAATATGTATATATATATATATATATATATATATATATATATATATATATATATATATATATATATATATATATGCCGAAGCCATATTCAACCATTTTGTATTAGTTAATGATCGTTTTTTTCTCTTGAAGACATGATTAAGACAAGGCTAAGACAATTTTTTTTTATTTCAAATACTTGGTCACACTTTGTATTTTTTTTAAATACAAAGTAATATAGAAATAAATCATTTCAGTTCATGAAAAAGTTTTTTTTTGTTAAATATACACCTACGTATTAAGAAGTATTATTACTATTTTAAACAGTAAAGCAATAATTAACGTATTAAAAATCTTGTTTTATAAAAATCTTATATATATATATATATATATATATATATATATATATATATATATATATATATATATATATATATATATATATATATAAGACAACTGAGGATTTATAAGAAAATTCCATGCTTCAAAACTAGATAAAAATGCCAAAAAATGCTAATAAATGCCGGTTTTTGCGATTTTAACTGTTTCACCACTGGCAAAGATTTGAAAAAATTCCTGGACATAGTTTGGCGTCTAAAAAACAACATATATTTTTTTCGGCCCTGCTATTGTCCTAGTTTTTATTTTATTGTATTAAAAATTTTTGAACACCCATAAAAATTTGAATTTCGCGCCAAGAATTTTTGTAAAAAATATCTTTTTATAGTCAATAAAAACCTCCAAATTAAAAAAAAAGAACTTTCTATGATGATTAGAATCGAAGATTTCGTCAAAAAAAAAATACGTTTTAATTTTTTTGAGGTTATGTGACGAAAAGTGGCTAAAAATTTTTTGTGTGGGTACTTTTTAATGTAAAACAACCGGTAATTTTTTATTTTTTTTATTACCGGGGTGGGGGAGACATTTCGACCATCTTAATCGGCTAGACCCTTTGCTTTGGCATATTTTATAAGGCGATGTTGCCCAATTTATCATCCTATCATAACAGAATAGCAAAACAAATAATAAGACTAAAAGTTTAAGCGAATTTTCCTTTTCAAAATGTGAGATAAGGTAATTTAAAAAAACCATATCAAATCACTCTATTCAATCATTCATCACCTTTGTTTTACATATCTAATCAAATTTGCAGCAACTGATGTTTGAACTTTTCGTAAGAGAAATGTTATTTGAGTCTACTTTTAGAGTTGTTTTTTTTTCACAAAAAAAAAACTGATAGGAAAGGATTAAAAAATTCAAGGTTGTTTTTGACGTGCTAAATAATTATATTTCGAAGTTTTAGGTTTTCCCACATAAATGTATGATCATTGAACATCCTTAATTTTGACGTAATTAATTTATTCGGAGGTGTTTTCAAACTTAGTTATACCTAGTTTTCGTCAGTCTGTGCTCGATAATTACTGAAACCTGCTAATTAAAAGTGTTTAAATAATTTATTTCAGTAAGAATAAAATTAATAGAAATAAGGCCTGTACTGATAAAATGGTATTGTTTTAAGGACAGTTGGTTGTTTATGTATAAATAAAACTAATTATTCATTTTTAAATACATGGCTTTTATTCATTGTATTTTGTTTTAAAATTTTTATTATGTGTTGTTTATTTACTATATACTAATTATAATGCTGTGTGGTAAAATTAAGAATTAAGGTATTCATTTCACTGGCTCTGTGCAGAGATTTTAATAATTCACTCGTTTCTGTGCTATACTGTGCATTTCCTTAGTACAATTAAGTACAAAAAAGTCTCATTATTCTTGTATAGTGTGTTGCACTCAACATAAAATTCATTAAAGAACGACTACGAATGAAGACATAAAAACATTTCTTAAGTACATGAAGAAGTGTATAATTAACCAAAGAACAATACAATTAGCAAATATCACAGATTGAATTTTCCTTCTTGTCTGAAGGGTTTGAAATTTAAAGCTCTCTAACATTCAGATATGGGTATAAGTTATTTTTTCTAAGGTATAAATATTTTCAAAAACCTTTTTTGAACACTTCAGTAGCATCATTAAATACATACTCTAGATGAGGACGAAAACGTGCATGATAAAATTCTATTGTTATATTGTGATTATATAAATGACTTGTATTTCTAATCACAAAACCAAACAACCAAGTCTTTTTTATAGTTCTGTTCCATCAATAAACTCATTGAAATTAATAGGATTTGTTTTATTTCTGTAAAATATAAAATAGTAGTTATTAGTATTTAAAAACATTCTATTTAATCGAAATTATTCCTTTACTGGAACTATAGGTCTGCTTCCGTTACCATGTAGTCATTACTGTTTCTTACTTTTTTTTTAAAGTAATCTGCAAATAAGAGACCATCAGAATATTTAACACTATTAAGTAAATCGTTCATAAACATTAAAAACAACAGATGTTTCCGTAAAAACCTGAGAAAATGATCCTTCCACTTTTACCATATAAGGCCTACACAAAAAATAATTTGTAAGCATCCCTAGAAAAGACAAATCCGACAAGCTTACCCATCAACATCTAATGGCTCACCGTATCAAATGCCTTTGCACAATCAATATAAACTAGATCCAACTGCTTCCCGTCATCAACAGTCCCGAGGCATGATTTGTAAATACACATAAATTTGTTACTGTGGACTTTCCACTTGCTAAAACATACTATTGTTCTATTATTTTATCTGTGATATTGTTTACAATGCTTCCACAATAGATCATCTCAAATATCTTAAAATTGAATTAAGTATCGTAATTGGTTATCATTTTCAATATTTGTTTATTTATCATCTTTAAATATGGGAGAAGCAATTGTTGTATTTAGTTTACTGGGAAAAAATTTTGTTTTACAGACAATTTGAAAAATATGAGCGATAGAAACTGCTATGAATATAGAGCAACCTTTATAGATATATGAGGGAATATTATCCACTCCTGTACTTTTTTTAGGTTTTAGGTTTTTTATACTTTTCTTTAGTCTCCTTTGATATTAAAGAAAATTTTCCCAGCTATTAATATCTATATGTTCGTCATTTGATACTGATTACAACTTAAACACCGAACTGAAATGTTAAGCAGAAGCATTGGCAATATGTTCATGTTCTTCTAATAATACTCCTTTACAAGACATAATCCTTGTTATACCTTACGTTTTATTCTTACAGCTAACCATAGACGTAAGATAAATAAATATTACTGTGAATACTATAGAAAAAAGTTGGCTTACGCGCGTTTCGAGTTGCAGTACATCTTTTTCTAATTGCGGAGCTAAGCACGATACTCCAAACGTCATTGGACAGTCCTGTCACCTGACTTTTTTTAAGCGTAAGCCAACTTTCTTCTATATGATCCGTAGTCTATGTTAAGTAATATTACATCTATGGAGCCAACATACATCCAAAAGCTGCTGGGTTCAAAATTTACATTATTCTCTATATTTTTCAAATACAAATACAATATTCTATATACTGAAAAACACTAGCTCTACGACACTCTATACAGAGTGTGTCACGGTCACAGTTCTTTAGAATATCTCGGGAAGTAATGCGGTTTGAATTCTGCAAATTTTTATAATGAGGGTTTCGGTGATGCTTTCTGCAGATGAAGTAAAAGCAATCTTGGACGACTTCTAGTAATACCGGAAATTATCCAAAACTTACTTATTTTAAATGGGCAACCAAACAAAATTTTTTTACCCTACTCTAGACAACAAAACATATCCTAAATGAAGATAAAGAGCAAAATAAGAAATGTTTATAATTTCTCAATTATTATTTTTTCATTGCTTAATTTAAAAATGATTTTATTATGGTCTTATATTTAGAAGGAAATAACTGCTTTAAAAAAAATATACAATTTATATTTTAATTATTTTACATCCTCTAAAACAAAGCTTCTCGACTTCGAAACTATAACCAGAAAGCCTGTACTTGAAACTACAAATTTTCCCTAATAAATTTATCTTTGATAGCAGAATTTGGAAGAAACAATTAAGAGCCAGACATTGAGAAGTTGATAAATTAGATGTTTGCCAACGCGATTTATTCCAAGATAATACGGCGAACGTATAGAAAATTACTTGTGGGAGCCCATTAACCACAATTTAGATAAATTCCTGTAAAGTAATTTTTAAACGAACTGCTTAAATCAATTTGAATAGCGTTAAACCGTTTTGTGCTTTTGTTTAAGTTTGGTTTCTTTGTGTGGTTGAAAATTTACGTGGGACCGACGATAGACAATTCGCCAAACCTTCCGAATATCATTTATGTAGTATATAATTCACATACACATGTTATCGATAAAGGGGAATCGCTGATGATGTATGTTTTCTGTAATTCAAGGGGGTAGATAATTAATAGTAATGTATCTTGTATGCGTGAAAACTCGTCAATGTAATAAATTATACACATGTCGGTAAGTACCAAATAGATTTGAGCGTATAACATTTAATATTAGCTTATTACATAGGGTGCTTAGAAAGTTTTACAATCAATATAATTAAAACTTAAATAATAATAATACTATTTGATAGTTGGTGCACAAAGTTTAGAAATTATCTATTTTTAACCGACTTCTAAAAGAAGGAGGTTCTCAATTCGTCGAGTATGAAGTTTTTTATGCATGTACACCGATTACTCCGGAACGGCGGCACCGATTTAAATGAAATTTTTTTACGTTATATCCAGCAAGTTGCTGCGGTGGTCCCATTTTTTTTTGGATGAAATTGGTGCAGTAAAATCCGAGATTGCGCTGACAATACGGCGGCCAAAAATATTAATTTTGTCCGATTTTCTCCAAAATTGGTATGGGGGAGTTTTCGAGGTTGCTCATAACGAATCTGATATTATTTTTAAAAAATTCAATATGGCGGATCTAATATGGCGGACGAAAAAATCAATTTTGTCCGATTTTTTCTCAAAATTGGTATGGGGGAGTTTTTGGGATCGCACATTACGGAAATTAAATATGGAGGATCCAAGATGCCAGATTAAAGATTCTACATCTCGCGCTTTTGACTAAATTTTTTTTTGTTGGTGTTAATTACGAATTTAAAATATTTTTTGAGAAACTCAATCTGGCGGATTCAATATGGCGTCCTAAAAATTCTACATTTTTCGATTTTCTAAAAAACTGATATAGTGGATTCTTCAGGGTTTAAACTATAAATTTTTTCAGGATTCAATTTTGTTAAAATATGGGACTGAATAATTTTTGAGGATGTAAATAGCGAATACAAAATTATTTTAAGAAAATTTAATACGTCAGAGGCAATATGAAAGTCTTGAAATTTTAAATTTCCGGATTTCATCCAAAATTGGTACTAGGGGGCTTTGAAGATCTTAAATTTAGATTAGATTAAGACGTTAAAATTATTTTTTTGAAATTCAATATGGCGGATCCAATATGGTGGGATGAAATTTTTTTCAGATTTGGTATTAAGGGGTTTTCAGGGTTATTAGAATGAAATTTTTGAAGTCGGCGCCAAATTATTTCTAAATGAAATTACAAATAAAGTATTTTTAATCTGTTCATGCGAATCACATTTTGTCGGGTATTAGTGTGGCGCCGACTTCAAAAATTTGAATTTCATATAAAAATGTATAGTTATTTTTCACTTTTTAGGGCAGTTTTAGAAGTCGGTTCAATTTTTTTTATAAAAATTTTTTAAACGGTTTTATTTAGTTTGCCTTGTTTGTGTCTTGTGTGGGTCAAATTTATTAACTGAAATTTTACCCACTTGCTGTTGACCGATTGATCTGAAATTTGGTACACATCTTTAGTTCTGATCACAATACAATTAGGTATAATTAGTATCATTGTATATCCAAGATGACCGCCGCCACAAAATGGCGGATTACGTATTTTTTTACAACACCCTCAATATGTGTATTAAATAAAAGGGTTTGACTTGTAGAATACAGTACACTATGAAAAAACTTCAAATCCAAAATGGCCGCCACTACAAAATGGCGGATTACATATTTTTTTCAATCTCCTCAATATGGGCATCAAATGAAAGCGCTTGACAAGTAGAACACAGTACACTTTGGAAAAATGTTTCTAATCCAAGCTGGCGTCCGAAACAAAATGGCGGATCAGAGAGTTTAGACAGTCAAACATTAAAACTGAAATCTAGGTATCTAATAAAATAAGTAGAAAATATTTTTTTAAGTTAAACGTTTTTATTGTAAAGAAACATAATAATGATGCAGATAATGTAATAAAAGCTAAGAAAATTTGAAGCATGGCAAAGGATGAAATTTTTATCAAAAAGCGCATTGAAATTAAATTTGAAAGATTTCTTTCGATCTTAAAATTTAAGTTTTTTACAAGCATATTATAGGAAATATATACAGACCTCCAAAGTCAAATTATGTATAATTTTCAAATTATTTAGAAGGTATAGTTTCAAACCTTTACTCAGAGTAAACTTAGATACAAATTCAACCTGCTTAGCTATCTGCAACTGGAATCGGTCTTTTCTCCTTTCAATATGTCGCAATTTATTAAAGACCCCATACATATGGGCAGGCTCTTAGTCTCACTTATCGATTTAATATTTGCTAACATTGAAACTACTATTGATTCGGATATATTTTTATTTGAGATTAGAATTTTTTTTATTTTCAACACTATAGTTTAGATTGACCTTTTTTTTTCTTTAATTATTTATTTCGAGGACCTTTGAATGCAAAAAAAGTTATTCCGTGATTTACTATTAGGAACCCACCCTTAGCGCAAAAAAAATTGGGGTGAGATTAGAATTTTATTTTTTATTTTCGACCCTGTACATTAGATTAAACTTTTTTTTTCTTTCATTATTTATTTGATTACACTTGACCGCTAAACGAGTTTGGCCGTGATTTACTAACAGAAACCCAACCTTATTGCAGGTTGAGGGTAGTTTTGTCCTCTTTATAAGGTGTATTTGTGACTGTAAGGGGTCGTTTTCACCCCCATGAAAGAGTAAATGTCAATAAAAACAAACCATAAATATATGGTGATTGCCGTTCCATAATCAGCTTAAAGTATAACTCATGATAGAACATTTTTCATATATTTTATAATTTATTTCCATTTTTCTTACATGGAAGAGTTTTATCCTGTTTAAGGAGTGAATTACTATTTTTTTTTTATATTCTTGATATATTTTTAGTCCACATGACCTAAGCTTTACAATGAGATAAAACAAACATGTTTATCTTTTTTCATTGTCGAGATATTAGATTTTTAATGTCAAGACTTTTATTCAACTGAAACATGTTATGCAACCCAATTTCGTGAACTTTGATAATTAATTTCTCAAAATTAAAATAAATGCTCATCTTCGAACTTTTTTTAGAGCATTATCTTATCATAAACCTTCAATTAGCATACCTTTGAGTTTCAAATACGAGGTCGACGAAATAGGCTAATTTTACTGTCACTCTTTATCCCGATTTTTAACATGCTTGCATGCATCTTGAAAATATTTTTTTGAGACTACATCGAAGAATCTTTTAGGACATGCTTGAAATATCACATTCAAAATTATACACGTCGAATTGATAACCTCCTTTTTTGGAAATCTTTAAAAAAATATCAAACCAGAAACGGTAAATTTCTACTACAAAAACTAAGTTTAATAAACACATTTACCTTGTCTAACAATTTAGCCGAAATCATTCTACCAAATTTCCTGTCGATAAATTTTACTTAAGACTGAGTAAGAGTAAAAAGGAATTCCTGAAAAACAATTAAGTGCGAACCTTAGTAGGAGTCGATCAATTTGTTGTGTTCGGGCCCGATCTATCTCAAGATAATCCCTGGAGTGTATTGAGAATTACATGCGATAGCCCATTAGCAACCATTTAGATACATTCTCGGGAACTAGGTGTACCCGCAACGTACGTGCTATATTCAGATAAGTACAGTATTGTTTAAAGCAAATATATAGTGTGATTCAATATATTGTCATGCTGGGATTTTTTTATTAAAATTCAACTAAAATTTTTTGTGTTTATATCTATAAAATGGTATCAAGAAGACCAATAACTTGTTGGTATTGGTAGAGTATAATCTAAATATTGAGTAGTCTATCTCTACAGAATGTTATTCATAACATATATATATATATATATATATATATATATATATATATATATATATATATATATATATATATATAAGTACTGAGTCGAAACAATGTATGTTATTTATAACATAACGAATACAGTTGAGGGAACAAGATATTGAGTATGAGTATATATATATATATATATATATATATATATATATATATATATATATATACTCAGTAAGTTTTTTACTACTTGTTCCTACAAACTCTATTGCTACTTTTTGTTTATACGAGATGGCCACTTTTGTCACTTAAGTGATGGTCTGAGCCACAGTCTTTTTTACACTAACATATTGGATTGTTAAGATTGCAGCTTATTAAATGGTAAAGAAGTCCAATATTAATTTTTGAGTTAATCTTGCTCATGTGTACATACGTTAGAAAAGTTAATAGATACTAAAACTTTTATGTTAGAAATTTCCTTCCTGATCTTATTTTTAATATATATATATATATATATATATATATATATATATATATATATAATACTTTAATAACTATAAATAAATTATATTCCTCTGGTGTTAAATTAATTGTAAAATGAAGGCCATATTTTCAGCATACGTTCACTCGCAAATAATTTATTTTAAAACGGCGGTATTAAATACCCTTAAATCCTTTCCTATACTCGTGTACTCTATCTGGATTGTAAAACGATGCCGTAATTCCCATGAAACAATTAAGTGCCAACCATTGTACGAGTTGATAAATTTGTTGCTTGTGGCCGGATTTATCCCAAGGTAATCTGGGAGATGTATGGAAAATTACTTGCAAGAGTTCATTAACGACAATGTATTGGACGGTCTTGAAAATTACGTGTGCATGCAGGGGAGAGAAGTTAGTTTAAATGTTATAATTTTTGACTTTATTATTGTACCATATCAAGTAGTGAAATGTATTATGTAGTGCTAATTTTAGTTTAGTGTTTTTATAATTTCCACAAATAATTCCTTTGTATGTAGTCTCGAACAGTTCGCTAAAGTTAGATATAATTCCTTAGAAACAATTAGGAAAAGCTGTTGTAGAACTTGATGACGATGCTATTTGGAACTCGATTTGTTCTAAAATTATCCAACGAACATGGAAGATTACTCGCAAAACTTGATGAAGAATAGCTTTAGGTGCATTCTGAAAGTTATTTACACATAGAATAGGTATTATCTAACTTTAAACATTCGGGAACTATTAGAAATCTTAGTTAATATCCCAAATTTGTATTTAATATATATATATATATATATATATATATATATATATATATATATATATATATATATATATATATATATATATATATATATATATATATATATAGGCGCGGATCCAGGGGGGGGGGGCGATCATATAATTTTTAGTCGTAATTAGCAGAAAATACATAACCTAAAAGTATAGTTGTAGGTAGTTAAGAAGACCTTTATGACTCAGTCTTACGAAACTAAAAAAATATTTTTTACATAGGTTATGCCGAATGTGTTAATGCAGGAAAATCCAGATGGAATGAAGATCAAGCTGTTTTTAGACAGGGTGTTTTAAGTAAGACAACTCAAAATGATGTAGGGAATATGCAAAAGTTCGCGATTCCCTATACATATTATGGTATTTTTGATGGTCATGCAGGTGTTGGAGCAGCACTTTGTGTGATTATTATCTAAATTTGGTATCTTAAGGCATCATAAACATTCATCACAATAAGTTTTTTGTTAAGGAAAGAATGCCCTGATTTAACAATTTTGGAATAAATAGAGATGTGAAACCATATCTTTTAGATATCTCACTAATCTCAAATGATATATAAAAATAAGCACAAACAAGATAAATCACTAATGACACACTGTTAAGTGTATTTTGCTCACTGAACAGAAATTAAATTGAACTACCAGAACAGATTTCACGGTTGAAAAATAGTAAATAAGACATAGTGGCGACATCTCATTGGCCCACTCAATAACATAAGAATAACACAAATCAACAATGTTCTATAAAACCTCCATGTGGTGGCGCGACGGTAAATTTAAAAAGAAATATATCAAAACTCGACACACGAAACTTGCATCCGCAACTAAACCAACTGTGAATTCCACAGTTTAAGTACAGTGTCGCCCCACAACCTCTATAAGAGAGCTGTTGTGTGTTGTTTTGGCCAACAATTATAATTGTCGTTGACACAGCTCTTCATCTTTGTTCGTCCTGCGCTAAATATTATATTTTCCTGTAACTTCTCTCGTCTCTCTCCTCCAATATTTGTTATGTATCCTTTGTTCTCCCTTCTTATTACCCTCTGCCATTCATTCCAAAATAAATTGGATAGGATGTTTATGCTACAGAAACTTCCGAGAGAGTTTTGAAACCTTACAAAAACCTTGCGTGGAAGCTTTCAGTAATTACAAAATGTCCGCGAAAAAATAACTAATGAGAAGATTACGCTTAAGCTTAAGATAAACTCTAACAAAACAAATAGGAAGTTTTCTTTAAAATATAAATTTGGAATAATACAAAATTTTCTTAAAATTTTACTGTATTAAGCTTCAAAACTGCTTTTTTTGAAAGATTGCGTATTATCTTCCAGAAACTTGTAAAAAAATTTTACAAAACTTTCAAAGTTAGTTTCACACACAATTTTTAATTTAATTTTCTTGAGGTTTCCGGAATCTCATAAAAAGTGACATGATATCCTTTCTGATATTTATTAATAAGGTTCCTAAAAAGTTCTTGGAAGGTTACTTTCTTCGATCTTACTCTAGATTTAAACAACAATAGATTTGTTTGAAGGCTGTTTATGGTCGGTGGGGGAGACGCTTTTTTGATGTTTGACAGACATAAATATATTTATTTATCTTGTCTTTCAGTTTAATTATTTGTCGTGCCTTTTTTCGGTGTTGTTAAGTGTTAAAAATTACTATAAATGCGAAGTCTACAATTAATATTAACAAAAAGAGGATTTAAAAACTTATTTTTATCGGTAAATATTGTTAGATTGTTTACATATTGAAAATAACAATAATAAAAATTTAGGCAACCATATATTCATACTTTGTTTTCAGAATTGACGTACCCAGGGGTATGTTCGAAGGACGTACCGATGATACTCGTTTACATAATGCAATTAGCAAAGGATAGCATAAAATCGGTATGTCTGAACCAAGAAATTAAATATCTACTGTTTATCAACACTTTATCAAATATAAATAAAAATATTATTACGTTATTCAACGTTCAAACAACCGGGCCCTAGTTCTCACGTTATGCTACTTCTACAGGGGTATGTTCGAAGGTTACTTTCACTCTGAATCTTTCATGTTAGGTAGTAAAAATAGCAATGTGTTTTTTTCTTAAATCATAATGTCAGTTTTTATGCACTAGGTAGTGCTAGTTCCTTCAAGGCACTTCTTTTAGTGAAGGTAACATGCGATTCGAATTAATTTTCCGAAAATGATAATTTCTGCAGACGATCTTCCTCTAAAATTTTTACTTTTTTATCAAAAACGTCATCACAAATTAATGAAAAAAGGTCAGGCATTTGCATACACGGCGATACAAAGCTGTCCGAATCTCTACACATTTTCGATTTTGCCTTTGTTTTACAATCCCCAAAATCTGGGCTTCCATATTTGAAAAATCATTAATGTTTTACGTGCCGTCGATACAATGTTATCGCTTCAGGCTTTCCGTTTTTTGTCACGTAATTCAATAACACGGAATTTTATACTTCCGTGGTATATTCTCGATTATTAAACATGATATTGCCGATTATATATTTTTTAATTCTGCCTATTCATTTTTCTTTTTACGGAGAGGTAGTTTCTGGCGGCTTTTAGAACGTTTATATGCCACGAATGACAAAATTTCATTTAGTAGAAGTTTTACATGTAAAAAAGTAGCATGAAACATATTTAAGGCAAAATGCTATACAAGACATGACGTCCATTTTCAAGATTCAAAACGGTTCTTTCGCTATGCCACATATTTCTCCTCTTGCATCTTTTGTGGCTTTTGTAAATTGTCTATCTATATTTTTTCCCTTAAATCACCTGGGTAGCTATTCTGGTTCTTCATAGGAAGTGATCATTCTCTTGAGAGAATAGGGACAATCCCATCCTACAGTAATTCTCTCGATCGGGTATTACCGTATTCTCGTACGATGTGATGGGAAATCGGAAACAAAATCTAGTAAGCTATGTTGCCAAACATCTATAGTGTATGTAACCATATAAATTGTGCATTTAACCCTAAAAACTAATGTGAATATAGACATAACCCTACTTAGCAAGCAAATGTTGGAATTTAAAATGAATATAGTAATTAATATTTTTAACCTATTTAATATTCTTAATGAGAGAAAAGAATTAAAAAGGGAGTTTTATAGGGAAAAAAATAAATATGTAAAAACACAGATCGAAATATTTTGCTGGTAAAATAGCCGTTATGCGTGAAATTGGTATCACCTACAAAGATGTAAAGGATATCATGCGAAATAAAATTAACTTTTTCATTTCCTAAAATACAAATTTAGTTTATTTTCTACTGGGATGGGAAAAGAAAGATTTTCCTTATTTTTGTAAAAATGCTATTTTTTATACTCCCTATAAATATCAGAGAATGAATATACAAAGTAAAAAAAACAAAATGATATCTGTAAAAATTTATTTCATCAATAAAATACATTCTGCATACTTGAAATATATTTATAATTCAGCTAATAGTAAAATTATTAATTTTCCCTAAAGTAGTTACTGATAATGTGTTGCTGGATCGGTCTTGCTTCTTGTAGATCAGGGTGTGTCTCTTGTTCTTGATGAACATTTCCCATATAAAAAATTATTATCTATCTATCTTTTGAAAAACATCTAAATTTATTCTTCAAGACACCAAAACATCTTTCAACGGTACTCCATAATGAACAGATATCTATTAAATCTTTTCTCTGTTGTCCCCAGTTGTGAAATATCTTCCAAAGGCCATAGCCTTAAAAATAAATCCTGAAAAAATTAAACTTAGTACACTTTCCTTTATATATTTAAACAAATTCTAAATTAATAACAAATTATCAGTTTACTGTACAATTAATTTACCTGAATCTCCAATGAGGAAAAATAAATCTGATTTTGTTCTATAGATCATTTCCATTATATTGCAAATGTTAAATTCACTCCAAATATAAGAATCATGGGTACTACTAGAAAATTTAGCATTTATATTCATGATTTATAAAGTCTCATCGCAAATTCTAAGTCATCTGTTACTGATCTGATAATTACAACATGAGTGCCGTCAATGTACCCTATAATACCAGGAAAATGATGTTTAGTATAAAACCTAAAATATTATAAAAATCTCGTATATTTCAAAATTATCTTACATATTACCTATTTAACGCCAGTTTTAATTATTTTTTAAAAAAACAAATTACATTTAAATTTTAAGTTTACAAAATATGTATTACTGCTAGCTATATATAATTTACAATTTAATAGAAAATTACCCAATTGGACAAGCTTATAGTTCATTTAAATTTTGTAGCAATTAGATCCACTCTGAAATAGCATTGTCTCTATTTACATCATCTGGGTTTTTCTTCTACAATACTCCAACTGACACTTGGGTGACTCACTCCAGAAATATATTCAACCCAGTTATTTTGTGGTAGCTGCTAGTCGCAAAAAATCCAAGAACCTACAAATATTCATATTTTAATAAAATTATATTAATATGGGTACCTAAATCTAAAAAGAAAAATTAATATTAGCTTAACATTCTCCAAATTTAACAGTTACTAAAGCAGGTAATATATTACAAATATGTATAATCCAACCAAGTAAAAAATCATTAATGACTTGCTACTCTTGCATATGCTAACTTTATAGTTACCAAATATTATTATGACTTCTGGCAAAGATGATGTTGCCTCCTTTCAAGCCCTGAGAATTCTATAAATTGGGTTATTTTTAGTACATGATATCTTTCCAGATCTTTACCAAGCCAATAAAATAAATTAAATGAAGTAGAGTCCGCCAAGTTCCAAAAATATTTATATTATAGATACTTACCTAAACAGCTTCGTGAATTCTGAATCATTTAAATCTCCAAATCGACGCAACCGTAGTAGAAATCGACGATTATAATTTGCCATTTGTTTTTCCGTTAATCTGACATCCTTAGGTCCATCGTGGTTCAAAATTACTTCCTCAATACCTATTTTATATATGTATATTTACGAACAAAAATAATTTATAAAAATCACAATATCTTTAAAACAATCATGAATTTTCTTGAACTTTTATAACCTAAAAATCGCATAATGACAGGAATGACAGTATCGTTCTCTCAAAATCTTGCCGTTCTCTTGATTCGGACTAGTAGAACAAGTTCTCTCAAGATTTGATCGCTTAAAATTACGAGAATGCGGTTTCATACTTTTTCGTGAGAACCACGCCCACTTTCCATCAAGATGATCGTTCTCTCAAGAACGAGAATAGGTACCCTGAAGGAGAAAAACCATAACTTATTTAGCTAATTCGACGGTCGTAAACATATATATATATATATATATATATATATATATATATATATATATATATATATGATACAGTATTAATTCGGTAGTAGAAATTCGCAGATCTGGTTGAAGATCAACTGTTGATCTCTGCTTCATTAAAAGTTTTTTTTTATATGAAATTTATTAGACGCTTAAAATATTTTTATAATATTATAAAGTGTTTTCTATATTCTGTCCATATACTGTTTTTCTGTATATATGAGTAAAAATGTTTAAGAAATTCATTAAAATAAAGTGGTTTTTAATTTACTCAAAATCCAAATTTTTATTAAGACATTCTTTATTTATTCGACCAAAATGAAATAATAATCGCCACTTTGTAGTTGTTACTTGAAAAAATGCCCGAAAATTTGAATATTAAATAAAACAACATGATATTCTCCAAATGCTAACCTTTTTTATGCCAATGGGAATACTACCGCAGCGTCCGGAAATTCCCCCAGAATTTCACGCAATCCCCTATAATACCTTATAACACTCTGAAATACTTTACAATGCATTGCTACACCCTAAATTGTCTTACATTCTTAATTTTTTTGTTTGTACGATAATAACACTCCTATATTTTTTCTTCTACATATTTTTTTCTCGTAAAAGTATTTTCTTCATAATATAGTTTTGTTTAGTAGAAACACTTACCTTATTTCAAGGAAAATTTCTATTTTCTTAATCAGTATATATATATATATATATATATATATATATATATATATATATATATATATATAAATATAAAAATATTTGTTATTTTTCCAATTATTTGATTTGTCAGAAAAAGTTTTTATTTGAAAACTAGACAAATAGTTTATAGTTATTAGTAATAAGATGTAGGTGTAGCTAATACCGATAATGTTCTATAAAGTTGTGATTTATGCATTGCTAATCGTATTTAAGGACCTAAATCAATTGGTTTGATATCATGGCACTGACCTGCTTTTCTCTCCGTCGTGTGATCACCCTGTCAGGTCTTTGGACTGTTATTATGCCCATCTCGTCCATGCTCAAAATATCTTTAACATCAAGAAAATACTTACTTAAGATAGTTGTCAAAAAAATGCTAACGTTGGCAATATTGAAATTTGTGACGCTAGCTATACTTGTAGGCTGAGGCAACCTTAACGACAAATTTGGGTGGAGCCATTCTTCCTCTGGAATTTCAGTTTCAATCCATTGTAACCCAACTATTTTTTATATATAATTACAATATTTTTAGGTTACGCCTATGGTTCAATGCATAATTATAACCCAGTAGTTAGTAAATTCTTAGATAAGTATATCCTAAGCAAATACATTTGTTAACCAACCTAAACAGAAAAGTCCCAAACCTATAAAATCATAAAACCTTCTTTTATAAAAAATACAGGACTTTATTCATGACGCCCTTTTGTCGCATATCAGGTAGACTTTAAAAATAGATTATTTGACCATTGGTCTTATAATAAAATAGATATAGTTTGTTAAATATGTAATTCTCCTTTCAGCCAGAGAATATGAAAAATATATATACAAACAGTTTATTTCCTGCAAATATCGCTCTAGTCCTCTCCCCATATGCGTTTCAATCACCTCATGATCTCGTCAGTGGAGCTGTATCGGACCGAGAGCAACATTAGCAGGAAATAACTAATATATGAACCATACATTTCAAAGTATGTCGGCAGGATATTGCACCTGCCATCTACCAACGTTGATGTCAGACTGAAAAATATCGCCAGTCGAACGACACCTATGAATCATCGGAGTAACGTGAAATTTTTAAAAATCAAAATTTCAGTAAGAAATAAAGAAATCTTTCTGTCGTATTTAAATAGTTTATTATATATGTAATTCTCCTTTCAGGCAGAGAATATGAAAAATATACATACAAACCGTTTATATATATATATATATATATATATATATATATATATATATATATATATATATATATATATATATATATATATATAAATATATATATATATATATATATATATATATATATATGCAGTGCCTTCATTTCAAAACGAACCATCCTTAATAACTTTGTTAAATAGAAAAATTTAAAAAAAAGAAAAAACACGTCAATTTAGATATACAGGGGGAAGTTTAATTTTGCATTTGTTAAAAGTCTGTCAATCACCTCCTCACCTCCAGCTAACCTCACTTTGATATGTCAAATGGGAACCCCCACCTTGTGACACATCATTGTAAGCAGCATAAAATTGTCTATCCAACCGTATAAAAAAAATTAAATCGGTTGACGTACAAGCGAACAGTGTGCAAAAATGTCTTGTAATAATGCATAATATATCGGCCTCGAACTTTAGTATGTCAAATGATTACCCTATAGTGTGATACATCATTTTAAAGGGCATACTATCTCCTATTTAGCCAAAAAAAAAAAACAAAATCTGTTGATGTACAAGCGAATAGTAAGAAAAGATGTGTGGTAATAATAGACACCTTATCACATTAAACTTTATTATGTCAAATGGCTACTTCATAGAGTAAAATATTATTTTAAATTTAAAATAAATATTTTTTTAAAATAATAAACAGTTAAAATATTTGCGAGAAAAAAACTAAGCCTGTTTTAAAATTCATCGCAAAATTCATTGCAGTCTAATCAATCTAGTGTATTTATTTCAATGATATTTTTTGCGGTACCTGATAGGTACAAGAAATCACTGCAATAAATAAAATTTTTAAGATCTTTAAACACCAGTTGTTTATTATTGTTAAAATTGTCATTGTGACGCCTAGTTGAAACGTGAATATAAATGGTGTATACGCTAGCTATGGAGCTGAAGATCGGTGCGCTCGTAGAACCGCCAGAGCATTTAACGAGAGGCATCAAGACAAAAACGTGGGCCATAAATATGTACTCGAATTGAAACGAAAGTTTGAAGAAACGGGATCCGTTTGTAATAAAAAATCTATTGAGAAAAGGGTTGTAGATGAAGCATGCCAAATCGAGGTACTAGGACAGTTTGCAATAGATCCAACTTTATCCATCTCAAAGGTCGCAGATTTAACCAACATTTCTGCTGGCTCTGTGCATAAAGTTTTAAAACAAAATAAGTTTTTTCCCTACAAAATTCAAATTCTTCAAGAACTCGGAGAAGACGATTTTGATAGGAGAATTCAATTTTGCGAATTAATGTGCCTAAGAATATCTGCTTTAGTGATGAACCAACTTTTTTTCTAAATGGACTGGTTAACAGACATAACTGAGATACTGGGATAATGAAAATCCGCACCTTTTCCGAGAAGGGCATACTCAATATCCCGAAAAAATTAACGTGTGGGCAGGAATTTATGGCAATGAAATCATCGGGCCATTTTTTTTGGAAGATAATTTAACTGGGCAAATTTATTTAAACCTTTTAGAAAACACAATATACCCTGCCATTGTGCAATCTTTAGAAAATCAAGTGGATGAAAATGCTGTTATGGTACTAAATGAAAATAATTTGCATTTCCAGCAAGATGGAGCTCCCCCGCACTACGCTTTGGCAATTCGAGAGTGGCTTGATGAACATTTTCCAGGGACGTGGATTGGCAGACGTGGTGCAATTGAATGGCCAGCACGGTCTCCAGACCTAACCCCTCTAGACTTTTTTCTTTGGGGGTATTTAAAAAGCAAGGTTTATAAAACCCCACCTGAAAATATTGACGATTTAAAAGATCGAATTGTTCGGGAATGTAGAGGAATTAGCAGAGAAACCCTTGCCAATGTTCGTGGGGAATTTCAAAATAGGCTTTTTTATTGTCTCGCTAATAACGGCGCACATTTTGAACATTTAATAAAATAATTTTCTTCAACTGAATAAAACTGAATAAACTGCTTATATTTAACACACATTTTTGCATCCTAATTGCCTATAACGTCTATTAACTTAATTTTTTTTGACATCGTTGGATAGCAGATCGTACGTCCTTTAAAATGATGTATTACACTATAGGGTAATCATTTGACATACTAAAGTTCGAGGCCGATATATTATGCATTATTACAAGACATTTTTGCACACTGTTCGCTTGTACGTCAACCGATTTAATTTTTTTTATACGGTTGGATAGACAATTTTATGCTGCTTACAATGATGTGTCACAAGGTGGGGGTTCCCATTTGACATATCAAAGTGAGGTTAGCTGGAGGTGAGGAGGTGATTGACAGACTTTTAACAAATGCAAAATTAAACTTCCCCCATGTATATCTAAATTGACGTGTTTTTTCTTTTTTTAAAATTTTTCTATTTAACAAAGTTATTAAGGATGGTTCGTTTTGAAATGAAGACACTGTTATATATATAACAAACTATTTAAATACGGCAGAAAGATTTCTTTAGTTCTTACTGAGATTTTGATTTTTAAAAATTTCACGTTACTCCGATGATTCATAGATGTCGTTCTACTGGGGATATTTTTCAGTCTGACATTGAAGTTGGTAAATGGCAGGTGCAATATCCTGCCGACATACCTTGAAATTTATGGTTCATATATCATTTATTTCCTGCTAATGTTGCTCTCGATCCGATACAGCTCCACTAACGAGATCATGAGTTGATCGAAACGCATATGGAGAGAGGACCAGAGCGATATTTGCAGGAAATAAACTGTTTATATATATATATATATATATATATATATATATATATATATATATATATATATATATATATTTCATATTCTCTGCCTGAAAGGAGAATTACATATATAACAAACTATTTAAACACGGCAGAAAGATTTCTTTAGTTCTTAAGTACGCCTATGACCGAATGGAGACAAGTAAAGTATAAATTGAATCCATGAGGTTGAAAGGCACTCTTTTATTTTATCAACGTAGAATAAGAAACAACTTAATTACGAGTGCATCAATTATTTCCTGTAAACAATATAAAAGTGATATTTGAAAATTTGTCTTGTTTTCATTGAAACCAGTGATAAACGAAAAAACAGCACCAGCAAACTTATAACATTGGTAAAACGTGGGAAAAGCCCATAACATGAAACCCCGCGGAAAAACAACTAAATAACATTGAAAGCATTGATAGAAAACTGAAGTACATAACATTGGTAACAGCGGTGGTGGAAACCAAGCTTATAACATTGGTACCAGCGGTGGAAACAGAGATACATAACACCATGCAGAAAAATTCTCACTATGGTGGTTTGCCAGTTTATAAGCCAATTGTCTTAGCTTGTTCGTTTTAAACCCATAATTGTTGGCGGCGCAAGTCAAAATGTATTTCTATAAGATATTTTCTTCTTCAGTCGACAGAAAGAGGTTAATCAAATATGTTTGTTGTAATCTTTCTTTTTTTTAATATACCGAGACAAACACTTGTAATTTAGATTATACGAAAATGCAGCACTACTAAGACTCTATCGTCACTTCTTTATAAGCTAGTTCATAGATTTCTTTACTAGCCATGCCATTATCAGTCTCACATAATTATTTGACATTTTGAAACAATAATTCATAATTATTTAGAGTTCAAAACAGGAAATCATAATAAAATTGAATTAATACGGTTAAAAAAAGAATATAGGAGAGTTGTTATAACCTGTCAGAACTCACCGTGGTGTAAAAAATCATGATTATTCAAAATTAATGCTTCATAACCTCAACACGCATAGCAAAAAGAAACAATATCATGTATTGTACGCGCGTCAAAAAAGCAACTAATGAGCATTGTTGGTAGCTCGCATTGTTGCTAGCTCGTTAAGTCAAGAAATTGACTATGTCACAACTCTCCGCTGTCACAAACCTGCTAGGCCTCTATTAACTCGTGGGAAACTATTAGAACTTGGTTGGGAAGTGACGTAGCATCACCATTTATTTCGACGTTTGCAAAACGCCTTGAATAGTAAAACTTTCACAAATGACGATGACTTTAAATTGCACTTAATTCAGTTTTTTGCCACCATTTTTGTGGGCGCAGAATCATAAGAAGAAACAAAAGATCATTGAACAAAATGGAAAATATATAATTGATTAAAGTTTATTCTTTGTATAAAAAAGAGCTCTATTTCACACTACAAAACCGAAATTATTTTCTTATCGACCTGATATTATGGCTAATTTCGTTTGAAGTTTAATAAAAATGAATTTTATTTTATCGTATAAAATTTTATAAAATACCATACAAACCTTATCTCGTTGCGTTACACATACTTCTCCCAAAACCTTATTTATTATGGTCTAAATTTACACAATGTATCCTTTTAAAGACTACCTCTTTGTCTATAGACAGATAACATCTGCTGTATACGCAAACCTAATTTACAAAATTTATTTGAAACCGCTGTTAACAGGCTTTCCTAACTAATTTCCTACAAATCTGGAATATCTTGGAATAAGTTGGGTCGGAATAAACAAATTTATTAACTACCGTTATAGCCTATATTAGAATGTTTTCGACATACACGATGTTTTATTCAAGCGGGTATATGCATAGGTAATAAGTTTTATGCTAATAAATATATTATGAGCAGGTAATTTAGTCGAAAATTGTTTCTAGAAAATTTCATAAAATTTAATGAAAGCTTTACAAGCTTCGACTATTTAAGGTTATATTTTTAATTTCTTCATGAAGAGGTGTATTTATAGGTGATCTTAAATTGATGGCTGCTACCAGACATCAGCTGGAACAAATATTCAAAACTCAGGAGGCTCTCTAGAGATACAGAAATGCTATTCGACTGCAATAAATGTGACACAACAAAAGTACAGTTATTCTAGTGAGAGAATACCTATGCGTCATCAATGTAGGAACATATCTTATGAGACATATTCATCTTAATTTGAATATAAATAATAAAAGAACAGAAAACAAAACATAATTTTTCTAATTCAAGCCATACGTAGGAAAAAATCTGGCCTTATGAATTAAGCAAGACAGAAAGAAACAATCGAGACACACAAGTTATTTCGTTGTATGAATACAATCTTGCTGACTTCATTCAAAATAGTATTTTTTTGACAGTCATCTTTTAAAGTTTTATCTATGTTGTGTTTTTGGGAAATTTTTGACATTTATATGAATTTAAAACAAAAAATTATTTTATATAAAAGCTTTCAATGATTAATTTACAATTTATTACCGGTACATATGTATTATTTTTATTAAAAACCTATACCTGAAGCATAAATATTTCTAACCTCCAAATCTGTCGGCTGTGTCTAAGTGCCAGATCCTTCGTATATAATTTTAAAACGTTTTTGCACTATTTTAAAAAATCAATTTTAATAATTTTATGACTAAAAATAAGAATAAAGTAAAGTAATTCGATTCGTCGTTTTAAATAATACGTGGCAAGCACAACAGCTTTGATGTGTAATTATTTCGAGTTGATGAAGAGAAACGATGGTCCCAAAGAATTTTTTTTCATGTGTCCAAAAAATTGAAAAAATAGTGTTTTATTTTTGGATAAAAATATTTTCAGTTGGGTATCATTATTTCTAAAGAGTAACTACAGCACTTAAAATTTCAAGGAAAACCGTATATATCATTAGAAAAAGGAACGAAACTAATCTAATTAGTACATCTTCAGAAAAAAATAGAACTCAACCTGGATCAACTCTATAAGTTCCTGGGCATGAAACAGATCTAGAAAATTGACCAACGAACTAGAAAGGCCGAATTAAGAGACAATTACATATGACGGGTAAGACAATTGCTAACTAATCTAAAGAGTAATAAAATTTTTATAAAAAAAATTGAACCGACTTCTAAAAGTGTGCTAAAAAGTGAAAAATAACTATATATTCTTATATGAAATTGAAATTTTTAAAGTCGGCGCTAAACTAAAACCTGACAAAATGTGATTCGCATAAACTGATTAAAAATACTTTGTTTGTAATTGCTTTCTTACCATTATTTATATATATTAGTAGTTATTTATTTCATTTAGAAATAATTTTTCGTCAACTTTAAAAATTTTAATTTCATATAAAAATGTTATTTTTCACTTTTTAGCGCACTTTTAGAAGGTTAGGTTAAATTTTTTTTATAATAATTTTATTTTTCCATTTTTAGTTTTGAATTCATTATGATATCCATAAATTATTGGAACTAAGTACTAATCGGATAAGGGTACCTCGCAATGACTCCAAGGTGGCAAAAAAGTATTCATTTTATCTAAAGTTGTAAATCACCCTAAAATGAACCACTAAAAATTCTTTATTCTTAGAGTTCTCCAAATACCAGTGAAATTGTGTCAAACAAATATTTAGTCTGTTGTAGTAAATCCACTATCTTAAATTTCAAGTTTTTAGATTGGTAATATAGGCACCGAAGCCTTTCAATATCGATATTTAAAGAACTTGAGACGTAAATTTCTTAGCCCGATAAATTTTATACTACATATTAAGTTTTATACGCCCCAAGAACCCCGCAATATTAATTTTAGACAAAATCGGAAAATGTAAATTTTTCAGTCCCTCATATCTTATCATCATCTTATCAACCTAATAGTTGTAAAAAATTAACTTCATATTCGTAATACACAACCCCGAAAACCCCCTAATACCAAATCTGAAAAAATGCGAATAAGGTAAAATTTTCAACCCACCATATTGAATCCGCCATATTGAATTTCAAGTAGATAATTTTAACGTCTTAATCTAATCTAAATCTAAACCCTTCAACGCCCCCTAGTACCAATTTTGGATGAAATCCGGAAATTTAAAATTTCTAGATCGTCATATTGCAACTGATATATTAGATTTTCTTAGAATAATTTTATATTCGCTATTTACATCCTCAAAAATGATTCAGTTCCACCTTTGAACAAAATCGAAAAATGTAAAATTTTTAGGACGCCATATTGAATCCGCCAGATTTTAAATTCGTAATTAATATTAACAAAAATTCCCCAATTCTGATTTTAGACAAAATCGTCATATTGGATCCGCCATGTCGAATTGCTGACAGCCCTGAAGCCCTACGAAGCTTAATGAACAAAATCACGACAGAAAGAGATCAACTAGAACTAAAAATCAACATAACTCAGTCCAAGGTGATGGCCATAAGCAGAACACCAGTGCAGGCCAAGATAACAGTGAGCGGGAAACTAATACAACAGGTCCATAAGTTTAAATATCTTGGAAACTGGATAACAGCTGATCTGGAACCAGACGTGGAGATACGTAGCCGAATAGAACAGGCTAGAATAACATTTCTCCACTTGAAAAATCTATAGACAATCAGAACCTCAATCTAGAACTGCGCTATCACTTTGTTAAGTATTACGTCCATTCGGTACTGATATATGGCGTGAAGACATGGACACTGAAGGCCACGCTGAACAGATTGGAGGCGTTTGAGATGGGGGCCTTCAGGAGATTATTGCGAATTCCATGGATTAATCGAATAATCAATGCTGAGGTCCTAAGACGCATGAACAGAGAAAGAGAAATGCTGCCGGAAGACAGCCTATCTTGGACACATCTTCCATAACACCAAGTCCCAGTTCCTGCAGCTGATAATGCAGGGAAAGATCGAGGGAAAACGGGAAATAGGTCGCAAGAAGCACTCGCGGCTCAAAAACATCAGAGAATGGACTGGTTTGGACGCCCACGCCTTATTCAGAGCAGCCCAAGACCGAACACAACTTGCCCAAATTGTCGCTAACCTTGAATAACTGTGAATTGGAACAGAACGGACATTTGCTGTCAACTTAGGTTAGTTTAAAACTAAACCAAGCTACCCAAATAGAAGGATAATATTTACTATAAATTCAGCAAAAAATTTCTAAGAACAAATAACAAACGAACTTGTCTCTTTCAAAAATTCTTAGTTCAAACTTTACCACTTCACCCATCATTCGCCCACATGAAAGTTCATTGTTCAAAGTCAAATCGTGTCGAAGTCAGCAGAAAGCTCTGTATACCTACTTCGTAATCTAATCGTAATGTTCATAAAAGCTTGGAAAATGGTCAAAAGAAAACTGAAAAAAGCATACTGTTCATCGTAAATTGCTTAATTTATCAAAGGAAGCACGTTTTATTTCATTTAGCATACACTGACATGGGAATAAGTGTAATTTTTACGATTTATCTTACTTTCCGTTTGCCGTTGTCCACATGCGGACAGTTTAGACAGGAAGTGTGGAGCAGACTAAAACGGGGATAAAATCGTAATTTTATAGCAATACACACAGAAGTTGATGCTGAAAAGAGATTATACGATTATATTGTTCGTACGAGGTTTACCCAGTAAATAAGCGGGGCGTTTGTTACCAGCTACTTCATAAGAAACTATTCAGATTTATTTATTTTAAAGAATTGCAATAAGTTTGAGAAGACGATAGTTTGTAGCCAATTTTTATCTCAATTTGCACAATAATTGATTGTAAGAAGAATTAAATAAAACTGAAAAGTTAAAAATACAGTAGACCCCGTTTAAGATTACGATGAATTTAATGATTGTAGATTTATTTAACGCATTATTGTGCATTGTTTTTTTTTTATTTATTTTTAAGTAGCCACGTTCACGATCCATAGTACAAAAAATACCTCAAACTTTAAAAAAATGAAGTAAGCAGTTTGAAATATACAGATTCCTTTTTTTGCAATAAAATATTTATCTTTCCGTGGGGTTTACTGAGAAGTCAACAAAAAAAAATGGCAAAATTTAAGATTAACTTGCAGTGCTCTACGTGGATCTCAAAAAAGCCTCTAACAGCGTACCACAACAAAAACTCTGAGAAGCCCTAGAACAAACATATATAAATATAATACTTATCAAGGCTGTTCAAGAGCTCTATTCAAATAATACAAGCAAAATAAAGAAAGGGCATAATATTTCAAAAGGAGTCACGGTTAGCAAAGGGCTCAAGCAGGGATGTTGTTTGTCTCCAACTTTGTTTAAAATCTACTTGGAACAAGCGTTAAAAACATGGAAAAGAAAGTGCGAAGATATGGGCATTCCACTAAACGATTCCATACTATACACATTGTGTCTCGCAGACGACCAAATAGTTCTGGCACAAGACTACGAAGATCTAGAATACATGGTTCGTAAGCTAATAGAAGAATATCAAAAGTAGGGGCTAGAAATTAACATCAAAAAAACGGAATACATGTGTATTCGGGGACAGCAACAAAACTTGATTCTGGAACAACAGCAGCAGGAAATAAATTACTGTGAGAAATACAAGTATCTCGGAATGCATATAACTAACGATGGCAAACTTGACGAAGAAATCAAGCATAGAAACAACTAGGGACGACAAGCTATTAGATAGTTGAACAGCATATTGTGGGATAAAACAATATCCAAAGAAAACAAACACAAAATCTTTAATAGTATTGTTAAAAGCATTTTCACCTATGGAAGTGAAGTATGGCCATTGAAAGAAAGAACTCTAAGAACACTGAAAGCTATAGAAATGGATTATTGGAGAAGAGCGGCTGGAAAATCCGGAATGGACAGAGTTAGAAATGAAAGAATCCAAGAAGTTATGGGCGTTAAGCACAAGATAACAGAAGATATTAAAATCAACCAACTTAGATGGTACGGACATGTTCAACGAATGGACGATACTAGACTTCCAAAAAAAAATTTAAATTGGGCACCACAGGGAAGAAGAAAGAGAGGTTGACCCAGACTAAGTTGATAAAGATATAAGAACAAGAGGAATAGATGAAAACCGAGATCAATGGAGACTGGAAATCAGAAGACGGCGTGGAATGTTATAAACTGATGTTATATATATATATATATATATATATATATATATATATATATATATATATATAATATCGTTTAAGTTAGATACATTCCGTGTAACAAACCCCAATAATTTCATTTCCTTCTATGTGATATTATGTATATGCTCTTTAAAAGTTAACTGACTATCCAATATTACACCAACATCAGATATAGAATCGGTCAATTCTACAGACATACCGTTAATCTTATAATCGTACTTGATTAAAGTCTTCTTTCTACAGAACCGCACTGTCTTGCACTTTCCGATGTTAAGGTACAATCTGTTAGTAGTACACCATACACTAAATGCATCCACATCAGACTGCATATCAATGCAATCTTGTAGAGATCTAATGCACTTAAAAAATTTTAAATCATCTGCGAAAAGCAGTGCCGTTACATGCGAAAAAGACTTGACGACATCTTTCAAGAACAAGTTGAACAGAAGAGGGGCCAAATGCTCTCCCTGAGAAACCCCAGATCGCACGCTAATTTCACGCGACGAGTAGTTCTTATATCGTACAATCTGTATTCTCCCCGTGAGATAGCTTCGCATCCACGAAAGAGCGAATCTTGAATACAAATAGATTTCAGTTTAGTGAAAAGACAAGTATGATTCACTGTATCAAACGCCTTGGAAAAATCAGTATTTATAGCATCAACTTGGCAACGATCCTTCAAAGCACATAACAAAAAGTTAACATAAATCAAAAGATATGTGACTGTGGACTTCCCCTTACTGAAACCATGTTGTTCCGGAACTCTATAACTTCCAAAAACAGTTGTTGATTCATCAGTTAAAAGGGAATTGAATATTTTTGAAAGTGTGAAACATTTGGAAATTGGCCTATAATTTTCTAAATGTGAATTCTTATAAATAGGGTATACATAACCTCTCTTCCACTCATCAGGAAAAATCCCACTTTGAAGGGACAAATTACATAATTTGCTCAAAATAAGTGAAAAGATACATTGGCATTGTTTTTAAAAGGACACTGTTATATTATCAGGACCAAAGCCCAAGTTGTCCTTTAATGTGTTTATCTTATTAAAAACATCAGTGAAAATGTACAAGTTGAAAAATTTATATTAGAGTCACAATGAAAGGTAAAAGCTGCCCCAGGATCGTGATCATATATATTTGAAGATGAAAAATGATCGGCAAATAAATTCGCTATCGAATTTAGATCGTCACTAGTTGTATTATTTATATGACATTGTACCCGGAAGAGTGTAAAAACCTTTCTTCTTTCTTACATACTTCCAAAACTCTTTCTTATCATCACCCAATAATTTTTGCAGAGAAGAAATGTATTCTTCACAATTCAACCCGGATACGATCTTACATTGAGACCTTAACTTTGAGTATCACATATAATCAGTCTTAGAGTTAGTAGTCTTAAATCGTTTATGAGCAATCTTTTTATTAAATATTAATTCTTTAAGCTCAGAACTAAAGCAGTTAGAAAACTTTGTATTTTTTGATCGCAATTTAGGAACAAAACATTCAGTAGCATAATTTACATACTGATAAAAAGGCTACAGCAATGTTAAGTCCTGAAATAGTAGTTCACATATATATACATATATATATATATATATATATATATATATATATATATATATATATATATATATATATAAATTCGCGCATTTAAAAATACTCGAAAATTTTTCGAACACACCTCGTAGCCACCGTTTTACGTCTATTTTTTTCTTTTGTTCATTTATCAGTTTAAACGGAACAAGAATGTAAGGGCTCAAATATTTGAATGGATCATTTGTATTTGTCATACAAGGCAACCAGACAAACCTTTTTCACAATTGTTTTTTTTCTTGCAAATTTGACAATGAAATAAAAACATATTTTTGCAACAAACGAAAAGAATAGTTTGGTTTTGAAACTGTAGTGATTAAACCATAGACAAAGGTTTGATTTGTCTATGGTTAATAACCATGCGAGGTTGTCCCAACTCTAGAAACTTTGACACTATTTCTATATCATCTACTATTAATTCGTTAAAGAACAAACGCTCCTCAGGTTCCGATAGTATAAGTCCTCAAATTTTAAAATTAATTTCAAAATATGTCGCACTTCCCTTGACATATTTAATAAACAGATCACTTTTAGAGGGCATTTTTCCTCAAATACTAAAGCAGGCGGCAGTTACGCCAATACATAAAAAGGATGATCCTCACAACCCGGCCAATTACAGGCAAATATCTATACTGAGTGTATTTTCTAAAGTTTTTTGAAAAAATAATATACGAAAATTTGATAAATTTTTTAACCAGAATTCAATTATTACTCCTTGCCAACATGGTTTCAGACAGAACAAATCCATCGAGACAGCATGCTGTGATTTACTTAATTTTGTGTATACAGAACTCGACAGGGGTAAGTATGTGATGTGTCTAATGTTTGACTTAACAAGTGCGTTTGATACTGTGAGTAGAGAGTTCTTATTGAGAAAGCTCTTTGCTTCGGGTATAAGAGGAAATATCCTAAAACTCATCGACTCGTATATGTCTGATAGGAGTATGTTTGTTCGATACCAAAAAAGTAAATCATATTGCAAAAAAGTCGTCTTGGGTGTGCCGCAGGGGTCGGTTTTGGGGCCGCTCTTGTTTATGATTTATGTTAACGATCTACCTAGATTCATCAGTAGGGGAAAGTTGGTTATGTTTGCTGATGATACCACGATAGCTATATCTGCGGATGCCCCAGAGGAACTGTTGCGTACAGCGGGAGGGGTATGTGAGAAGTTGGAGATTTGGTGTCAGAGTAATCAGTTAATACTTAAACCAACAAAGACTGTATATATAAATTTCAATATTAAAAAACCATTGCTGGTAGAGGATAAAGTAACATATGAAACCTCAGCTTATCCTAAATTTTTAGGCACGTGGCTTGATGAGACGCTGCATTTCTTTTCCCATATTGAACATGTTTGTAAAAAATTTAATTTTGCCTTCTTTGCTATTTTGCAGATGAGGTCATCTCCAGACTGAGCTGGATTGCTGACTGTGTATTATTCTCTGGCATACAGTCATCTGTCAAGCAATGTCATGTCTTGGGGAAGAGGGTGTGAGGTGAATAGAGTGTTTCTGGCTCAGAAAAGAATACTGAAGTTGATATTTGGTCTTAGGCCGACGGATTCGTGTAGACTCATTTTTAAGGAAAACGGCATTTTGACTTTTTATTCTATTTATATTCTAAAATGCGTTTTATATGTAAAACAAAATTACTCAGAGTTTAAAACTCTTAGCCAAGGTCACAGATATGATATACGAAATAGTGACATTCTTAGTATACCTAAACATAGAAGGGCATTCTTTGAGAAATCTCCAATTTATAGTTTCATGATTATGTTTAACAAATTGCCTGCAAAATTAAAAAACATATCAAACATTAATAAATTCAAAACAGAAATAAAAAATTTTCTTGTTCAGGGATCATTTTATTCTTTTAACGAATACTTAAGCCTGTAGGATGTACTGACTCTTTTACTGTGTACTGAGTGATTATTTCTTTGCGTCCTTCGCTGACCAGTGCGACGGATTGTGTTCTTATCGTTTTATTTTTTCTTTCCTGTTAGTTGTTTTAGGATTTTAATTTGTGGTTTTTATTATTAAATATTAGATTAAGTTATTTTACATTTTTTATATCATAACAAGTATCTTATGATACTAACCAATATAACTGTTTCTTGTTTTTTCTAGTTTTAAGGTATGTTATGTATATATTTTTTATTTAATTGTATACTACTGACGAAACCATGGACGTCTGGACATGGAATGTTTACAAAAACAAAACGCCACGAATGCGTCACAATCAGTAGTAATTTGCCAACTGTTTTGGAAAAAAATAAGGGAAAACAATATAATTTGTTATTACCCAATTTTTATGAAAAAAAAATATTATTATGATAATATATTTCATATAATATTTAAAAACCATTTATTGCTACAATAGTAAACTAATATCTTTAAAATAGTATGCTTTATAATGCGTCAGTTTAACTCCCAGAAAATTCAAGATTTCTAAGTAGTGTGATAAACTATGAAATCTGGCAACCTCGCAAATTTCTTTTACGCTATCGTACGATCAAGGTTGAATCCGGTCCATTCATAAAAATTTTGGCATATGACATTTTTGTGGTTGACGTTGTGTGTCTTGGATCGTTTTTTAAATTTTTTGTGATTCCAAAAGTGTTTTTGTAAGTGACTAATTATTCATTAGTGACAAAATGGTCAATCATTGCCAAGTTTGCCGAAAATTGGATTATTTATTTCCAAATTTAACTTTTCACAGGTAGGTTAGGTTAAATTTGGTATCATAGGCGGGTAACTTGGGATTTTAGATTTTGTTATCAGTGATTTTTTATAGGTTTCCCAGTGATTCTAACCGCCGAGACCTTTGGATTAATATATTAGGACTACAAGATAAAATCTTGCCGAAGTCACTTCATATTTGTAGTGAACATTTTGGCCCGAGTTCTATTATCGATTTGATGGTGTTCGTGTTTTAAAGTGAGACCAACATAATAGAAGCCCACCATATTCTATTATTTTTCATTAACATTTCCCTTGTAATATTACACCAAATAATGCCGCTTTTCCTATCTTTTTACAATTTTTTCCTTAATTTTTATTTTCCCTATTACTTGTAAAAGTGTAAAATTTTCATTTAACCAAGATATTACAAAATCTGCAAAAAAAAATAAACGTTATAAGTAAATATATGACTTGCGTAATAACTGCCATGTGTGAAAAGTCTAGAAATGAAACTTTAATTGCTGCAATTTTTATTTATTTTTATTCGATGTCCAATAGTTACATAGTCTCAGATTTGTTTTACACAAATTAGATAATGTCAGTAAGTAAGAAAAAAAAGTATATTTTATTGTACATTATTCTATTTTATGTATATAATTGTAATATGACCAACAAGTAATATATTTAATAATGGCATATACTTATTTTTATCCCACACATTTCCTTATCGGTATATTTTGTCATAAATATTTTTGGATACTAGAAACAGTGAAAATCAAGAAATACACTAATCATATTAAAATAAATAATTTCCGTTAGAAACACATGACAGATTGTCGATTCGAGGTATTAAAAATTTTCAACAATAGTACTGCCAAAACCTGATGGGCAAACAAATTTAATTGTTATTTGCTTTTGTAATATACAATTTTATTTTTATTAATTTGTTTTATTGTATTTCTTTAAATACCAATTTCATATGATTGGAGTTTGGAGACAGGTACTGTAACTGTAACAAGTCTTTCAGATTAATACCTAAATTGAAACAGTCTATCATATATATTCCAAATCATAATTGAAATTATATACAAATATTAACAGGTTATTTCTTGAAAATGAAGTTGTAAATATTCTATTTTCTCCTGAACACATACACCATCGAATATATATTTTTTAAATATTTCCATTTTTGATTTACTTCATTTATTAACTTACAAAAAATATCTCCATTTTCTCGATTTTAGGAATTTTGTACAAGTGTTATTATTTTTACAAACGTCAAAGTAGTCATATTTGCATACCACGACATCGTTACATTTATTCCGTATTGCACTTCAATATTTGAGACATTAGAACTTTGGTAAGACTACTTTTTTACGATGTTCATGGCTGACGTTAAATTTCATATGCGAGTGTCTGTACGGCATAGACACGTTGTTAGGAATAATAAAAATAGACAGCGAATCCATAAAATTTAGAAAAAAAATTCAATCACAGTGATGTTCAAGAAATAAAGTAATTGCCGAATTTAGAATTGTAGACATTAATTAGTTACTTAACTACAATCCGGCAAAATATTACACAATTTTTTACTTTGGACTTGGATAATTCTTACATGGTACTCTATTTTAAATAATAACTAGTGTCTTGGATAAAAAAAGTTTATTTCAAGTCATTAATGTCGTAAAAGATAAATGATATGAATATTACGATTATTTTTGTATTGAATACTGATTTATGTTCAAGTACAACAACTTCCGTATCACGACATATTGATAGAGTAATTAACTATTTCTTATGAAAAAATATTTATTTCAATTCTGCAAATAAAAGCATCATAGAATATTAATTGATATTTTTATTCGTTTTAAAATTGTTACGCCGCTGGCGTATGATAGATTATGAGCTATGACACCCCTCAAACCCCTGACCTACAAACATGTTGGCGTTTATAAATTTCCTATTCATGAATGACTAGCCTGGTCCATTCTCTACTATGTCTATGGACGAAACCAATGCTGAAGTATCAGTCTTATGGCTAATAAATTATTTCATTTCATTAAATTATCATAACAGAAATTAATGAGACGATACTTGAAATAATCTTTCTTTCAAAAATATGCGCAATTTCGCGTCTCGTAAACCAGTACAAATACCGATTTTATTAATTCCTCTGCCAACATCGACTGAAACTGAATAAAACATGGTGGCTTAGTAGATGGCTCAAAAACTAGAATTAAAAACATATCGAATAAATTTATTATCCCTTCAGTAATAGATTCAATCTAACTCGGTTAACTTTGGCGATATAAATAACTTTTAGACAGGGATTAGTTAATAAATTCAATTTAGAAACGGCTTAATTTAGTAGGCCGAGTTAAAGAGGTTTTGGTAATTTTTGAATTTGCTTTTAGAGCGTTACCTTTAAAAAGGAAAATTGTAGAACTTTGGGACAAATAATTTGTACGAAACTTTTCAATTTTAAATTTATTTATTCAAGCTTCGTTGTTTTGTGAGAATTCGTTGGAAGTTTTTTTTTTTTCATTTATCCTTCATAAGGGGAATTCTTTTGTATTAAAATGATAATAAGTATTTATACGAGATGTTTTAAAGTTTAGATTTATTATTATTATATTTACTTATTATGAAAAAAAAATGAAGGCTTGTAATTGGATTTTATTTTTTAAAAAAAATTGTATATTAAGAATATGAAATGGGAAAGTCATTCGAACTTTGGAATTCTTGACGGGAAACGGACAATTGAACCGGTTCTTTGACCCGGATCTTTAAAATTAGTGATCCGGACGGTCCGAATCACCAAAAAGTCCGTTTTGCCCACCTCTACTGGCTAGTTTTATGTTCCTCCATACCGTATCCACCTATTGGGATATGATGATGAGTATCTAACTCATTTCTGGCGTTAACTTTGATGTGCGCAACAGTTTCCTGTCCAAAAAATTCTGGGGCCTTATTCTCGAACTGGGGAACGTGAAGTGAATGGTGAAAGGGTGGCGAATGTGTATTCTTGACGCGTTCATCATTCATATCCCTGTTCTCCCAGTGGAAGGCAAGCGAACGATGAAACATGCGCAAAAGAAATGTCAGCCGCTAAATGACATATTTGACGATTAGTATTAAAAAATTTATTTTATTTTTGTTTTTTCAAAATAACTCGTAATATGTTGACGAACCGTTTCTTTAAGACATTTTATTTTTTGAAGAAACATTTGAAACGTTAATTAGGTGGTAACCCGATTTTTTTAATATTTTCAAATTTTTAATTAAAATATCCTTAGAAAGTTGAATATATGTCGCAAATATTATGTAAATCTGAGATTACAGACATCAAATTATTACAGGAAATTATGTTCATAACTCAATTGTATTTAACGATGAATAAAAGACAAATGTTTGTCAAATTTCCACTATATTTAACTAAAAAACTTGACGCGTTTCGCTAACACTGTAGCTTCATCAGAAGTCCTATTTTAAATATGATTTAAAATAGAACTTCTGATTAAGCTACAGTGTTAGCGAAACGCGTCAAGTTTTTTAGTTAAATATAGTGGAAATTTGACAAACATTCGTCTTTTATTCATCGTTGAATATGGATTTCCATCAAGTAAAAGCCAGCACCCTACTCAATTGTATTTGCCTGCTATTTAAAAATATTTTGCTACTGCTAATTGTGTTCATGGATTTAACATAAATACTTGAGTCCATAACAAACGAGTATCTTAGTTTTAAACAGTTAAGTCTCACATAACTCTTTTTACGACTCCACTTATAATAAATTTGAGAAATCACAATTTGTAAGCTATCTGAAACTTTTATTTAAATAAGTAATAAATTTTATATTCAAATAATATTAACTACAGCATTTAACTTATTATACTGTGTTAAACACTATACTACACTACAATTGAAAAAATATTGTGATTATAATTTATTGGGATATATAAATATGAACTCTACAGACCAACGAATCAGCTCCTTCAACATAAAAACATTATAAGGTACATTTGATCTTCAAGCCTCTACAAATCTTTATAAAATAAAAAAAAAAACTATATTAAAAGTTGATGGTGTGATCTAACAATATCTTTAATTTTGCTCCATGGTCTTAAACGGTTTCTCTACCATTGTTCAAGTTTCAGGTTTTCTTTCAAATTTAGTTGTCAGGACAGGACGACTTGCAGCAAGAGGTTGGGTATTTTGTGAATTCATACAATAAATAATTGTTTGGATAGTGTCCATAGTGAATTGGAATGATGGCTTTTAGTCATACTACGTAGAGTTGTAATTTCCACGGTTTCAAGGTTTATTAGTGCTGACCTTCTGCAATTACTGTATATAGGGTACATGTATTTCAACTGACGTCAGTATATTACTTTGTATATATGAGTTGCTGTTTTTCTTGATATCCCTTTTTCTTTATATATTAGAACCCTAAAGTATTTGGCACTTTGTATGCATTTTTGTTTAACAATTGTGGTCTATATTTTCACCTAAATATTTGACTGATTGCTTGGACTATATTTCTTGGTTGTTAAGTGATATAAAATAAATTTAATTCAGGGATAGTACAAATATTTTAGTGACAATCAATAACTTCACAAGAAAAGCAACGACACTATTTTTATTACTTTTGACGGTTAATTTGACGTACCAAAATTACTTTTAGCTTAAAATCAGAGTTGCCAGATGTTTTTATTTTATTTCCCTAGATTTTTGACAAAAAATTCCCTAGATTTCCCTAGGCAAGTTAACTCAAATCTCCAATTTACGACAAGCTTTGTTTTATGATAGAATTCCTATCTATTTTACATTTCTTCTCTCTTCTTTACCCTACCATATTTCACGTATTCGGCGTGGTATTTGAAATTAACGAATTGACGCCGTACATGTGATGTAGCCGCAATGTAAGTGGTCTCTTTTACACCCGTAAGTAAATTATTGTTTTAATAATTTTTTATTTATTTTTTAAGTTTCTTTGGCTATGAATAATAAATCTAAACTTTAAAAAATGTAAATGTATTTACTTAATATACCCAATCGCTAACTTGTTTTAAAAAAATAAACATAACGCTTTTTTTTAAATGTATGATGGATTTCTGTTCTTTCGATACAAAATTTTCTATTTAAATATCTTAACCATTTCCGGGCTAATACAGAGATTAAAACAATTTCTTGACTTTAACAAGCTTTTAGTATGCAAAATCTCACACAATGTGTCCGGCAACGTTGCGTATTTTTTTACCAAAATTGCATTTTACATAAAGCGGTCAAGATTTCCCCGATAGTTTACCGATTAAAAGCCAGGAAGCATGGGAAATCACCGAAATTTCATAATACATATGCAACTGTGTTCAAGATTTATACGCTGTTTTGTATGTCAACGCGTAAAAAGAAACATTATTTATTAGTTTTTAGATAATAATTACAAAAATTGTATCTTATTCTAAAATTTCCTAAAATAGACATATAATTCCCTTTTTCCATATATATCATAAAATTCCCTAGATTTAGGGAAATTTTCCTAGGTCTGGCAACCCTGTCCAAAATGACGATAAAATATACTATGGACTTTTTTGGTCTGACAGCTCAATTCAATCCGCGGGTTTTAGCACGTTCATATCAGGCAACATTGTTTTTTCAAGAATACGACTTTTACTGTCAAAAGTATGAAGTGACAGTTAAAATTGCCATTCATATTATTTTTCACATCACGCTTTCGAGGATACGGGCCTTGCTGGTCACTTTAACCATACTATTCTCTCTAATGTCCCGCTCGGCGAGCAGCAGACATTTAATATAAATCAAATATATCTTAATCAAGTCAAGTCCAACTGAAATAAATGTTGCCATCTTCAATGACTTTAAAGCAATTTTTAACTCGGCAGCTCGTTTAATGATTTCTCTTCAATATTTTTCAAACCACCTCGTCGATTTTACGACAGTTTTATATCGAGTGGCACTCGGAAAGACAATCAAGACGCTGACGTCTCCCCGTTATATAAGTCAATTTATATCTTTTTAAAAGGCCGTCCAACACTAAAGAAATTGTCAAAGCCATAAACTTTTATCGGTAATTTGAGCTGTCACTGTGCAAAAGTTGACGGTTATGGATGGAAGTTTATTTTTAGGCAAACTTGTTTTTTCTCCTTGTAAGGAAATTTGTCAAGTTTTTTTTTAATATAATGTTGATATTTGGGTATATTGTACGTAACTGTTTAAAACAAAACTTTAGATACTTTTTTTATATGTCACTTCTATAGCTTAATTCAATCGGGCAAAACTTGTTGAACAAATTTTTTTTCGTCAAACTTCAACAACTATAGGTACGTAACTCGTTTAAGAAGGTGTTAAGGTATGGTTTTTCATCACTACATAGTATAAAACAAAGTCGCTTTCTCTGTCCCTATGTCCCTTTGTATGCTTAAATCTTTAAAACTACTCACCGGATTTTGATGCGGTTTTTTTCAATAGATAGAGTGATTCAAGAGGAAGGTTTATATGTATAATAACATCCATTAAATAGTGGAGAAATACTGTTATTTTTGAGGTTTCTAATGTGATGTCGTTAATTATCATATTTTTTTCCGCTTACATTGCAAACGCATGCTGAACCCTACGAGATTTATCAAAATAATGTACTAATTATTTGTACACATTGAAAAGGTCTACAGAAAACTCCGCGATGGTATATGTCTATCTCTCATGGATATCCCACAATAACATTTTTTTGTCATTTACTTTTTACGACAAATAATGGCAAATTTTGAAGCGATTTTAACCAATACAGCATTAATCCTTATCCAATTAAATAGCTTAAATACATTGTTGATTTAATATAGATCTATATGGTCCTTTACAGCACAAGATTTAAATGAATATTTTCGAAGATATTACAGATTTAAAATTGCGGGAAGTAGCGCTTGCGGCGGTACTGGCCGACCGGGGCGGCGGCAGTGTGCCTATAAATAGCGCGTCGGAGGCCGATGTAATAATTGTTGTAAAAATAAAATAAATAGTCACAGTTTTTCTGTAGTGTATTTAGTATCAGCATTGCACCCGTGCGAAGCCGGGGCGGGTCGCTAGTTTAATCTAAAAGGCTCTTGGACGTCTACAAAGATAACGGGATCGGTTAAATCATTTGCAACAAAATGACTCTGCAATAACATTATAACCTCAGCGTATTTTACTATATACCTAAAGTGACCATAATTTTTTGGACAGAAGAAGGGACAAATAATGTATTAGACAAGAAAATGAAGCATGTTCCGATTTTCTGTGTTTATCGGACCGTAAATGCTGTTTTATATCACTAGCATCTCCATGGTATTGTAGCCGCTCACTTATTTTACCCCTTTGTACTTACCCATTTTCGGCCTTTCGTTATCCTGGACTGCTACAAGTTATCCAATTTTATAGAGACTGAACACTGCCACTATTCACTTAATTTTTTGAATAAAATTTATGTAAGGGTTTTAAAAGTTGTCTAACTTGAGAGGGAGCATATTTTCTTATATTTATGATCTCGAAAATAGACTTAGTTATTATAAAAGCCATTCAACTTGAAAGGGGGCATAATTCTGATTTATGTTGTAAAACTGATTTAATAATTTATTTCCCTAATATTCAAACTCGAAACTTTAAAACACGTTTTATTTCTTTAGATCTAGAACGACCTTTTTTCCAAAGTACATTCATTATTTTTTTTTATGATAATTTATGATTTTAACTTTACAGATATTCTTATGCGGACTCACTTTTTTGCCTGGTGTTAATTTATTCACACAATACCTAAGCACCTTCACAAGTTTCTAATTTTCGCTACGCCTTGAAAACTTACAATCCCATTTCTGACCTCCGACGAACTGGCCCTTCGTATCAAAAATATTCCCGTTACAAAGTACTTCCTGAATTAACTCGACTACAGTTTTGGAATAACGATTTTTTTCTTTTCGAAACTAAGGTTCACTTTCTAACGACCGATGACTTAATGCTTGACTTTCAGCAGACAGTCTCGATTTAAAAAAAAAATAACTAACATCCGAAGACTTTATTATAAACTTTTCCGACGATTAACTTGGCAACTAACTGACTGACTCTCACAACTCAGACTTGACTTTTTTACTAAGACTGATTAACTTCTCCCGATACTAACTGACAACTAACCTATCCTGATACTAACTAGCGATTTTTCGAACACCTGCAGGAATGCTATCGTAAACTACAGCTGGCTAATGAATTTCCGAGGTTAAAACAATTAGTTTGCAGAAATATCGTAAAGTTTTTAAAATTTTTTAATTACTCTTCTTCATGGAATGGTTCGAGACGTTTGCAATTGAATCCACAACTAAGAAACCAAAGTTATGGCTCAGATACGTAAACGATACTTTTATTATTTGGAGTGGAAACGACGAAGAACTTCGAAACTTCCTTTTTCATCTCAACAATATCAGCCCAACTATTAAACTCACCATGGAGAAAGAAGTAGAAAATAAATTACCATTCTTAGATGTCTTGGTTGAAAGAAATGGCAGACAAATTCGAACTTCGGTTTACAGAAAAGCCACGCACACAGGACAATACCTTAATTATTCACCTAATCACTCCAACAACACCAAACAAAGAATTATAAGAAATCTCGTAGATAGAGCTTTAATTCTCTGCAACTCCAACGAGAACTTGATAATTTTTATTATATTTTTGGTTGTTAAAAATAACTAGTCCTTAAAAAAGCAATATGTTGACGAACCGTTTCTTCAAAACGTTTTATTTTTTGAAAAAACAGTTGAAATATTAATTAGGTAGTACCCCGTTATTTTCAGTATTTTCTAATTAAAATTTCCTTAGAAAGTTGAATGTTTCGCAAATTTCAAGTAAATTTGAGATTATAGACATACAAAATTATTAAACTAAATTTTGTTCATATCTCAATAGTATGAGCGTGCTGCTTAAAAATTGTTTTCCTACGACTAGTTCTAATTATGGATTTAATATAAACACCTGTGTCCGTATGTCCATAACTTACTTTAAACAGTTAAGTGTAACATAATTGTTTTCATCAACACAACTTATAAAAAAAATTGAGAAGTAACAATTTGTAAGATATTTAAAACTTTTATTAAAATAAGTAACATTCAATTTTATATTCAAATAATGTTAAATACAACATTTTACTTCCTTAGGCTGTGTTAAACACTACACTACACTACAATTAAATAAATATTATTGATTATAATTTATTAGGACATATAAATTTGAACCATACAAGCCAACAAACGAGGTCCTTCAGAATAAAAAGCTTATTTATAGTACGTTTGGTCTTCAAGCCCCTACAAATCTTCACAAAATAATAAAAAAGTATATTAAGGGTTGAATAGTATCATTAATGGGGGTCTTCGGGCTGGCCTATGGTTCCGGCCCCTGCTCGTACTCAGTTCCTCTATCACCGGTCAAGTTTCATGTTTTCTTTCAAACTTACTTGTCAGGACAGGAAGTCTTACAATAATCGGCTAGATGTTAAGTGAATTCATACAATAATTGATTGGTGGATAGCTAGGACGATGGATTTGAGTAATACTACATAGAGCAGAGGTTTCTACCGTTTCAAGTTTTACGAGTGCTGGCTTCCTGCAATTACTGTATATAGGAGGTATGTATTCCTATTAAAGTCAGTATATTGCTTTGTATATATGAGTTGTTTTTCTTCAGATTCCTTTTTTTTTGTGTATTAGACTCCTAAGGTATTTGACCCTTTGTATACATTTTTTGTTTAACAGTTCTAAAGTGCCAATTTAAGATAATTTTGTGGTCTATATTGACACCTAAATATTTGACTGATGGCTTGGTGCATATTACTTGGTTATTAAGTTATTTAAAATAAATTTAATCCAAGGAAAAACAAAGATTATTTCACAATAATAACAACAATGACACTATTTTTGACTTTTGACGGTTAATTTGACGTGCCAAAACGTCACTCTTACCCAAAATGGCGCCGAGCATACTCCGGACATTTTTCCGTTGACAGCTCCATTACCACCTGTCATCCATTTAGTTCAGAAATCCGTGCCTAAAACCTACACATGCAGATCGCTTTTTCACTGCTGTTGAAAGAGCCGAACACCGATCGTTTACGCAACCAACAAAACATTTTAAGTTCTCGCTAATTGTCTAATGTTTGAAAAATTGTTATAAAGCGGGCTTTTTTGTATCCCAACAGGCTCTTTGAATACACCAGGAGAATACACTTAAAAACGGTACTGTCCCGTTGAAAAGGGGATGTATGGTCACTTTACCCATATATCAATCGATCAAGTGGTTGTAACTTCTGCAAGCAGTGTGGCGGAAACGACAAATATACGATTCCGTTCTTTAAAAAAATTCAAAACATTAAGACGAATGTAAGATGAATAATTGTGTAACAACAAGTAATTCTTTATGAGCAGTTGACAGTTTGTAGGTTTTGGAAATGTTCGTTGTGCATCAAACCTGAAGGGTATGCTATTCTTGTTACACCTATTGAAGCCCATTTCTTATGAAATAACCCAGATACCGAACACGCAGGAATACCATATAATTTATGTCGCAACCTATTTAAAGAAAATATAAATATCCACAATTATGGGAAACAATAATATATTTAACAAGGGGTTCGGATAAACGGGAAATGTGTATAGAAAATCTATCACCGTGGTATTCTTCAAACTTTAAATTATTCTTGACGAAATGGCGAATACTGAATAATTAAATCTTTTAACAACGATTTTTGAGTGTATCATTTTATAATCATGGCTAACTCCACTAAACCATTCACAAGTTCTTATTTCAATTGAGAATATATACTTTATATAGCTCAAGTACCTTAAATTACATTTTACCAATTAAATATATTAATATAAACTTCTACAAAGGTTAGTTTATTTATATAAATATTAACTGCAGAAAGTATAAGCAATTCGTTTCTTGTTTTCCGTTTGCTTTGGACTACCACAGATTAAATAACGAGTACATTACATTGATGTTTTTTTGAAAAAATTCCCAGAAATTTATTTTATGGATAAATATTTATTTCCTTACTATTCCGAGAATCCCACGCTATCCAGCGCCAAACAATGATGTTTGGACATCTGTCATAGTCAGCTGTCACTCTTGAAATTGTGTTTGATTTGTGATTTTTAAATTATCCAGTAAAATTAAAGTTTAAAATAATATCACCGAAATGGGACGGGACGATACAGGTTTATCAGATAATTCTCCCAATGAAAATGAGGTTTCCCTCAACAGAGAATTAGAACATCCTGTTCCTGACGAAGATTCTGATTCAGAATTTGATCCAACGGAGGAAGACAGATCAGGACACTATATGCCCCTTTCGCAAAATCCGAATGAGGGAGAACCATTTTATGGGTCAAGTAATGGTAACTAAATCTAAGAGTATTATTTTCATGATAATCTAGAAAACGACGTTTTTTGAAAAAATTTCCATAAATATTTGGAGACAAAATTGTACATAATATAAAAATCAAGGAAGGGCATAATGTTTTTCAGGACCTTTTCAGAAATCGTATTTGTTCTCTAGCAATAGCGTCCTTGCCAAACGAATGGCGCCACTGTTTGATATGATTTGTTTTTTTTTTTCGTCTTTTCTTGGTTTTTTAGATTAAAAAGTGCAGATTTCTGATATTTTATACAATACAAAAGTACTTTCTGGGAAACTTAGGAAAAATAGTGGAACACTAACGCCAGAATTGTGTTCTGTGACCTAGAAATATGCGACAAGTGTCGAAACTTTTTCAAAACTTCATTTTCCCCTATGTCACTTTATAAAAATAATTACAAAATTATTTATTGAATATATATAAAAACTTTTTTGTCGAATGTCAAGAATCTCCCATTTTTTCTTAACAAAATGGGAATCACATTATACATCATAAGATATGTAGTTGCATAAATATAAATTTAAATAATACATTTATTTTCTTTCTTTTTCAGAGTCAGATGATGAAGGTCATTCTCAAGAAAATGATATAGCTGGTGCAACTGGATTCAGTAATTTACCCTTACCACAAGATGTATTAGATTTTGAAACACACATAGTTGAAGAGGTAAACCAAAAATATTATTTTCTTATGAGCAAATATCTTCATATTTTTGTGATAATGTGAATTAGTTCTTTATCAAGAGCCTTATTATTTGATTTAAACTTTAACATTATATTTCTTGATTTACAAAAATCTTTGAAATAAAATGAAGCAAATTTTCATATTTCTAATGCACATATTTTCTATATTACTGTATATATAGGTGTGGTTAAAACCTGTTCCCAAAGAAGTCGATATAGAGCTAACAGACCAAAAGATAGATTTAGTAAAAGAGGCTATGTTAAATATTCAGTTGCCATCTGAAGCAATTCCAGAGTGGGCAAAGAATATTCCAGAAGAAGATTGGAAGAATCACTTGATGGAAAGAATACAGAATAGAAGTAATTGAACATAATTAGGTTAAATAGTTAAATACTTGTTTACTTGTGATATGGTATGTGCATTAACAAAATAACTTTATAAATTAATAATTTTTTGGTTATTTAGAATTTCAATACTTAGTCGTTAATATAATGATTAGAGAGAGGTCTTTCATGTAAATATATATTAGACATTTTTAAAATCTCTTTGATCATGCTTCTGAGAATGCCTTACACTTAAGCCATATAAATCCAAACAATTTAAGTAAATTAAGCTACTATATGCTTATATTGTAACTACCTTTCAAAATCTTGACTTGTTATTAATTTTTTACAATCTAGTTGGTATTTTTGGCAGTTTTATAAACTGAACAATCAAGTATTAAATACTTGATGTATTATATGTATGTCAGTTGTTGGAACATGGTTACTTGCAGCTGATTTCTGTCATTTTGTTATTTGTGAAATTCTATTCAATTAAATTTTAAGAAAATTGCATTGTATAAGGGAAGAATTGTTTATACAATTAGTAAAATATACCAGTATTCAAAAACTTCCTTTTTAATTGACTTCTAAAAAACGGAGGTTATAAATTTGACCTTTACGTATTTTTTTTATGATTTGAAAAATCAATATGGCGGATAAAAAATTTTACATTTCTTGCCCAAAATTGTTATGAGAGGGGTTTTTGAAGGTGTGAATTACGAATTTAAAATTATTAAAAAAAAATCCATATGGCTGACTAAGAATTAAAAATCTCTTGATTTTGTCCAAAATTGGTTGAGAAATTGTAAATTGAGTGCAATATGGCGGATCCAATATGGCTGACTAAAAATTTGATATTGCTCGATTTTGTTTAATATTGTTGCTGGGGGGGGGGGGGGGAGGTTAAAGAGTATAATAACGAATTTAAAATTGTTTTTAAAAAATTCAACATGGCAGATGCAATATGGCCATCTAAATATTCTGTTTCCGGATTATGTCCAAAGTGGGTACTGAGGGGGCTGTAGATTAAGGGTTTAATTTTATTTTTTTAAACGTAATATTGCGGATCCAATAGAGTAGGTTAAAAACTTTGTTATTCATATTTTTTCAAAATTGGTATTTAGGGGTTTTCAGAATCGCAGGTGTTGAAAGCTGAGATTTTTTACACTACTACTAAAAATTTTATATTTTTCCGATTTTGTCCAAATTGATATTCAGGGGTTTTTGAGGCGTATAAAATTGATTTTAAATTAATTTCGTTAAACTCAATATGCAGGATAAAATATGTCGAACTAAAAAATTTACATGTCTAAATTTCTTTCAGTATAGGCGGTTTTTTGGGGGCCGTTGCGAGTCTAAAAGTACTTTCTTAAATTCAAGATAGTGAATTTATCATGACAGGCTAAAAAATACTTGTTTGGTACAATTTCATTCAAAACTAATATCTGGAGAATTCTCATAATGAAAAAATTTTTTTTTGTTCAATTTAGTGTGGTTTAAGATACGTACTTTTTTGCGACCTTAAAAACTCGACTCAATTCAAAACTAAAAATCGGAAAATAAAGTTTAAAAAAAGGTGAAAAGACGTCTAGAAAAGTGCTAAAAACCGAAAAATAACAATATAGTTTTTACATGAAATTGAGATTTTTGAAGTCGTCGTCAAATTATTACTAAATGAAACAAATAACTACCAACATAAAATGCATAAAAGTAACAGTAAGAAAGCAATTACAAATAAAGTATTTCTTAAATCTTTTTAGGTGAATCTCATTTAGTCAAGTATTAATTTAGCGGAGACTTCAAAAATTTCAATTTCATATAAAAATGTATATTGTTGTTTCTCTTTTTAACGCATTTTTAAAAGTCGGTTCAATTTTTTATAAAAATTTTATTACAATCTAGTTAGTTCTTCAGTAGTTTTATGAACTGAACAATTCATGACTTGATGGAACAGTAGCCAGTTGTTGGAGCATGGATGCCAGCAGGTGATTTCTTACATTTTATTTGTGTCTCTCCGATTAAATTTTAAGAAAATTACATTGTATAAAGAAATAATTGAATTTATACAAATAGTAAAATATACCAATATCCAAAAACTTCCTTTTTATTTAGCAATATTTGTTCTAATGATAAATGCTAGTTTTCAACTGTTGAAATTTAATGTAGTATTTATTATTAAATAAAACGCTTTTATAAAATATGGGTAATTTTTTATTAAAAATGTCTTTAATGTTCATATAAAAAATGTAAACAAATAAAAAGAGTATTTAAAACAAACAGGCCTTTAAATCTTCTAAGAACCTCTCACGACTTTTAAAATCTAAAGGTATCACAATAATTGCTTAACAAACAAAAATACAGCAGTAATACATAAAAATATATAATATTTATTAACAAGCGTTCGGTGCGATCTAATAAACAATATATAAATAATATGAACGCTTTTTATAAAATAAGACAATAAAGAGAATTTAAAAGAAATACACATACAGGTATGAATTAGGACACTACGTTGACATCACAAAAATTTGAGATAATAGTGACTTTTAATTTTATATTGTGAGGTATAGAGAAAAACGATTTTTCATTTTCCCTAAAAATATATTTTTCTTCATCCTAGCAATATGGAATGGGGCGAATCCAAGGGAGAGCGATCCCCCACCCTCTCCCCGAAGCTTCGAATTCATAAACAATAGACTGGGATGGGGGTAATTTTAATAATCTTTTCTTTGTTCTTGTGATATCGCTCCCCCCCCCCTTAAAGAGAGAGATTAGTCCGCCCCTGATATATTAAGAGATTAAAATAATTTATAGAGGCATCGATTATTTGTCATAATTTTGAGATATATATCAGTTCTGTACCAACTCATACGTAACAGTATATATACTGTTGCAAATATTTTGATTAAAACTAATAGTATTTATTCCTCTTCGCGTACCACTGGCTCGCCATCTAATTTTTTTAGATTCGGAAGTCTTTTAATTGCCTCGACCTTCCAAACAGATTCTTCCATACTGTCGTATAGTGGATTACCAACAAATAATAGATCTTCTAGGCAGGGTAATTCCTGAAGTTTCACATATTCTCCCCATTCTTTTATCATATTGTTACCGATGTATAATACCTTCAAGGAAACAAAAACCATTGATTTATACATAAAATACAAATACTGACCTATATTTTTTTGTGCTTTAAATCTCACTGAGTCACTTAATACTTCTAAAGAGATTTTTTTTACAGAAATAAATATATGGATTCGTAGAAATGAAATAATTTGTATTAAATTCTCGTCGGTAACGGAGATTGAAAGATCTAATTGACGCTGCCTAGTTTCGAATTTTCATCGAATGGAGCTAATTTTGCCGCAGTTTTGATTTTTAATATTAAAAATATAGACATACACATGACATGTAGAGGGGGCCTATGATGGCACCTCGAGAAAAAAAATGGCGAACCACGAGTCGTGTGAATTTAAGAGAAATTTGGGTAAATATAAGACAGAAAATATATACCACAGCAAAAATTAGTTTCTGGCAATATTTTGCCACAAGACATAATTATTAACAAAGGCTTAAAGTAAGGATATGGATTATATCCAAGATCATTAAATATATCTTGAACAGACATTCGAAAATTGATATAAAAAGTGCTGGAAAAAGGGCAGACCAATTGAAACATACACTATGTACTCGCCTCTATTTACTAATGTTCAGAAAATTTTTGCATAAGATGTAGAAGATATGAAATAGGTGTGGTTTAAATATCAACCTTAAAAAGACAAAATTTAGGTGGACAGAAAACAAACATACAGATCCTGAAAGTATCAAATACTGCAGAATATCTCGGGTCTCTCACAGAAGATGGAGCTGCATGTAGAAAAGACATTGAAAGGCAAGTAATTACTGGAGAATAGAAATATTAAAAGAGTTTTAAAGAGAAGAATATTTCATAGTATTGTCGATAATATAACAACGTATGGCGGTGAAATGTGACTTCTCACAACCAGAATCAGAGGTGAGATTAAAACCACAGAAATGAACCATATGACGAGATGCCTTCAATTTACAAGAAGAAATCGGATCCGGAAGTACGATGAGGTATATGGATAATTTCCTCCATCACAATAAGCCCCTTCAATGGTATGGGCATGTTAAATGTATGGCCAATAAGAATGTTAGAATCGGAAACATTATAAGACAATGAGGGATAAAAACGTACAACCTGATGATAGAGAAATCGAGACTTCTGGAGGGAGAAAACGACTAGACGGGAAATAAGCTGGGAGAGGAAACTAGGTCCCTCAATTTTCATTATTATTATATTATTTCAGATTAGATTAATATGGAGGCTCCGATAAGTTAGAAATGCTTAAGGTAATTCACCCGTGAAATGGCTTTTCTTACGAATGTGATAGAATTTGAATATATAGTTTAAAAAAAAAACAATTTTTTAAAAAACGAATGCAACGTAGATCCAAAAATTATGAATTTTTTAGAAAAAAACATGGAATTTCTTGAGTGTTTTGTTTAGAAAATACAGATTTGGTTAAATAAAAATAATTTGAAAACATCTGACGCGTAGTGGGGTAAGTGATCACAACTTGGCAACGTGCGATAATTCAAACCTAAGTTAGTTAGGTTAGTTCTTCAGAATGTGACATTTCTCAATATTTTTATTTATTTTCTCAATGTGTTGGGATGTCAACATAACAAACTGTATAGGTATGAGACACACTATATGACCGTTACTATACACATGTTTACTCTATAGACCATTCAATATAGACATTTGCGGCGCTGCCAGATTTATTATATTTAAAGTTATTACTGTATAAGAATGTGTCTCTACATTGAAAGTTAACGTGTGTTGGGTACAGTCTCGTACAAAAATAAAATTCTTTAGGCCTGAGGATCTTTAACTTTGGATACTTACTTAAAGGCTATACTTTGTCTACGACTGTCGGGAGTGAACTACCTTAATGCTTGATAATAATACCCTGATTGATCGACTAATTGGTTGGATAATACAGCAACATAGAGTTTTAAAAAACCCATACTTTGCGGACTAAAGGCTTGTTTTGTTGCCTTAATCACGTTTAGAAGCCTGTTCACTAATTTATTTTTTAGGTAGAAGCCTTTAGGATTGATAGATCCTTGAAGGTGTCTCTTGTATGTTAAAGCCTTGCATTCGAAGATAATGTATGAGACTATTTCGTCCTCTGAGTTACATAATATACCTGAGAAGTTGACACTTCCTTAAGCTACAATAGCCGATTACGGGTTCTATCACCAGCCTAGTTTGTTGTTTACTTAGGCGGATTAATTAGCCGGATGGCTTGTACAGCAAAAGTTTATTGTACCTGTGCCTAGCAATGTGGTTCTGGCACTGGTGTTTTAGGCACCAGGATATCCAGCCACAAATATTATATCCACGTACGGTATCTAATACTTGTCTTATTGGCCATAGTTTTACTCTAAAATAGGAAAAACAAACCGAAACAAATGTATTTAGAAAATATATGTTACTTCTAATTGTAATTCGAGTGTCCCAAATGTTCAAATCGCTAGAATACCTCATACGTGTGACGCTGCGATTAAAACGATGGTTGGTTGTAATGGATTATTATTATTAGTTGTGTAATCATAATTAAATCGTTTATAAAGTAAATCTATTAATTTGATATGTTTTTTCCATAAAACAGAATTCAATCTTAAGAGAAAGAAGCGTTTATGTGTTTTTTGCTACAATGTTTGAAAAAAAAAATACTAATATAATAAACAAAATTGAATAGGTGTACTAAAATTAACGAGCGGTTGTGAATATTTTCTTTTTATTATTTCACCCGTGTACTTTGTATTTTACCTTCAACCGTTTTAGAACTTGCACTCCTTTAACTTTTTCAATAAAATTATAGGATATCCATAATTCTTCCAAGGTATCGGCAACTCCCTCCAGACCGGAAAATGATTTTATATAGTTTCTTCCTAATGACAGTATTTTGAGATTTTTCAGTGCGCTTATTCCAGCAATTTTTTCAATCATATTCGTCGATAAACTTAATTTTTTACATTTTGTTAGGACGGACAAAGAATTATCCATTTTTTCTATCGGGGGCCATTGAAACTGAAATCCTACCTCTACTGCTTCACTAATTTGTTCACCTTGGAAAAAATTTCGTTTTAATTTTAAAGAAAGGGAGATAGTATTACAAGAGTGTAAGTTGATGTACCTGGATGTTTATCTTCCCATCTTTTGATTGCATCTTTGATAGTTGTTGGTTTTGACATGTTTGAATTTTGCTGCAATTTTAGGTTGAAGCGGGTATTGATTAAACGTGACCATGGATACGAGTTTTACATGAAATGGTGATAATAGACATGTGCAATAGTCGAAACTGGGTAGATACACTAGAAACTTTCCTAATGGTTGGTTTATATGTTCAAAAATTAACAACTAAAACTAAGAATTTACATTATCACCTTTCACTTGCATGCTTGCACGTTATTTTCAAACAAAACAACTAAGAAGTTAGTTAAATTTAACTTTTATAGGAAAAATTGACAAGTATGCACATCAAAATGGAAAACATAACATTATAAACACATAAGCAATATGCGAGGCAGACGATTCAACGCCGCTACAGCTGAGGGAACAGGATATTGCTTCTCACCACCAAACAGACCAAAACCATGGCGATTCACAAACAGAAACCACTTCATGTCGACAACTCACCGTCGAAATACTGGTTGATTTCAGGACAGATGTTTCCGGAAACGGAGGGCTTCTTGTTAGCTATCCAAGACCAGGTTATTCTGACGAATAACTATCGTAAGTTGATCATCAGAGATGCCTCAATAGAAAATGACCAATGTAGATATGGCTGTCGAACATCAGAGACAATCCAGCTCATAACTGGAGGATGCCAAGCATTTACCACAACTGAGTATAAGGAAAGACACGACTCAGATACTCCATCAAGAGTTAGCAGATAAGTTAAACCTATTGCAGGTAGGAAAAGTGCCTTATTACAAATACAATCCGGAGCCTATTCTTGAGAACAACCAGTTCAAGTTATATTGGGACCGGACGGTTCTCACGGGTCAGGCAGTTGCTCATAATAGACCAGATATTATACTAACAGATTAAATTTCTAGGCGAACTACACTAATCGACATCGCTGTACCTAACCACAATCTAAGGCCAAAATACAACGAGAAGATCGTCAAATACAGATATCTGGAGGTGCAAATCCGAAGATAATGAGCAATGAGCAGCGTCCAAACAATTCCCATAATTTTATTAACAACTGGAGTGATACCAAAGAACCTCCTGCAGAATCAAGGGACTGGGACTTAATCAGCAGCTGTATAAACCGATGCAGAAAGCAGTTCTCCTTGCAAACATGCGAACCGTCCGAAAGTTCGTAGAAAATACAGCAGACCACGTCACCTAGGCCCCAATAACATGGAAAGGGTTCCCACAGAGCTTCATACTTTTGGTATCTTTGTATATCTAGTATGAGTCGATGTTCCTTGGAGGGAGTGTAAAGCCGTTTGACCTGAAATCATATAAACACATAAAACTTAATAAAAATAGTCATAAAATAATCAAAACACTTTAGAATTTAATTGGTTAAACAGCCATAAATAGAAAGCAAAAAAATTAAGTTCCGCTTTTAGGTTAGAATATGGAACGTTCTGATTGGTCATCTCTCAATTTTGACCAATTGTTAAATTTTGAAGTATGAACCAGGCATTTTTATTTCGTAATGTAAGTGTTGGTTTAGTGGAAATTCTTAGTGGCAATTGATAATTTTTGGAAGTGTGAACCGACCATTACATTATTGTGACTTTACCAAAATATTTGCAATGTTTATTTTTTTAAGTAACTGGCCATTAATATGCATAGTTAAAAGGATACAATGCATGAATAGATAAAAAACTAATGTAGTTAGATATATTGTCGCTAGTTTTTACACGAAAGATCTTAAATAGTTGCTACGCATTTTTATAATAACTGGCAACATGTTATGTAACCGATATGATTCAAATTGCAAAGAAAAGTTGAATTCATTTTTTTACAAACAAATATAAGGCATTTTGAAAAATTAAATACATAAAAAAGTTAATAACAACAAAAAATCAAATGCACCATTAAAGATAATACAATAATTTGTTTATATAATCAGTCAACAATTTGACAGAAAGATTTAAATATAACAGTAACGTACAACATTCAATAATGAATAATTGAGGTGTCGGAAAGCAAAACTGACAAACCGCTTGTTCGAGCTAAGCCTAGGGCAGAGAAGAAAAATATTATTTGGAAAATATTAAAAAATTTTAAAAACATCAGTTTACAGAACACTTTATTTCGCACAACTTTGGTCCCAGAAACTCTCTGTTTTAGTTTAATAAAAATCAATGCATTTTTTATATTCTTTTTAACAATGCTGATGACACAAATCTTCTTCTTAAAAATAAATCAATCCTAAACCTTTTAAACCAAATAGATGGCAATTTTAGACAGCTTAAATTCTGGGTTTCTTGTAATCATCTGTATTTAAATATTGAAAAAACTCAATGTGTTATTTTTAAAACATCCCAAAAAAATATTACTTTACCATCATCCTCAGTGACAATCGATAACACAGAGATCGATATAGGCTATAGCGGTAAGATGTTGGGAGTGTGGCTGAACTCAAATTTAAGATGGACCATACATATAAAATTTTTGTGCAGCAGGCTTTCGAGTGTTTGCTACTCTTTGAGGGAATCTTGACCTTACTACCTCAAAGGCAGTGTATTATGCAAGTTTCTATTCGGTTATACAATATACAGTACGTTTATATCGACAGTTCCGAGCCTGCTTGAAGTCAAGTGGCTTAGAACTAACGAATTAAACGGGCGAGATTATACTTGAAGCCGGCTTGGATTTGTTAAGTCAAGCCTGAAACGATTTAGGGTTGACTTGACCCAAGCGCGGTTCGAGTACGAAATAAACACCTCAAGCGCGCTTGAAATCAGCTGTTGACTTCTGAATGATTACGTCATGCATCAAATGGGCGTCAGTATATTATTTTCAATTATTTTTAATGTTTAAGACCACCTAAGTTAAAGGTTAAATGCAGAATAAAACATTCTACTCCTCACAATAGTCAACAGTTGATTTTTAAATAAGAAAAATATCAAAACAAGGCGATATTTTGAGGTTAGGTACAGACAAGACATCAACCTTTTGCGAAAATGACTTGGAGCCAAGGTCAAGTAATGTTTAAATTTGTGAAATAAACGCCTAGATTTCAAGTAAGATATGAGGCGGCTTCGGTTTGAAGCTGGCTCGAAAAATGTCGATTTAAACGAACTCTAGTGTATTCTTCTGGGGAGGAACACCTGCTTCTGAAAAGGTGTTTAAAATACAGAAAAGAGCCCTTCGTATTAGTCTAAAATTAAATTGTAAAATGTCATGTAGAGGACAATTTAAAAACCGCAATTTATTGACAGTGACTGCACTCTATCTATGTATGTATTTTATAAAATACAAAGACAAATTCAAAGAGCTTGAAATATCTCATTTGTATAACACTAGGAGAAAAAATACATTCAGCATACCAGCCCACTCCCTTGCACTAACAGAGCAAAGCCCCTACTATAATTGTATAGACCTGTACAACTCTCTTATACCAGAAATTAAGAATTTGCGGAATGTAAAGCGCTTTAAGGACAGTCTCTTCAATTACCTTTGTAATCTCGAGCCCTATAACTTAAATGAATATTTAGAGCTATGTCAATAACTTGTTTTTACTTGTGTTGTTTTTTTTTAATGTACAATGCATGTACATATAGGCTTGTAATTAGGCCTAAACTGTTTTTATAAAAGTGTTTATGTACATACACACTGTGCGTAATGTGATGTAATTTTATTTTAATGTATAGTCTTATAATACAAGCTTAATAAAACAGTTTATTTATATTTTGCGTGCAAATGTATCTAGGATGTATTTCAAACTTTGTACTGACGATTTTTTTTTTTGAAATAAATTCTATTCTATTGTATGTTCAACTCGCAATAACTCATAGTTTTCCAAAATTATTTTATTTCCAAATCTCTAACGAGACCAGTGACAAGAAAAATTGTTGTAGCAATTTTAGTTACGGCAGAGTTAAAATGTTTATACAGGTATTACGAAGCCCGTCCATTTCAAGTTTCAAATGAAAAGGCTCATTGAAGAACTTCTGGTGTTTTGACATTCGACAAAGCAGTATTAATCTGCATAGTTCGAGGTTTTTTTCCCAAAAAGGGAAAATTTTAAATGAAAAATTGAAGTGGCAGCCCTATTTTTTACAAGAAAAGTGCTTGAGCAGCTATTCGGTCACTGATAAGCTCGTCTCGATGTCATATTATATATATTTTTTAGTTTCAGCTCTCTCAATTCATGACGATGCAATATTTTTGCATCTTATATTGCTGTGCATTGATGAACTGCTTTCGGTAAGTTTTGTTCTGCTTCATGTAAACAACGAATATAGATCCATATAGAAGCACCGTTCTCGGTTAGGAAGCGTCGCCAGTCATAGGTACCAATGTTTACAAAGGTTAGTTCTGGTACCCACAAGGCAGATGGCGCAGACATCTTTCTCCAAGTCCCCCTCTCCCAGATAAGCTAATGTGAGAAATTAACTATGTATATTAAATGTCTTTATGGCTGAGAAGTCAGGAGTGCTGGTAAATTATATTTTGCATTTTATATGAGTGTAAGTTCGAATCTCGATACATACAGATTTTTTTATATTTCTATAAAAATATCGATTTTTTTCGAGGAAAAAAGTTGCCCTAGATTTAGTGTTGAGCTGAAACGGGCCGAGTTATAACGAGTTGAACATAAAAAAATCCACTGATTTTCATTGAATCAAAAACGTAATTTTTAATTTTTTTTTTCCAAAAAACTAAAAGTCTTACAAACAAGTTTCCAGGACCAAAGTGATGCGAAATAAACTATTCTGTAAAATAGTATTTTTTATATTTTCCAACTAGGCTTAGCTTGGCCGAGCGGTTGGTTTTTCTATTCTGCTTTCCGGACCCTCAATTGTAACCAAACAATTTTCTTAAAATCATTGGCTGCCCAAGAGATGAGCAACTTTTTATTTAGATATGTAACTAACAATAAAATGCTATTCTGGATGGAATACCTGATATATTTATCATTTTTCTCGGGATAATTAGGCAACTAGTGATGTTATTTTTGCTTTCTGTCAAAAAGTATTCAGTAACATAGAAGCTAAACTAAAAACTCTTGGTATATTACTTGATTTTAAAGAGGATTTCGACACTATAAGCCATTCATTGTTCTTTGATCGACTGAATACTCACAGAATATATTATTATTGTTTGTTGCAATATATGAATTTTATCGATTTATTTACGAACCAGAGATCCAGCTTAAAGCTGGATCCAATTTTTTCTTGAGATTCGATGCCAATCCGTAAACTGGTGAAAGAACAAATAAATAACCTGCTTTCTACAAAAGAATACTAAATAACATACAGAAGCCAAACTAAAAAGTCTTGGAATATTATTTGACTTTAAAAAGGCTTTCGACATTGTCGAATGAAAAACATAATTTTGAATTTAATAAAATACTTTTTTTGTATTACCGGGATAATATTTGATGTGCCAGTTAAATATAAAGATTTTTCTATATTTAATCAAAACAAAAGTAATAATCGTACCCTTTTTACCTAACAATAAGACTAGGATTTTGATATCAATAACATTTTCTAGTTTACATAAATTAGATATCAAATTAACGAAAAATATTATTTATAATTCTGTATACAACTCTGGGATATATTTTTTACATGTTTTTAACATACATTCTTACACACATACAATCATACTTGGATATTTATTAAATATATTTTATAACATTTTTCATTAGGGTACATAGGGATTTTTTTATAAAAAATTCTAATTTATATCTATCTACAGGTTTATGTACATTATCAATTCTATGTATAGGATTATAGGCATGCAAGCGCAACTGACATATTATCAATAACAGAAAGAATGACAATTTCAAATAACTTGTTGAGGTTAAAACAGAAAGTTGTTTGGACATACCAACAAAGCATTCGATCAAAATAAAAGATATTTTTAATCGTAAATTTTGTTGTTAGTTTTCCTAATACTCTATAGCTGGCTTACAGCTATAGTAGATATACTACCCCAGATGGGGCGTTTCATGTCAAGTCTCTTAACGTAAAGCCCAAGCACAAAATCATACTGATTGCGAAGCTAAAATAAATCATCAAAAAAAATTTGAAAATAGAGATTTTCGATGTATTTTTTCTCAGTTTTTTGACAGTGTAGTAAGATTTTTAAAAATTCGAAGCTTTGATCTTGAAAAATACAAAATATATTATATATCAAAAACGGAAATTTAACATATATTTTTTTCATAGTCTTGATCGAAAGCTGAAGTTTTTTTACATTGATATAGGCACTTTCCAGAATGGACTTATTTGGCATTTCCAAGAAATAAAGCCGTGAACACTGGACAGCTTATCACTTCTGACTTGTAAACCAGAACTAACCTGAACTTCGATACTGTTGATATGAAGTGGGTGGAAATATGCTAAAAAAACCTCATTGTCCGGTCAAGTTAGCCCTAAAAAGAGAGGTAAGGTTACCAAAATTCGCATAGAGCTGAAAATTTGTACAAATGTTCGGAACACCATTACAAATAAGTTGTTAAAAGTCCCCAACGATCCCATGCCTGGAAAAAAATTTATTCAAGGTCAAAGTGGGGAAAAATGGGTTTTTGTAGAACATAAAATTACCTATAAAAATTGTTCTTACACTTTTTTCCGTAAGAGTCGCCGTTTTCGAGATATCATCGCTCAAAAAGTTGAGAAAGCTGTGTTCTCCATAATATGCATAAGTACGCCGCGTACAGACATCACTGGAGCTGTAATACGAGTTGAAATATTTTTCTACCGGTATATTACCTTAAACTTATAAATCAATATTAACTTCTAAGAAACTCAGTCCTCTACCTTCTACACCAGCGCATCCTTGACAACATATCAATGTGTCATACATCATCGATGGAGGATATTTATTACACCGCGTTATCTGGGATAGTGAAGAAACATTCAACGTAATTCTGAATAAGTACGTTCAGTATGTACGTCGACATTTTGGTCACAGAGTTACTATAGTATTTGATGGCTACACCGATTGCACGAGGAACATTAAAGCCGCAGAACAACGTCGTCGAGCTACAACAACATCTTCATCTTCAGACATTTTATTTGATCAATTTATGACCGTTCCCACTACTCAACAAAAGTTTCTGGCAAATATCCACAACAAGTTACGATTCGTCACTTATACCGGGTCCATACCGGGCTTCTAGTGTTTGTTTGAAGGTCATAGACAATAATGTTTCTTGGGAAGTAGTAGATATCTGTTGGACTTCCATTGTCTTTATTTTTGTTGAATATCACAACGTTTCGGCTAGTAGTTATCTCTAGCCGTTTTCAGTTTCACTTGAAAACGGCTAGAGATAACTACTAGCCGAAACGTCGTGATATTCAACAAAAATAAAGACAATGAAAGTCCAACAGATATCTACTACTTCGCAAGTTACGGTTCATTTCACTGCTAAAAAAAATTGACAAGTGAAAGTATACTTGTCAAACAAGCTGTTAATGATGCTGATGTCCTCATTATTGAAACAATATTAGAACGGTTCAATTTAACGTTGATTTACTGGTTTTACTGACTGCTGGAACTCCAACTAACAAAACCATTTATGTTTTAAAACCTGGGAAAGCTCAACATCAGTCTGAAATTTATTCAACACAAAGTTTATCTGCTTTTGCAAAGTGTCAAAATCATGTTTTGTTTTTACATGCAATAAGTGTCTGCGATACGACATCAGCATTTTACAGAAGGGGTAAAACATCTGTTTTTAAACTGTTTGAAAAACAAGATTTAGTCGGTCGTGCTGAAGGTTTTAAAAATAGTAACTCTACGTCACAAGAAATTATCACCAATGGAATTAGCTTTCTTCTTGCCATGTACGGAGCTCCGAAAAAAATTACCTGCATCGATAAGTCCCGCTACGCATCTTTTGTTAAAAATACTCGAAACAAAAAGCGAGTGCAATTAGCTAGTCTTCCTCCAACCTCTGCCTCTGCCCAACAACATCTATTTCGGGTATATATCAAGTTCAACTGTGGCTTGGTAATCAACTAGATCCAAAAGATTGGGGTTGGAAGTTGATTGACAATACATTGGAACCAATTCAGACTTTACTCCCACCTGCACCAGAAAAAAATCCCCAATACAATTTTTTGCAATTGTAAAAAGGGATGTAATGCTAAATGCGGCTGCAAAAAAGTTGGGTATTTTGTTCATTAGCATGTACAAATTGCCAAGGCCACTCGTGCTCCAATGTTGAATCTCCATTAGAAGACGGTTCATATCATATCAACGAAGAGACGTCTGATACATCGCTTTTGGAGGAATTTATTTGCACTCAGCAGGATGAAGAAGAACGAGAAGACGAAGACCAAGAAGAAGCAGAAGTATTTAACGATAATGAATCTGACGAATAATTGACCTAAATTCAATAGAATCCAGACAGCTTCGATTATTATTAACTATTTTTTATTTTTTTTAATCATTAGATAGTACAGTATGGTTCGTGGAATAGGCCTACCGGGGAAACCACGTTAAAAAAAACGCGTCAAGTACACTACCTCCCAGGTGCCGTGGAAACGTGTGCATATTTTGGAGAACGCAGCTTTCTCAACTTTTTGAGCGATGATACCTCGAAAACGGTGACTCTTATGGAAAAAAGTGTAAGAACAATTTTTATAGGTAATTTTATGATCTACAGTTTTGATCTGAGCTACTTTGATGATAAAACTTACCGTTTGGTTGAAAAACGCGAAAAACCCATTTTTCCCCACTTTGACCTTGAATAAATTTTTTTCCAGGCATGGGGTCGTTGGGAACTTTTAACAACTTATTTGTAATGGTGTTCCGAACATTTGTACAAATTTTCAGCTCTATGCGAATTTTGGTAACCCTGAATGTCTACTTTGACCGGACTATCAGCTTTCGATCTAGATTACCAAAAAATATATTAAAAATGCCGTTTTCGAGAATAAATCTGACTACACTATTGAAAACCTGAGAAATAAACGGTGTATGTGTTTGGGAATAATCATAAAAATAATATTACATTTTGACGATTTACCTATCTCTCTATACATTTATATATTTCGCAAACCTAAAGAACACCCTTTCGATTTAAAATGTAACTTAAACTCTTCACACAGCACTAAACACAACCTCTCTAAGGCGTTCTATGCAAACCACTATTTTGGAAATAATTTTCGGGGTAACTACCGCTTCTTAAAACCTATCAACCTATGATTTCGCATTTTTCTCTGCTACTTTCTTATAAGCTATTAGATAATATAAATGTAAATAAACCTAAGGATAAAAACGCAGTTTTACCTTTCATACGAGTCATGACTTTCAATAAGAATTAATATGAATTAGGTGAATTTCTTAAATTGATATTTATACTGAATGCGAATAAATTCGTCGTCGAATCATATTTTGTATATTTTTTATTGCGAACTTTATATAATAATTTTAAAATATTTTACTTTGGACACGTCATCATTTCTTTAAAAATACATTAAGCACTCCGCGACAAATTATCAATCTGTCAAATTTTAATTTTTTCCCCAAAAAAAATTTAAAAAGTAGGGTTATATCTCAAAATATCGAAAGAAGTCATTAGAAAAAGTTTTTCTAAATGCAGTTTTTAGTCATAATGCAAATTTCAGCTGTATAAGATAATTTAGATTTTTTGCCCATTTTTTGTAAATTGCACCACTGTGGCAGAATAAGACTCGACGCAATCTATATAAAACTTCTTAGTTTTGAGAATGCTTCATTCCAAACATATTTTATTACCTTTAAGACACTAACTACATTTTCAAAAATAAATAAACTTCGCATAACATGTGACAAAAAATTAATAGTTCTATTTGGATTTTGTGGAAAAATAAACATTTAATATAATACTACTTTAAACAAAATATGTCTAGGATGAAGAATCGTCAAAACTAAGAAGTTTTATGTAGATTGTGTTGAGTCTTATTTTGCAACAGTGGTGCAATTTACAAAAAATGGGCCAAAAATCTAAATTATCTTATACAGCTGAAATTTTACATATGGGTTAAAAATTGCATTTAGAAAAACTTTTTTTAATAATCTTTTTCGATATATAACCCCACTTTTGTTTTTTTTTTGAGAAAAAAATTAAAATTTGACAGATAATGCTAATGACGTGACTACTATTTTTTTGGTTAATTTTCATCTCGATTGAAGCAGAAATTGCTGCCAAAGTTAAATTTCGAATAAAGCTGTTAATATGATGCGGACTTTACTGACTATACAGGGTGTCCAAGATAAGGATCCTAAGCATGGGGATCTCGGAAACAGTTGGAGATACGAGGTCGGTTAAATTAGAGAAAAGTTGCGCAATTTAGTGCTAAATTAAACGCAGTTAAAAAAATTTAAAAATTTCAAACACTTCCGGAGATTTCCGGAAAAAAACGAAATTTGGCAAAATCGTTTTTAATTTTTGCAGGCTTTATTTAAAGAGATATCAGAAAATAAAAGGTAGATTCTCATTGCCACTTTCTATTTTTTATAATTTGGTCTAAACAAAATTTAAATCCGACGTTTCATTTCTGAGATACCATCATGAACTTTCATTTTTTATATGGAACAAAAAAAAGTATTCCATGTATTTGATAGCATTTTTTATTACAAATTCAACGGTGTATCACCCTTGCATATCGAATACGTAGTTCAAGTAATTTCCATAAGAGCTCCGTGAGAGCGAGAGAGAAAGGCATATCAGTTTTATAAAAGCCAATGAACTACACACTTGATATGCAAGTGTGATACACCGTTGAATTTGTAATAAAAAATGCTATCAAATACATGGGATACTTTTTTTTGTTCCATATAAAAAATGAAAGTTCATGATGGTATCTCAGAAACGAAACGTCGGATTTAAATTTTGTTTAGACCAAATTATAAAAAATAAAAAGTGGCAATGAGAATCTACCTTTTATTTTTTGATATCTCTTTAAATAAAGCCTACAAAAATTAAAAACGATTTTGCCAAATTTCGTTTTTTTCCGGAAATCTCCGGAAGTGTTTTGAATTTTTAAAATTTTTAAATTGCGTTTAATTTAGCACTAAATTGCGCAACTTTTCTCTAATTTAACCGACCTCGTATCTCCAACTGTTTCCGAGATCCCCATGGTTAGGATCCTTATCTTGGACACCCTGTATATATATATATATATATATATATATATATATATATATATATATATATATATATATATATATAAAACGGTGATAAAAAAGTATTTGATAATTTTGTCGTGGATCGTTTAATGTATTTTTAAAGAAATGATGTCGTATCAAAACAAAACATTTTAAAAAGTATTTCGTAAATTTTTATTATTAAAATTGCATAAGTTTGACAACAGGGTAAGCAGAAAACCATAGCAGCATTTTTGTATACGGCCTGCCATAATCTCCAATTTTTTTCGTTCGTTGTGTCGCTAAAGTTGATAATTATTCAGATTGTTCTTTGTCTTGCCCTGCGGGCCCTTTAAGCGGTCTTTTTCTGTTAATGTGTTGGTCGCTATTATCAATAACATAAGAAATCTTTTGTTAATATCAACGCGTCAGTGTAGAGTGTTATTCTGGCAATCCCGCGACACTTCTAAGATTAATCATAGTATATTAGACAAAAGTGATTCTTTGTAATGAAGATTCCCAAAGATTGATTATAAAAATCCGTCTTTGAGAACATTTATCAGATCAGAATCTATTATTACAAAATATTAGCATAGTTTTCGCTATTTTATTTGCTGGCTTTATTTCGTTTTACCCAGACACGCACCGTTAACATATAACTGCATTCCACCAGCATTTTTTTTCAACAAGTTTACTTTTTAATATAAATAAATATATCTTATTTTGTAAATCGATAACCTTCCACAAACGAACGCGAAATTTTCCATAATTTCCATTCCCGAGATCAAAAGTAAAGGGTAATATTTCAAAAAATCTACTTATCCTGCGAATAACCTTGAAATTCAACTTCAAGATCAAAATCACCATCTAACGTCACCTGTTCAGTCCTACAACTTTCGTGAAAATATTTCCCGCTAGCTTGCTTACCTGGAAAGATATTTAATAGTTCACCATGAATAACGTAAGAAAATATTTGCCAATCCTGTCTTGTCCACTGACCTATTACTTAAAGGCAGTATAGTTAGTTTTAGAACACAGCTTTACAGGACCGACCGAATCCCCCTTCCATTTGCCCTCTTCAAATTCCTTAAATAAGATAAGTAAAAACTATGCACAAACAAAAGGGGTTAAACAGGACTCCTGCCTCTCTCCAATACTGTTTAAAATTTCTCTGCAGCGCTGCAGGGTGGATATGAAAATGTAACCTCATGGGGATATGGATAAAGAACATTCACTTGTATAGAATCCTTTATGCAGATGATCAGGTAGTTCTTGCGGAGACCAGCAAGGCATGTTTAGAGATAAATATACAAAATACATATATACAATATACAAAAGATAATAAAGATAAAATAAGAAAAGGAAAAAATATAATTAAAGCACTACATCCAATCTTGTGGAGTAAAAACGTAACAAAGAAAACAAAAAGAAGGATATATCAAGCTATAATTCAGCCAGTACTGACATATGGGTAAGAAGTGTGGGTCACAGATAAAAATATGTCACGAAAACGTCTTTCAACCGAAATAATGTACTGGAGCTGTTCCAGTTTAACTTTACTTGATCATGTAAGAAATGAAACCATCAGAGAAAGAATGGAAGTAAAAAATACGATAATGGACGATATAACCGAAAAGCCGTTAAAATGGTATGAACACCTGCAACGAATGAGCGAAGAAAGGATACCATTAAAAATTCGGAACTGGACATCAGCACAAAGAAATAAACGAGGAAGGCCACAAAAAAAAGGGTTTCAAATATTCGCACCGAAATGGAAAGTAGAGGACTCCACGAAGGAGACTGGAAAGATAGGAACCGATGGCGTCTAGGATGCGAGAAGCATATATATATATATATATATATATATATATATATATATATATATATATATATATATATATATATATATGGTCTGTGAAGGGGAGAGTTTTCGCATATTTTCCACTTTCCGGCCTCTTCCGGTTTCACCGGAAATGGCCCCGGTTTTGAATTTTTAAATGGAACACCCTGTATATTTTAACATTTTTGGATTTCTGAGACAATTCTAGATCAGAATGTGACATTTTAAAAACTTTTTACGTCTACTTCATTTTTTTAGAGCCACTTTTAAAATTGCATCTAGGTGGCCATGATCGGACGCAAACTAATCTAAGGGCCTTAGGTGAGTGCTTTGTTTTCCAAAGAAGACTTGATAAAAACAGTTGCAAATTATTATGCATCATGGCTGTCCATGGCGCACTTGTCATAAGTAAATAAATTATCCAGTATTTTGCTTAATAATATTTAATTTCTGTTCTTATGTCTAATCCAATCGCAAATAAATTAGTACCGTTAGATTCGTCAAAGAATGCTTTTTTCGAAAAGTAGTTGTCAAAAAGGGGTCGCCATTTGAAAATTAATAGTTAGAAATGAAAACGTACTTTTGTCAACTTGTCTTATTCCTGTCTTTCATACTAATAACTAAAACTTTGCGATTGTATTTTTTTGACATCACCTAAGGCCCTTAGATTAGTTTGCGTCCGATCTAGGCCACCTAGATGCAATTTTAAAAGTGGCTCTAAAAAAATGAAGTAGACGTAAAAAGTTTTTAAAATGTCACATTGTGATCTAGAATTGTCTCAGAAATCCAAAAATGTTAAAATATACAGGGTGTTCCATTTAAAAATTCAAAACCGGGGCCATTTCCGGAAATCCTTCTCACCTCTGTCGAGGGATTGTATCAATGCAAGTATCTGTGTGTATAGGGTATTACATGCATTATAAGTGATGTTGTACATGCTAAAATTCCGGGCAAAAAAAAATGGCAGAAATGCGTTTTTCTTATATAGAATATATAAATTTTTTTGCGAAATCGTACTACTTCACCATTTCAAAATCCAACTGGGTGACTCAAAGAAACCTATCTACCAGACTTTTTTGGACCCGAAATTTTAATAGTTTGTCTAAAAATTCTGCGATTTGTTGTAGTAGCTATACCGTTAGTGATAATCAAAACGATCAACCACGTATCCGCCCAATTACATTTAATAGTAGTGAACCTGATATTTTAGATTTTTATACTACTTGTATTAAACAAAATGTATTGTCATGCTTGCATGTCATAAAATCAGACAACCGTTTTAAATAAGTGTCTTTAAAATTGCAATAAACAGGTAACACACGTTTTATAGGGTTTTTCAAACGTACAATAGTTTCTAAGGCCGCGACTAGTCCTATCCTCCGCTACTGTAAGCTCATTTCCGATTCCATTAAATTGTAAAAATTTAAAACCTTTATAACAACCAAACATTTTCTTACGAAATGACGTTTAACCGCCACCTTTGAGTTTCGTAGGCACTATTACATCTTTCCACTGTTATTCCTCTAATATCATTGTATCGGGTGTCTAAACACAGGGGATAATTCGTGTGTCGGATTAGTCCTCCCGGATTGATGAGCTGCCATCTTTGAAGCTCCGAGCCGTTGCAGATGCGCATAACTGGTTGAGATCCTTTGACGTAGCTTACTAGGGTTAAGCAGAGATCTTGATGTTTCAGGAGACCGTTATTTGTGAGAGACCAGTCCTGGTTACCTGGAAATAAAATACTTTTTATAAACTTTTAAAAACTACAACGGTTTGAATGACTTCCGTAGCTCCGTCTTTGTATCACATCTGCAACAACAAAATAGATTTCTACAACAAAACTTAGAGATATAGCAAAAAAAACTATTATCACAAGAAATCAAACCAGAACTCGGAAGCACCATTACTCACCAAACTTAATGGGAACGTTATTTCGCATAGAACTTTGGAACTCAAATAGTATAAGAACTCATAAAACGCACATCATTCCTTTACAGAAGACATGCAAGAGCAGGTGCGACTACCATAGTTCGCAAAGAAATTAAGCATCATTTCCTAAGTAAAATAGAAGAACCCCATTTCCAGCGAGGAAGTGTAATAATAGAAAATTGATAGGGCCCATAACAATATCTGGAACCTATTACACCCTTACTATAGATAAAACATAAAATTATTCATAAACTATTTCAATTTATTAGAGAACATAAGTCTTGCCGGGAAGTAGCAAAACCGAACAGCAAGAACTGCAGCTAATACATCTTGATTTATTCACAACGAAAGATTTTGATTAAGACTAGCAAATATGTATATATATATATATATATATATATATATATATATATATATATATATATATATATATATATATATATAAGAAAGAAGTAGAAGATGTAGTGAAATCACGCCACTACAAGGAGTAGCATAAAATGTAACATCATAATGCAAATCTATATAAAAAAGAAGAAACTGTTCAAAAAATATAACAAATTAAATTACTGGGATAAATTTGGCAAAATCCCTAAGATAAACTAAATTAAAACCTCCCAATCAGATATCTAAAAAACAATCATAAACCATAGAAATTCTTACTTTAAAAACTATCTTCTAAATCTAAGACCCACTACAGACATCAATTATTCATTATGGGGGGACACCAAGTTCTTCGATTAAGATAAGAAAGCCTGGCAGTACAGTACTAAGATGAATAAAGGAAAAACAGTGACATTTGGGAAAATATCCCGAAGAAGTATTTCAACCATTACGTTCTTTCTGTGCTGAAACAGTCGAAGTCATTTATGATTACCTTGACAGCCAAAAGAGGAAATTAAATCACCATCACCAGAAGAAGATAAAAGTACTATTAAGAACTAACGTGAAAGGTTAGGAAATTGCTGACATAATAATGATTCAGAAACCTGAAAAATCACCAAATCGACTTACATCTTATCACATGATTAGTCACTTGCTAGTATTTGGCAAACTTTTGAGAAGCTGCTAGCGATAGGGCTTATAAAGATAGTAACTGAAAAGAAATTTGTTCCAGGTCATCAGTTTGGTTTCAAGGAGCAACATGCAGTAAAAGAGCAAGCACAGTTAATGAAACTTCTGATTTGATATCAGTCAGGCTCTTACCAGTCTGACACCAAAGGTTGCTTTTCAAAATAAAAACGAATTTTCCACGAATAATGTTCACAATACTAAAGTCATATCTGAAGGCATATATTATATAACCAAATAGAAATCAGTAATATCAGAAATCTATCGAAAACCTATTGGGACTTATATATACCGTATAAACATGTAGCGATTGCTATCTTTGTAAATGGTGATCACAGCTTGTAATCCTAAAACAGTGGACAGAAAATTGCGTATAAAACTCAGTCTAATTAAACCACATAATACCACAAAATAAATAATAAAGTGATTTCCCAAATAGAATATTTAGAATATCTCAGTGTCCATCTTAATGAAATTTAGAGAATCCACATATAGAAAAAGCGCAAACAGTTGACCTTAAAGTTCCGATCAAATGACATGACTGTATTGATCATTGGACTAATCTGTCTAATTTCAATTTTTACTGGTACCTTGAAGACGTTAAATGCTAGATCTAATAAATTAATGAGATAAATAAATAGGTTCATTGTCTGCTAGTTTTGTTTGAAGCTACGTTCTTCAAAGTCGCTAAAATTATTTCTAAAAAACTATAGTTTGTAATGGACGGGACTAAGCTATTAAACGTTAGTTACATCTAACTATGAAACAGCAAAATTTAAAATCTAATTAGAAATTAGATTATTGCTTACCTGCTGTATGATGACACTGATAAATACCAACAGTACCATCTAATATATGTCCCAAAGTGTCCAGACAGTACGCTCCTTGTCGTATTTCACCTGGACGCGGTATAGTCGACGGTACCGTAAGTTCCGGATATATATTATCCAGGTACCACTTAAACGATTTACATTGCAGATTCTTTCGAAGTTCCAAACGTTCATTTATGCTAAAAACAGTAGTTAAAAAAGGGATTTTAGATAAAGTTTAAAAAAATTGAAAAATATATAATCTACTAGCAAACCCGGCCACGCGTTGCTGTGGCACACTTATAATTCATTAAATTATTATATATTGAAATAATTAATATTGTTAAGAAAGTGATTGGTTAAGAATGACGGAGAGTTTAAATTAAGCACAAACCAACATAAAATTTTTCTTTTATTTATTTCACATCGCAACATAATTTGAAATAAATAAGTAACTTGCGAAGTTCTAAACTGATAACATATAAATTTTGAATTTTATAAATGAGGTAGATAACATTAATCGTTAACAATTTTTAATAATTATTTTATTTATTTTGAATCATAATCAATAATTTTAATTTAATTAAGAGCTAACCGGTGCTGGTTAACCTGTCTTTTGCTAACACAAATAGACTCGATGGTTTTCCCACCGTTATGTAGTTTATAAATCAAAAATACACGAGGACGTGAAATAAATCGTACCAGCAATGGAAAATTTAAAATCAAAACACGGCGCCATCTATTGGATGCCTACCCAACCTAAATAACAAAAGTTCTTGACAGGTTATACTAAATAAGTAACTTACACCGCCATCTGTTAGAAAATTATGGAACTTTGGTAATTATAACCCTTTGCCCTAAATATGAGTTATCAAAATTCCATAATATTCTAACAGATGGCGGTGTAAGTTGCTTATTTGGTATAACCCGTCAACAACTTTTGCTATCTAGGTTAGGTAGGCATCCCATAGATGGCACCATGTTTTAATTTTGCAATAATTATTTTTTAGGCACGCACGTATAAAGTATATGTACTGATCGTCAAATACACAGAAAATGTCCGGACCATGCTATGCGCCATTTTGGGTAAGGTGAAGTTATAATAACAATGAATACGCTGTCGCCACTGAAAAATTATAACGACTAAACATAATCGTTTACCTCCCACTGACAAGGTTTGAAGCAATTTGCATTCCTTTCCGAAATTTCATCGACATAAGTAATTGAACGAAACGAATGGTAGAAAGAGATAAAATGACAGTATTACGTTATAACCTTACTCAACTAATCCAATTGGTGTCAATTGATTGTTATGTGTGGATATTTGTCATACTATTGGTCGGTCGTAAAAATAAATTAATAATTTTTATTATATTTTTGGTTGTTAAAAATAACTAGTCCTTAAAAAAGCAATATGTTGACGAACCGTTTCTTCAAAACGTTTTATTTTTTGAAAAAACAGTTGAAATATTAATTAGGTAGTACCCCGTTATTTTCAGTATTTTCTAATTAAAATTTCCTTAGAAAGTTGAATGTTTCGCAAATTTCAAGTAAATTTGAGATTATAGACATACAAAATTATTACACTAAATTTTGTTCATATCTCAATAGTATGAGCGTGCTGCTTAAAAATTGTTTTCCTATGACTAGTTCTAATTATGGATTTAATATAAACACCTGTGTCCGTATGTCCATAACTTACTTTAAACAGTTAAGTGTAACATAATTGTTTTCATCAACACAACTTATAAAAAAAATTGAGAAGTAACAATTTGTAAGATATTTAAAACTTTTATTAAAATAAGTAACATTCAATTTTATATTCAAATAATGTTAAATACAACATTTTACTTCCTTAGGCTGTGTTAAACACTATACTACACTACAATTAAATAAATATTATTGATTATAATTTATTAGGACATATAAATTTGAACCATACAAGCCAACAAACGAGGTCCTTCAGAATAAAAAGCTTATTTATAGTACGTTTGGTCTTCAAGCCCCTACAAATCTTCACAAAATAATAAAAAAGTATATTAAGGGTTGAATAGTATCATTAATGGGGGTCTTCGGGCTGGCCTATGGTTCCGGCCCCTGCTCGTACTCAGTTCCTCTATCACCGGTCAAGTTTCATGTTTTCTTTCAAACTTACTTGTCAGGACAGGAAGTCTTACAATAATCGGCTAGATGTTAAGTGAATTCATACAATAATTGATTGATCGATAGCTAGGACGATGGATTTGAGTAATACTACATAGAGCAGAGGTTTCTACCGTTTCAAGTTTTACGAGTGCTGGCTTCCTGCAATTACTGTATATAGGAGGTATGTATTCCTATTAAAGTCAGTATATTGCTTTGTATATGAGTTGTTTTTCTTCAGATTCCTTTTTTTTTGTGTATTAGACTCCTAAGGTATTTGACCCTTTGTATACATTTTTTGTTTAACAGTTCTAAAGTGCCAATTTAAGATAATTTTGTGGTCTATATTTACACCTAAATATTTGACTGATGGCTTGGTGCATATTACTTGGTTATTAAGTTATTTAAAATAAATTTAATCCAAGGAAAAACAAAGATTATTTCACAATAATAACAACAATGACACTATTTTTGACTTTTGATGGTTAATTTGACGTACCAAAACGTCACTCTTACCCAAAATGGCGCCGAGCATACTCCGGACATTTTTCCGTTGACAGCTCCATTACCACCTGTCATCCATTTAGTTCAGAAATCCGTGTTTTTAGGACAGTTATAATTATCAAAGTTCCATAATATTCTAACAGATGGCGGTGTAAGTTGCTTATTTGGTATAACCCGTCAACAACTTTTACTATCTAGGTTAGGTAGGCATCCAATAGATGGCGCTGTGTTTTAATTTTAAACTTTTCATTGGTACGATTTATTTCACGTCCACGTGTATTTCTGTTTTATAAACTACATAACTGAAAAACCATCGAGTCTATTTGTTTTACCCGAAAATAGGTTAATCAAAAATATTGTGCATCGGTTACCGCTTAATTAAGTTAAAATTATTGATTATTATGATTCAATCCTAATATATAAAAATTGTTATTTAGGTTGGGTAGGCATCCAATAGATGGCGCCGTGTTTTGATTTTAAATTTTCCATTGCTGGTACGATTTATTAAATAAACTATCCTATCTTTTAAGTTGGACTAAATTACACACAGTGTGTAAATTTCATCTAAATTGCTTATATAGTTTCGGAGTTCAACGCGGACCAACATCGTAACACGGGATTTTTATATATTAAGATAAAGCAAATTTGTCGAATGAATAAAATTTATTTCAACTTGCGAATATTTATTGAGGAAAAATTTGGACTTTCGGTTTCCTAATTTTATTTCACAATAATCATAATGTTTTCCTTTTTCAAAATGAAAAATTTTAGCTCCTAATTTTTATAAAATGTCTAGTCTGAAAAGAGCCTAAATTTTTCAAAAAAAAAATCATTACAGTGTAGCAAACTTACTCTCCAAAAGGAACATTTCGGGCCAAGGGTACTGCTGAGTAGTAAAAGTTTTTGTAGTCGTCCATCCAGACTTCAGCCGTTCTTCTAGTATTTTTTGCAAATACTACTCCACTGCCGCCAGGGAAAGTGTAAGGATGTTTTTTTCGAAACACATGACCAACCTGTAATATGTATGTGTATTTTTTACTATATGATTATTTCACTCTAGCATGGTTGGGACTTTTTTACAAGTATATTCTAAAATAAAAGCAAAACAAGATATACAACCAAACTGGTCACAAACGCGCACTCAATTTCAAATTGACACTCGGACAATAATAATGCTTATTACAACACTAATTAAAATGAATTACAATAAAATACGGCAAAACAAAATCTTCAAGGTACGCACCTTAATTTATCTCTCATATTTTTTGTAGCGGATGCATTACCATAATCCCTTTTTTTTGAAAACTTTTTTTTTTTTTTCTACCTGATTTATGAATAATTTATTTTAATGTCCATTATACAGTGTGTTGGAAATGAATTAAGACCACAAGTATCTCAGTTGGTTACAATTTATTAGGTTGAAATATACTTGGGTAAGGTTTTTAATATCCTGTTTATTATTGATTGTTTTTTTTTTCGTTTTTATAAGTAACATTACATTTCTTTTATTAGAAGTTTGAGATCGTTTCTTTCCTGGGTCAAAATCTCTTTGTTGGAAAAATCAAATTGATGTGTAAAATTCTTTTCGTGTTTCTGTAATGCTGTCGTTGCATTTTTTGTGTATTTATTACATTCATTTAATCTGTTATCCAAACATTGCATTTTCATTCCAGTGTATTTTTATAGACAACTTAGACATTGTATTGAGTAAATGACGTTAAATTTCTTTATGTGGGTTACTTTACTTTTTAACTTAGTAAAAGGTGGTTGTATGTTTTGTGGCAAACTATATGTTGTTTGGATTATTATTATTATTTTATCTGGTGATGTTTTTATTATACAGTATGTTTTATTATTCTGACCTTTTCTTCCAGATATTCCATAACTAACTGTGCTACTGTGGACGATATTGGTGAGCCCATTGCACAACCGTTAAGTTGCTGGGAGTATGTATTTTGATATAAAGTATATATATATATATATATATATATATATATATATATATATATATATATATATATATATATATATATATATATATATATATATATATATATATATATATATAGGAAGCTGGTTTGAAAAGTCCGTGCAAAATCAACGAGATGGCACTACTGGTGCGTATCAAGGTTATTTTCAGTTAGTAGCATCTCTTGAAAGAACACATACCAAGTTTCAGCCGGCTCGATCTATTTCTTTGTGTTTAATGTTCATTTGAATCGAGGAAGTCGAGTGATCCTCCAAAAAGGGACGAAAAAGAATTTATTGTGTTGATTAAACATTACTTTATGAAAGGCAAAACGCTTCAGGAGACTAAAGAGAAGCTCAATAAACATTATGTTGACTGTGCACTTTCGATTAGAACAGTTTATAAGTGGTTTCAAAATTTTCGGAGTGGCTATATGAGCACAACAGACGCTGAACGTTCTGGACGCCCTGTTAAGGTTACTACTCCAGAAATCATTCACAAAATCCATGATAAGGTGATGGATGACAGAAGAGTGAAAGTGCGTGAGATTGTTAGCGCTGTGGGCATCTCGAATGAACGGGTACATAATATTTTACACCAACATTTGAACATGAAAAAGCTATCAGCAAGATGGATGTCACAATTGCTCACGATTGATCAAAAACGAAATTCGCAAGGAATAATCTTCATCGACTATCTGGAAAAGGGTTAAACTATTACAAGTGAATATTATTCATCGTTATTAGACTGTTTGAAAATCGAGCTACAAGAAAAACGTCGACAATTGGCCCACAAAAAATTACTTTTCCATTACGACAACGCACCAGCTCACGCCTCGGCAGATGTGGCCGCTAAATTAATGGAAATAGGGTTCCAACTCGTTTCACATCCCCCCTCTTCTCCCGACTTGGCTCCCTCCGACTATTATTTGTTCCCCAATATGAATAAATGGCTGGCGGAAAAAAGATTTCATTCAAACGAGGAGGTGATTGCAGAAATGAATGACTATTTTACAAACTTGGACAAACCATATTATTCAGAAGGATTCAACAAATTAGTGCAGCGTTGGACGAAGTGTATGAACCTAAAAGCAGACTATGTTGAAAAATAAAAAAGGTTTATAAAAAAATTAAGTAGTTTTAATTTTTGCACGGACTTTTTAAACGACCCTCGTGTACATGTATATATATATATATATATATATATATATATATATATATATATATATATATTTTCTTATTTTTTTTTTCTTGGATTTTTGTATTTGTATATTTTTAAAGTTTTTGATTTTCTCCACCCAAGAAAATCAAAAACTTTAAATATATATATATATATATATATATATATATATATATATATATATATATATATATATATATATATATATATATGAGAAGTAAAATGCGCACAGTAAATGCAAACTTCGTTCCAACCATATCCTTTCCGTGTTAGAGGTTGCACAGTCGGGACAAATTGCTAAGGAATACAATCTATCCTATTCCACCACCATCGAGATGTTGGCCTACCTGTACCACAATACCGAGAAGAAAGTCGAAACTTACCCCCTCTGTCATAGTGAGGCAATCATAAAAAATATAGGCAAAATTGTATACCCTTGTTTTATTCATCTTAGAATGGCTAGTTGTTTAGAATTTTCATGAAGTCTTTCTGTTATTTTTGCTTGTTGACATATATTCTTCAATATATTTTTATATTGATAGTATGTATATACGTACTTTGTTTAGTTTTCCCATAATTGCCCAATAGGTCAAGAGCTTTTCCATAGCTGACAAGAGGGATTGTATTCTACGTGATCACATGTATTTAGAACCTATTGTTTTAGATAAACATTGATAACTTTTTAAAATATTAGATATAGTAAATTTACGTTTCCTGAGCTTCAGCTTCATTACAGTATTTAACAAGCCACATGCTGTTGTTGAGATAGAAACAAACGCAAATCACTATTACTCACTTATTTAAGTACGAATACATAACTTAATTGCTTTTAATTTTTAACGTAAAGAACTTTTTATAATAATCAATGATAAATATATATGCCTACTAAATGAATAACATCAGCACATATATAAGTTTAAAACACTAAGTTAAAATTATTTTCAAGTAATAGTTACAAGGAATATTTGATAATTTTATCCATGAGTGTATTTTGTCCTAGCCTCTGTGGTAACAGATTTTCACTCTGCATAATGGAAAAGTAGTTGAAATTAGTATTAAAAAGTGGTTTAAATTCTAAATGCATTTTCACAATAGCCGAATATAATACAAAATCGGTTTAAAAATATTACACAAATCAGTCAGTTAGACAAAGTATACCACTTACCCTGCTACATGGAATAATTTCCAAGCTGCCGCCGCATTGCCAAACTCGGAACGATATCTCGAAGTTTTCAGCTCCCCAAACGTCCATTTGCATATCGTATTTTCCCAATCTATCAAAGTAGGCTTTGTCTATCACAAATAAGCCCCCTGCTATCATCGGAGTCTTTATTTCCTGCAAAATCAATATGCAATTTATATTCCTGTACGTTTTTATGATCCTATGATTCCCCAACTCTCAAATTAAATTTTTATTAAAACAAATAATCACAAAAATAATTTGAGGTATTTCATATATATATATATATATATTTATATATATATATATATATATATATATATATATATATATATATATATACTAGGAAGTTTTTTTCTTAGGGACGGATTTGAAGTGCATTTTGTTATTTTTGGTGAATGCGGATAACAAAATTCCAAAATATTAAATCAAAGCCATAAAGATAATAAAAAGACATACTATAATGCAGTGTTGCCGTGTTGGACAGTTAATCTAAACTACGGGTACTAATTTTTTATTTCTTCGTTTATATTCATGTAAGCTTACAAAGAGAATATCGCCATGAATCAGAGGATAATTTTATATTTATATTTATAAGTTTTTATGGATGTGGAACAGTGCATTATCCATGTTTTTAAATTCAACAGGTGATATATTTGAGTTTTTGGAAATGCATGTAAGCTTACAAAGAGAATATGGCCATGAATCAGAGGATAATTTTATATTTATATTCATAAGTTTTTATGGATGTGGAACAGTGTATTATCGATGTTTTTAAATTCAACAGGTGATATACTTGAGTTTTTGGAAATGCAAAATATGATTTTAACATTCATATTGTCACCGACTTGTAAGAAGAAATCTAAAATTATTTTTAATAAATTCAATATGGCGGATTAAACATATTTCATCCCTTAATTTTGTCCGAAATTTAACACCCCTCAATTTTCCGAAAATTGGTGCTGGGGGTTCTTGAGGAGCAAGATTAATGGTTTCAAATAATTTTAAATTTAATTTTAATAAAAAATAAATAAAAAAATATCAAAACTGTCATAAAAACCAAGGACGTTGACATTTTGGAAGTGACCTGATTAGGTAAATCAGAAAATATTTTTCTCTCTTTTTGAATTTGTCCCTGTGTATTTTTATTGTCAAAATCGCATGATTTACGAAAGAAAAAAATTGTTTTTATTTTTTAAATACTGATGAAGGTTAAACTTTAGCCGAAACGTCTATAAATATTAATTGTTAATCGCAAGAAAAAGAGTGATTTTAAGCCCCTAAGTGCGATTTCCCTATAGGATGAGTTTGTAACGTCAGGCTTTTTAGATATTCTATACAAAAAAATACATTTGTTTTTTTATTTGTTTAGAATAATATTTATTTTTATGAATTTTGATGATTCCTTGTTATTTTTACCTTCGTCGGATCTTGTCTTCTTGCTTCCCTCTGCGAGAAACTTAAAAATTCCCATTTGAATACCATTGTCCAGTCGAAGCCTCCACGTAAATCTGCTGAAGCTCCAATGTACTGGAAGTTGTCCATGCTAATTACATCGATAACGGGTGATACTACTCTTGTTGGATCCTGGAAGAAAGAAGAGAAAATATTAAGAAAGTCTAAAACAATTTTACGGATATTTAGCTCCGTTTTAAATTAGAAAATTTTGGTAGGTGTGTTTTAGACGATCTCAAGTCACCAACCTGCACAACAAACATGTTTATGTGAATCAACATAACTTTAAAATAAATGTTTGGGACAGAACTATTGATAGCTGCTTATTGATCCTGTTGAGATTTCAGATAGTTCTTCTGGAAAATTTGCCTATTTCACTTCAACGAAAAATATGATATATACATGATGGTGCCCTACTCCATTTTTCCGTTGCTCTTTGGCAATAGTTACATGATCAATATCCCAACTGATGATTGAAAGAGACAATGAGGCCCCAGTAAGATGACCACCACATTCTTCAGACTTAAATATGTGTGATTTCCTTTTGTGGAACACTTTTAAAACAGAAGTATACAAGGCTCCGCTGAACATTTGCAAAGAATTATTGATGCGCATTTTAAACGCTGGTAACATTTTTAATAATCCTGACATATTAGAGTTCATTTTTTAAAACGTGTTTATAAGTGTATTCAGCAAAATGGCGGCAATTTTGCACATTTACTTTAAAAATTATTTTATTATTGCAGCAAATTGGTGTATGCATGTAACTGAAAGTATTTTTTTTTCTAGAAAACCGCTCATACATGGAGAAACTTTCCAGAGAATAAAAAAGCTGCAAATACATGCAGTTATTCGATAGAAATATATAGGTAGTCGTAACAATAATAACAAAAAAAATTACCAGGGATGTTTACAAGTGACTTTACTTTATAGCGAGTTGCTTGTTACAGTTAAAAATTGTTCTTAAATAATAAATATTTTTCTTTACATTTTTCTAAATTAAATTACAGGTTCAAATTACTAAAGTCATAAATAGATTTTTGTTTTGTACGATTTTCTTTAAATGTTTTCAGTGACATGCATAACTAACATAACTAAATTTATCATAAACTGTGTTTTCTACTATAAAACTAATGATTACCTTTTGTTATTTATTGATTAATATTGTTTTCATCTATAATCAGATCCTTCCTTGTGTTTACATTTTGAAATGTTGATTGATATCGAAATTTAAGCTATTTCTGTAATGGTAAATTTCCTTGAGTTCCTCGAGACAATGTATCACAGATTGGGAAAAGTGTTTTCTTGATGATTGGATAAATACAAACAGGGTTTGTTTGTTTTGTTGTTGATTTTCCTTATTCAGAAAATGTTTATTTATTTTCACATATCAGCTGTTTCGTTTTATATCTCATGTTCGCGCTGTTTCAGAGATTGCATTGAAAGTTTTTATGGTTGCCTATACTGCACACCTGTTAAATATATCGAAAAGCTAAATTCGAAATAAGATAAAAATCGACTTTTTGATTATAGGTATATTCTTTTGAGTAATTATCACTTTCAGTTCTGTCACTTGAAGTAAATCATGATCACTGACAAGTCAATGCATATTCAAAAGAACATGAAGTTATCAGTATCACTTTGATCAGTGATAATTACTCAAAAGAATACAACCAAAATTGAGCATTTCTATCCAGATAACTCCATTAGAGGAGTTTACAATAATTCACGCTGGTGATAAGTTTTTCCAGGTATTGTACTTATGTTCTGGGAAGGGGTATACCGTGAGGAATAAATGCATTGGCCTCTATTTAATTGGTTTTAATTCCTATAATTTTAATTAGGATACTATTAAGTAAACTCAGCGATTTATTTACCTGGATACGACATATTAAATATTTGTTTTCCAAGTTTTCTCTACTAGAACTGCTCGTACTATAATCATTAGGGCAAATTTTCAAGTAAAATTTGGTGGCGCCTTTTTCCCGAATTAGACATTTATAAAACTTACACAGGCAATAGAATTAAGGTTAAGATAGAGTTAAAATATTAAAAATAGTTAAAAAAATATAAGAATAACGAATCTACCCTAAGATGAGCTAGCGAATAGGTAGACTCCAGTCAGCATTAGGACATACATTAGGTAAGTCTGAACTGAGGCACCTTACAGAGTGTTGCCAGGATTTGGTGAGGCGTTTATAGTCGGTAATATTATATTATATTTTATCGTAAAATATTAATATTTTCCTGGCACTTAAAATTCTATTTTTTACGCTATACTATTAGAAAATGTCTAATGTTTCTGGACACCTATCTGTCCCCTTATGGCTTTGAAAAATTAATTCAAATGCACATTTTAACAATTATTTCGAAATATTAAAACCTTAATTTACTTAATAATTCTAGCAATGAATAAAATATTAAATATAATTACCGAGCAATAACGGGTCTAATACAATCTTAATGATGCTATAAGTATAATATTACCATATTACATGATCTGTTGAAACGTCTGGCGAATTTATAAATTCTAACTATGATTTTTGAATTGTTTTTATGATGACTAACGAAGTTATTACTTTACTCTATTTATTATCTGATTGACAGATATTCGTTTATAAACCACTGAGTTTCATAACGTAATTAGGCGGAGATTTATGCGTTTGTTTAATTAAAAACTTTTCAACATTAGACGATTGAGAGATGAATGTAATTATAAAAAGGAATAATGATTGTTTTTAAGTTCAAACCTCGTTAAATCCTTTCAAATAATAATTTTTCAAATAATTAAGATTGTGAAAGCTTGAATCCACGTGGAATAATTTGTTTTAGTTAATTATAACTGTTTAGGTATTTCGGAAGTGTAAGCAAGTTCAGCTATAAGTTCCGCTTGTTGTTTTGGTGCTAATATTATAGTGTTTATTAGAAACAGGGTATCAATTAAAACGAAAAATTAAGGAAAATAATTTTAATATAATGCCTTAAAATGTACTGATCTCTGATCTTATTCATCTAGTAGTTGATTTACTTATTGTTTCCAAACGATCAACCTCTAAGACTTAATTACCTAAACTGATTTTTCCAAAGATTTAGAGAAAATCCTCATTTTACTAGAACCGTTTTATTTGAGAACGAAGCTGGCTTTACAAGGGACGGCATTATAAATTCTCATAGGTCTTGTATTACCACCAAAGTCTTCAGACCGAAACCCGTTAGATTTCTTTGGGGAGGGGGGAATCTTAAAGGCCTTGTTTATTCAACATCAGTAAATACTAAGGAAAAGTTGCTTGAAAAGGTAATCCATTACTGCAATCTTATTCCAAAGGATTCTGGAATGTTATTTCGAGTCAAGCACTGCCAAAATGTTATTAAAATATGCTAGTCTGCTGAAAAGCTACAGCCGACAAGGTAAATCACTTAGTATCAGTTTTGAGCCCCAAATCTCCGTTCTCGGCCACAAGTTAATAACATGTCCAAATCAATCAGGTGAGGATTAAAAGAAATAGTTTTAAGGGGTCATGCTAGTTGGGTACGTTTCAAAAATGGAAAAAATTGTTCTTGCATGTTCTTAAAGTACTATATTATTTCAATAAAATTTTCTGAAAATTTGAAAAGTATCACAACATCACAAAAGTTATGGGTAACAGCACGAGCCACGCCTGCACAGAGAGCTGAACATAGGAATAATGAGATTAGAGCTTTAGAGCATACATATAAGCCTCTTCTAGTAACTGTTTTGAAAGCTAGTGGCTCATAAAAGACTGTCTAAGAAGGAACTGCTGGAAAGATGCGCTAGTGTCTCAAAACTATATTGAGAATGTACAGGGTCGATAATCATTTTGTTTCCTTTTTAGAACGCATTATGTCAACCTGGAGAACTAGGATCCAATTGCAAGTGCCATCTAGCGATACCATCGAAACTAATACGATCCCAATACGAAGGGAAATATTTCAGGGTGATTCGCTAAGACCATTGTGGTTCTGCCTTGCAATGAACCCACTGTCACGCCGTTTGAACTCTACCAGATGCGGCTTTAGTATTAGAAATAACAACGAAGAGATGGTAAGATTGAATCATCTTCTATACATGAATGATCTTAAACTGATGGCTGCTACCAAAAACCAGCTAGAGCAAATGCTCAAAATTGTGGAGGAGTTCTCCAGGGATCTCGGAATGCAGTTTAGACTTGACAAGTGCCGTATTTTGAACATCGTTAAAGGTAAGATAACTAGGAGTATTTGAAATACAGAACCGTAAAACTATAGCTGCAATGGAAGCAGAACAAACATACAAATACCTAGGTATGAAACAGGCTTAAGGAATTGACCATCGCACTATGAAAGCCGAATTGAGAACCGAATTTGTCAGGAGGGTAAGGCGGGTATTACGAACTAACCTAAATAGTAGAAACTTGTTTAAGGTGCTCAATACGTACGCTTGCTCTGCACTTGGCTACTTTTTTGGAATTGTAAAATGGAGCAGCACCCTCAGAGTGTTATTGAACGTACAATGCTTCCAAGACGTCAAAGAGGAAGAGGATTGGTCGATATTAGTAAGCGGCTCGATCAACAAATAATGAATTTACGTTATTATTTCCACAGGTTAGCGGACTCTTCTGCGCTACAGCTGACGGAACAGGATATTGTTTCTCACTACCAAACAAACCAAAAGAAGTTACAAACCTGGTTACAGAAGTCACTTCATGAACGGCATCCAAATGAGGTCAATCAGGACAGTATCGACAACTCAGCCTCGAGCTACTCGTTGATTTCAGGACATATGTTTCCGGAAACGGAGGGCTTCTTGTTAGCTATCCAAGGTCAGGTTATTCCGACGAAGAACTATCGGAAGTTTATCATCAGAGATCTCTCAATAGAAAATGACTAATGTAGATATGGCTGTCGAACATCAGAAACAATCCAGCACATAACTGGAGGATGTTAAGCATTTGCCGCAACAGAGAATAAGGAAAGACACGATTGCAGAACATCAAGGAACTGGGCCTTCGTGAGCATCTGTATAAACCGATTCAGAAAGCAGTTCTGCTTGCAACGACGCGGACCGTCCGAAAGTTTGTAAGAAATACAGCAGACCACATCACCTAGGATATTCGATAATATGGAAAGGGTCCCCACAGAGCTTTATAATTTTGGTATATTTGGACACCTGGTGTAAGTCAATATTTCCTGGAGGGAATGCGAAGCCTTTTGGCTTGAAATCATAATATAAAAATAATAATGAACTTATCCGGAAAATTATGCACAAGATAGTTCCAGGCGGTATATTCCTCATTCTAATTGCGGCATATACATATACCTGCATTTTTAACGGGGGAAATACAGGGTGAGGCAGAACAACTTAATTCTTTGAACAGCATCAATACAATATTTAAATGTTAGGCGACCATTATTCTCAATACACTGTGTTAATGGAACTCGGAAGTTTCGTTCAACTCTTTCCAGCATATCGACAGATATGTTGGCGAAACCTGTTCTTCAGATGAGCCAGGATCTTTGAACGATCGTTGTAAACAAGTGAATTTAGATCGTCCCATAAAAAATAGTCGCAGAGGGCTAAATTAGGCGACTGTGCTGGCCAGTGCACATCGCCCCTCAGGGAGATGAGGCGTCCTGGGAAGTGTCCTTAAATGTTGGCAAGAAAAATTCCTGAATAATAACGGTCAGAAGTTATCGAAACTGCCGTTCGTTTTCTTCCAAAAAACCATGGATAAATTATTCCAACTCGTGATAGTGCATACCAAACAGTTACACGTTGTGAATGTAAAAGACGCTGATGAAATTGTCTGGAGTTATCAGGGATCCAATAGCACCTGTTCTGTTTATTTATAAATCCTGAAAGATGAAATTGAGCCTCATCACTGAGGAAAAAAAGTGTGAAGCATGCCAAAAAACGTTTCACATGTATTTTCTCGAGCAACAAAATCAGGTGGATTAAGTTCCTGCACCAGAGTTAATTTGTGGGGATGAAATGTTAGTTCTTTATGAGGAATTCACCTCACAGAACTAGCAGACAACTCCACAGCAGCTGCATGTTTGCGAGCAGAGCGCTGAGAGGATCACAAAACAGAAAGTCTTACTATTTCAATGTTTTAGAGTGGTCTTGCTCTTCGTGGAGAGCCAGATTTTTTTTCTCCACATCACCACTTGGCTTGACGTTGTTTACCCATTAAATAATCAACTACCGGATAGAAATACGACCACAGGGCGCAATATTGAAATTGATACGGGATGCGCGTTGCGTGGCGACCGTTAAAAAAGTATGCCTCGACAGCGAACGCGTTGTCTTCAATAAAAACTATTTTTCAAAATTTATAGTCGTAGACTTAGCACATCTTCTAAAAATTACATCTTACTATAGTACATTTCCGCATGCTAAATCTTCAATACTTGCTTTTATATTTGCAAACTAGAAAGATAAACTAAATGGGACATTTTTTATAATATACTAAACATTCCTAAGCAATCACTCTTACCTCTGCAACTCTTTCCAGTAATGGTTCTAACCAATTAGCATTACATTCACAATGACTATCCAAAAAAGTGAGTACAGAAGCAGTTGCAGCATCAGCTCCTTTTACTCGAGAACGCATTAGACCTTCTCTCTTATTGTTTCTTATGACTTTAACCTTTTGAATTTTGACGAGTTCTTCGCCGTCGGCGGCTAAAAAAAATATATCATAATGTCATGGTTAATAGCAAACTTATATATCAAATTATCTTATTAAATGTGTGTAGGAGATTCTGGCCTAAAATTACATAGAGTTTTATGTAAGTTTCATATTTTAACTTTTAAGTGATAATTAATTACCACACGTTGATAAATATCGACCTGATGTTCGGCTGATTATTATTATGTTGATATGTATTACAATCGGCAATTATCAATGTTTTGATGGATTTTATTTTAGGCTAAAAACTTATGGATCATACTAGGTATGTACATATAGTATATATATATATATATATATATATATATATATATATATATATATATATATATATATATATATATATAAAAGTTAATGGGGTTGCAGTCTTGTATGGCTATGGTTTGAAGAAAAACCCTTTTTTGTTAGTCAAGCTTTCGAGTATTTATTATGCTCTTCATCAGGACAATGTGCAATTAATATGTTAATTAACATTAAATTAACTAACTAAATTTTAAAGTAAGCTTACCACAGTGGATTTAAGTTGAAAAAAGGAAAAACATTACTCAATAGAAAATTAAAATTAGTGCATCGGCAATTTAAGGAATTTGGTTTTTTACATTTACATCTTTTTCATATTTATTTTAATGCACATGTCGATATTAGTTTAATGCACATGTCGACTTGCGTGGCCTAAGCTTATGAAAAAGTATGACGAAGATAAACCTATAAAACTGAATATGAAACGAAAAAAGAGAAGATGAAAAAATTAAAATGTGAGAAGAGTATCAAATACGAATAGATCTTTTGTTTATTATGTGAGTAACGAGTTAAGAATCGATGCCGGACATGCATGTCTTTATCGTACCTACAGGGTGAGAAAGTATGGGTAATAACTTTAATAATTAATATTATTAATTTACTCATTATAAGCTTTACTTATCTTTAGACTTATAGGAATTTTTCCTTTTTTAATTTTAAAATATAATGGTAAATAGAACTTAAATTTTGAGTATCAGTTTTTTTGTTCATATTAACTTTATTGAAGTGTATGTGTACCATTTCTAAAGAAGTTCTTTTATAATATATATTTTCCCTATCCAAAATTTCAGCTCTACCCCAGTCCATCATGTGATTGTTTTCGATGACATGTTGTGAGGGATTAAAAACTTATACCCATTTTTTAGATTTACTATCCAATACGGCAACACTGCATCGTTTCATGTCTTGTTTTTTTACTACTAGCTACTATAATAAAATTTATTGAATGAATTGGATTGAATACTTGGAAATTCTCATCTTGCACTCTCGCCAAAAATAGCAAAAATAATTGTCAAGGCGTCCATAAGTGGTAAAAGTCTTGTGTTTATTTAGTCAATGTATTAATTAATAAAATTAGGCATGCATGTCCGCAATTTATTCTTATCTCGTTACTCCGTTCTCACTCTGACTTACACAATAAACAATAGATCTATCCTTATCTCATATTTTAATTTTTTCATTTCCTCTTTTTTCGTTTCATATCCAGTTCTATAGATTTATCTTTGTCTTACTTTTTCATAAGCTTAGGACACGCATGTCGACAGGTGCATAAAACTAATAAATATAAAAAAGATGTAAATGTAAAAAACCCAATTCCTTAACTTGTCAAATGTCAATCACTTCCATTTTGTTAAGTAAAAATGTAACGTATATTTATTAACTACTAATTTTAATTTTCTATTGAGCAATGTTTTTCATGTTTTCAACTTAAATCCATTTTGGTAAGTTTACTTTAAAATTTAACAAGTTAGTTGTTTAACATATTTAATTAACATATTAATTGTAGATTGTCCTGATGGAGAGCATAATAAATACTCGAAAGCTTGACTAACAAAAAAGAGTTTTTCTTCAAACCATAGCCATAAAAGACTGAAACGATCAACTACGGACACGAGCACTTGAAGATGCCAAATGAGACTTTGGCGAAACGTCTGCAAATTCCAACTATGGAAATAGCTAACGAACGGATGTATTCCCGGATAAACACAAACTCATATATATATATATATATATATATATATATATATATATATATATATATATATATATATATATATATATATATATATACTTGGGTTAGTTTGTATTGTTGTGTAATATTGGTAATAAAATATCTTTTATTGATTATAAAAAAGCAAACAAACAGAATGATACGACCTTAATTTTACAAAATACCATACAATAAAATGTCTTGCCAATAGTCAAATTATTTAAATTAACCTAAATAAATGTTTATTTAGTGTCATTTGATACTGTCGTAAGTGTATTTTTCACACACACTTTAGTTAGTTTTCTATCATACAAAAGATTGTTTTCTCTCGGAACTTTTATACGCTACGCAAAATGAATTAAGAGTTGCTTTAAAAACGGAATAATTATTGTAGTAATTTTACTTTAAATGTAGTCTTATAATAAATTAAATAAGTCAGTTATTTGTCATACAAGACATGAAGATATAAAATTATCAGCAAAATAACTGGGTAGTAAAGCTATTGGAATTTTAAAAAATAAACTTAAAAAAAATTATATGACATGTTTTCTTTAGGACATTGAACCACGTTCTAGCAATGAACATTTCCCCCTCGTTTATTTCGTATTACCTCTTGACAGCTCCGTGGGATTCTGTTATTTAAATATCGAATTATTTCTTAAGGTATTTGATTTCATTCTTGCAATAAAACGTTTGTGGTAGGTTATTTGCCATTTTTCTCTGCCGCATGGATCTTCCTAACTCATCCCACAGGTGTGCTATAGAATTTAGATCAAAGCAATTGGCTGGCCAATTCATAATCGGTATATAAATTTCTTAAAAAAAATGTTCAAACTTCTCGTAGCGACATGAGGAGCGAGCATTGTTCTGTTGAAAATTTAATTATTCGACATAAATTTAAGCGTTAGCGGGGTTGTATCGTGTCTATAACGTATCAATGACCTGTCAAATTTTCATCCTATTATCTATCTTTCTCTAAAACAGAGTTGTTATGAAATCTTTCACCAGTTTCCTATAAACTTGAATTCTCCCATCAGTGACACATATTTAGAAATGAGATTAATCTATCCCTATTTCATTCCAGTGTGCATGTTCATGACAAAACGCTAGAAGATTTGTATGGTATTACCTTGAAAGTAAAGATAGCATTGCTGACATTCTAGATCTAAACCTTATCTATTTTAAGCGATTTCTTACTATTTGGGTTGAAACAGGCCTCTTAATATGCAATAAATTTGCTTGTTGCCAAGCAAAATACGGTCCTATCGAGCAGTTATAATTCCTGCACGGAGTCTATGTAGCCTACTTGTTACGTAACCGGTCTGCAAAAACCTATTCCACGTTCTGAAAATAAGGAATTGGCTCATATGAAGTTTTGCTGCGTCTCAAACCCAATATCTGATATGTGTGTTATAAGAACTGTTTTGGTTTTTACTTATTGCGATCTAAAGCAAAATATCAAAATATTTAAAACGATCCTTAATTCATTTTGCGCAGTATATCTAACAAAAAACCCCACTGCTTTTCTACAATTTAAAAAAAATATATCTCAATTCAATTTTTTGTGCATATTTTGCTTTAGAATTATTTGCTAAACGATTTTTTTTGTAGAAAAAGCAATATCGTCATAGAAAAGTGCAGTGTAAAAACGCAAATGGCACTTTCTGTAAAATTTTTAAGCGTAGGAAGTATCATTCTGTACTTACTATACAACATAAATAATAGATTTGCAATATATTCTGTCTATAAGCTTCGTTCAAAGAAGGCGCAAAAATTAGCATTGAAGTAAATACTTAGCAAAGCAAATTTATAGTTTGGAGAAAGCCTTGAATCAAGGAATTCAAAAAAAATTACACAAAGATTTAATTTTCCTGGTCATCTTTATCGGATATATTTTATTAACCTACGAAGTAAAACAAGAAACACGAATTTATCGTTTATTGTAGAATAATAAAATTGTAATATATGAGGTGGGGCTATAAAATAACGAGAGTATCGCTGAAACACATTTTATTTTATATTTATTCATAGTTCAATATACATCTTTCCTCTATCCCTACAATGCTCCATGCGAATTTTCCGTTGTTCGAAACAGTGCTGGAAGTTTTCCTCTGTGAGCTCCTTCATGACGAGTCTTGCTTTTTCTTTCACAACTTGAACGGACTGAAATCTTACACACATACAGATTTGAACTTGGTGCAAGGTCAGACGAATAAGGCGGATGGTCCGACACTGTGATATTGTACTTGGCTAGACATGTCCTGACAGACAATGTAGAATTGGAATTGTTTTCATGGGAACTCATAACTCAAAATTCGGATCGTTTATTTCGTATTCTTTCACGGAGCTGAACAAGAACCACAAAAGAATAATTAGTGTTGATTAATTGTTTGACCTTCAGAATTCCATGAATATCAAAATAAGGGCGATCCGGGCTTGAATTGTCTTCAGCGTACTTCTTTTAATAAAAGATAAGTTTCGATAGCGCCACAATTAGTGGCTCTAATGTTAAACTTATTATTTTTTCGGCAAAACAAAACAAACAGCTGTTATACAGTCGAGGGCCACGGCCAAAATGATTTGCTTACAGATACGGAATGCATCGCAATCGAAAGAGAAGACTTCACGCTACAGAGCTGTCGGTCGTTCGCCTTTCGCGCATGCGTGCGTCTTGTTATTTTACAGCCACACCTCAAAAACACAGCTTATTTATGCCAATATAGGAAATTGCATGGAGGAGAAATTAGAACAACTCGCAGTCCAATTTATTTGTCAATTTCGCCATCTTTAGCGTCAAATAGCAATTCTATACTTTAGAAATTTCAAGAATTGAAAATTGGTTCTTATCTTTCAAATGAAATACATATTTAATACTCACGGTTGTCACTGTAGTCATCAACCAATATAATTTCGTGAATTAGATGTTCTGGACTTCTGTTTAGTACGCTAAAACAAAAACAAAAGTAAACATAAAGAAAGGATAGCGATAAATAAATAAATAAATAAATAAATAAATATATATATATATATATATATATATATATATATATATATATATATATATATATATATATATATATATATATATATTAAAAATAAACACTTTTACGATCTATGTATTTGGACCTCCTCTTTTTTATTTTATTTATTCATCTGAATCGTCTCAACATTCCCACAATAAGATCGTGCACTAGTTGTGGTTTAGTTATCTCACGAAGGAACATCTATTATTTATTATGTCACACTATTCCGGCAACTAATTTCACTTTTACTTGCTTACTTCATGCAGGCTAATGAATTACCCACTTTGTTTTAAAATTAGACCACTTGAGCTAATAAGTCATGTTGGTAAATATACGAACATTTCGGGATTTTACATAATTGTCTAATAAAAATTTAAAAGTAGATGCATGGGAAATAGAATAGTTGGGGATATTCTAACTTATTTTTATAGTTTTATGGACAAAGTTATCAAATATTTATAAATTTCCATAATTTCTTTTTGAATAAATAAATTTTGACTAACTGTGATGATTATTCTACCAAAATTAGTTGGTATGTGGATTGTGAATTGGAGAAAACAGTTTTTTCCTTTGTCGACATTTCGTTTTATTTTAAAGCATTTTCAAGGCTCGGGAAAGCGATTTTCCTGAGTTAAAATTAATATCCAATACAAATACAGGGACCAATTAAGTCTCCCATGAAGTTTTCGTGGCAGATTCAGATGCTTGAACATATCAAGGTTTTTTTTGTGTATGTTGACTCGCTAATTATGAATATCGAAAAATAGTCAGAAAATTTGTTAATAATAATATATTGTCGTCGAAACGGACATATCGGTACATCTCACCGGTATGTTCCGACCTAAAATAAGTACTTATACAAGTATTAATTATATAGAAAGTAGACACAGGGGTGTCAAGGGTGTCTGGGTAAGGCGTCGACGGACCCACTGGACGAGTCCTACCATCGAGGACGAAACATCCTATTTTAGGGTGCGTTCCACTAAGCACCCACAACGATCACGCTCATGATAGCAGTTTTTCCCGTTCCACTAGCTTGTGAGCATTCTAATCATAAACCCAAGTGGAATGGGATTGTGGACGTCTACAAATGGCGGATTTGAAAATAAATCAGTAGCTTAAAAAGGTTATGTTATAATTTTTAAGCTTTAATATTAATAATTTGTTATAATTATTGGTTAACTTGCTTTATATTAAAGAACAATACTATTTAGTTTCTTATATTTTATTTTCGTGGAATCTTTAAGTAATTTACGTTGAAAAATAATCAAAATATTTTTTTTGGTGACAGTTGGATATTTAATGGTGGATCGTAATCATGCTTCAAAAAGTACTTCATCTAGTCCAGATGAAGAATGGAATGCAGTTTTACAAAGTCGGGAAAAGCGAAAACTTAGGCCACGTATTATTGATTATGAGAATGTTATTAATCGTTATTTAGATAAAGAATTCAAGTCATTTTAGGGTAAATCTTATATAATTACTACATTCTATAAATGTGCTTGTATATAATTACTACATTTTTTAAATGTATTTTTCAGTAACATCTTTTGTGGATTGGACTACACCATCTAATTCAGTGTATTTTGAATCTAAACTAAATTATACTTATTTTTTTCTCATATGTTACACTGTAATTTTGAAACTCTTACATTCAATTGTCTTTAAATTTAAAAAACCGCGCCAAAATTCTGGACGTCCCCTTTGACCCACCTTTTCAGATGGGTCGTTGTGAGCTTGACGTGAGCGAGAAGAATGACGTCATTAATGACGTTTTCGCCGCGACCGCGACGACCGTAGTCGTTATGTGGAACGACTGAAGGAATATTTTGAGCGTTGTGAGCGCCTAGTGGAATGCACCCTTAGTGGTATTATTAGAGCGTATTTCGCGGTACACGGTCTGACGAAATACGACAATATATATAAAGGGTTTTCCAATAAGAGGTGTTATTTTGATATTCAAAGAAAAATGCCATTTTTTAAGGTAAATAATCGGATATTTATTACATTATAAAGAGGAAGGTATGCCATTAATGATGGAAAATAACATCAGCCAAATGACCACCACGACCATGCCTACAGGACCATATCCTTTTCATGAAATTTTCCATAACCAAATCGCAAAGTGGCTGCCCTATGTCCCCGATAGTCTCACGAATTCCATCTTTGAGGTCTTGAATCGACGCTGGGCTGTTGGCGTAGACCTTGTCTTTCACGTGGCCCCAAAGGAAGAAATCGCAAGGTGTCACATCACAAGATCTCGGTGGCCAATTGTGATCACCTCTTCGAGAGATAACACGGCCCGGAAACTTTTCCCGTAAAAGATCAATGGTTTCGTTGCTTGTGTGGCACGTAGCGCCGTCTTGTTGAAAGTAAACGTGGTCCAGATAAATACCATCCAATTCCGGCCATAAAAAATCATTAATCATCTCTCGATAGCGCAATCCATTCACCGTAACTGTTGCTCCAGCCTCATTTTCGAAAAAGTAAGGTCCAATGACCCCGCCGGACCATAAACCGCACCAAACAGTCACACGTTCAGGATAGAGAGGCTTTTCAACAATAACTCTTGGGTTTTCCGAGCCCCAGATGCGACAATTTTGTTTGTTGACGAAGCCACCGAGGTGGAAATGGGCCTCATCACTGAAGATGATTTTTCGATGGAATTCCGGATCATTTTCATGCATTTCAAGAACACAATCAGCAAAGGCACGACGTTGTTGATGATCGGCCGGCTTGAGTTCTTGCGTTAACTGAACTTTATAAGCCTTAAGACCCAAATCTTTATGCAAAATACGGTGTAATGACGTTTGTGGAATCCCTAATTTCAAAGAACGACGAGGAATGGACAAACCTGGGTTTTCTTCAACACTTTCGGCTACAGCAGCAATATTCTCGGCTGTTCTTGAGCGACGTGCACGGGTTTTCTTCTTCACATAACTAACTTGTCCCAACAGCTCGAATTTTTTCACCAATTTCTTTATTGCGCTCCGACAAGGTGCTTCATGACGACCCAAAAATGTTCGAGTTTTACGAACCGTCTCTGCCAAAATTTCACCATTTTTATAGTGAATTTTAATAATTTCAATGCGTTGTTGAAGCGTGTATCGTTCCATCTTTATTTATGGCGTAGTTTCTACTTGTCAAACGTCAAAAACTTACAGCTTCAAAAGTGACATCTACCGAAATAGCGGGCTTTTCAAAATGACACCTCTTATTGGAAAACCCTTATATATATATATATATATATATATATATATATATATATATATATATATTATAACACCGTAAAATTTTTAATAATTGGGGTGTTGATCATTTTTGGGAAAGTATTTAAAACCATACATAAGTACCTAATGTAGCCGAAAATATTTAAAAAAAAATTTTTTAAAACAACTATTACTTTAAAAATCATAAATTTTAAATTCCTTTTAGAATTTCCTGCCAAAACGCCAATACTTGTCACTTGATCGATGTGACGTCACACTGATAAACTGACAAAGATATGTACATTTTTTTCGTAATTTTTGTGATATAAGATGTGTTCTAAGTTATTTTAAGTGTTGTTACTCTTCAAGTCATAGTGCAGGCACTTTGCTGTTAACTTTTTTTATATGAAAAAATCTCTATTGATTGGGCTATAGATATCACCTTGATGAAATGTTCTCGACAATAAAGAGGTGTATGTAGGTGAAAATACGTTGTAAATTATTTCTGTCTGTGATTTTTAGATCGATTTGACCTGCGAAGTGGTAAAAGTATTAGGTTAATGTCACAATTGATTTAAATCTACCTTGGCATTAAAAGACTATGTCGATTTAGCAATAAATTAGACGGTAAATACCAAAAAAAACATATTTAAATTAAATAAACTTGTATTATTATTGTTACAAAAACGAAAGTGTATTAGATGTTATATTATGTACAAGGTTGTTGGCTATATTTGGACCATCTTTTTATTATTTTAGTAGAAAAATTTGTCAATGCAAAGTGTGTAGTGCTCATGTCTCTATTACGATGTAATTTTTGATTTAACTAAATGGAGCGATTGAATTGCTACTTCCAATGAAAAACATACATTATGCTAAAACAAGAAAAAGTTATATATTCGTTGGTTTTTCAGCGTCTATAACAAAATGTTAGTATTTGATTTTAATGGAAGTTAAAAATCACATTAATCACATTCGAGGAGTTACCACTATGAAGATGATATACCCAAAACATGGTTTTTGAACGCATCACTGCCTCTTCTGGCGTAGAAAATTGTTGACTACTCAGTTTGTTCTTCAAGTAAGGAAAAACAAAAATAAAATCAATTAATGCCAAATCACGGCTGTACAACGGATGACCCAGTTCCACCATTTTAATTGTTCAAAAAGTCACCTGTTTGAGCCGATGTGTTAAAAAAACTCGCATTGTCATGGTGGAGAATGATCTATCGCATCGACTACCCTCGTAAATAATGAAATCCTAGTTCATAATAAGTTTTTTACTAATATGGTTCGATATACTTTCACTAAAATTGAAAATAATTATTACTGAATCTGCAGTAACGTGCTATAATTTATAATATGTTTTTTTCGTAATATTTTTATTGGGTAATAATGTTATTCGTTTCTTTATTATTCTTTTATGACCTTTTTTTTAATTAATTTTACTGAACGAAAATTACTTGTTTTATTGACTTGAATAATTAAGCTAAACTAAATTATACGGTCTTCCAACGTTTTAATTAATCATATAATAGACGCACCTGTCCCAAAGCAGAGGAATAAAACACAAATTCAGAATATTTGTTAATTTGTACAATAAGTCTGGAAGTCTTAAATCAAAAAAGTGAAGTGGTAGGTCCCATTTGCAATTTTTCCATAAGTTGCTAAATTTTCATAGTAACTAACCTAATAAAAAATAAAAAGTAATTTTATATGCTTTATACAGAAACAACGCTATCTAATTTAAAAAAAAAAAACGAAATTTTTATGTACTTTCGCTTTTTCAAGTATAGACCAGTTAGACAAGCTTACGAATAAAAGCCTTGTTGCGCTACGTTTATCCAATAGTGTATGTACTACTCTATTAGGGTCGTCGCCATACAATTATTTAAGCTGGTTATTTGGAAACACTTACAAGTGCAATCTTTTTCAAGTTAAGCTAATCTCTAGTTATCATGATCATGATAATAAGTTCTGCAGGTCCTGATGGTCCATGGTTTGAAAAATGTTTCTCCACTCCCTCTTATTTACTGTAATTATTCCCCATCTTCGCACTTTTATATTTCTGTGGGTCTTCTTCCACTGTATTCAGCTACCTTTCTCTCGGACGCACGCATTTTCTTCTGATCCCTGTTCCTCCTTTGTCTATCATGCATTCTCTCTCTCTCTCTCTCTCTCTCTCTCTCTCTATATATATATATATATATATATATATATATATATATATATATATATATATATACAGTGCCTTCATTTCAAAACGAACCATCCTTAATAACTTTGTTAAATAGAAAAATTTAAAAAAAAGAAAAAACACGTCAATTTAGATATACAGGGGGAAGTTTAATTTTGCATTTGTTAAAAGTCTGTCAATCACCTCCTCACCTCCAGCTAACCTCACTTTGATATGTCAAATGGGAACCCCCACCTTGTGACACATCATTGTAAGCAGCATAAAATTGTCTATCCAACCGTATAAAAAAAATTAAATCGGTTGACGTACAAGCGAACAGTGTGCAAAAATGTCTTGTAATAATGCATAATATATCGGCCTCGAACTTTAGTATGTCAAATGATTACCCTATAGTGTGATACATCATTGTAAAGGGCATACTATCTCCTATTTAGCCAATAAAAAAAAACAAAATCTGTTGATGTACAAGCGAATAGTAAGAAAAGATATGTGGTAATAATAGACACCTTATCACATTAAACTTTATTATGTCAAATGGCTACTTCATAGAGTAAAATATTATTTTAAATTTAAAATAAATATTTTTTTAAAATAATAAACAATTAAAATATTTGCGAGAAAAAAACTAAGCCTGTTTTAAAATTCATCGCAAAATTCATTGCAGTCTAATCAATCTAGTGTATTTATTTCAATGATATTTTTTGCGGTACCTGATAGGTACAAGAAATCACTGCAATAAATAAAATTTTTAAGATTTTTAAACACCAGTTGTTTATTATTGTTAAAATTGTCATTGTGACGCCTAGTTGAAACGTGAATATAAATGGTGTATACGCTAGCCGAAAGAATAGAAATAATTTTTCTCTATGGAGCTGAAGATCGGTGCGCTCGTAGAACCGCCAGAGCATTTAACGAGAGGCATCAAGACAAAAACGTGGGCCATAAATATGTACTCGAATTGGTACGAAAGTTTGAAGAAACGGGATCCGTTTGTAATAAAAAATCTATTGAGAAAAGGGTTGTAGATGAAGCATGCCAAATCGAGGTACTAGGACAGTTTGCAATAGATCCAACTTTATCCATCTCAAAGGTCGCAGATTTAACCAACATTTCTGCTGGCTCTGTGCATAAAGTTTTAAAACAAAATAAGTTTTTTCCCTACAAAATTCAAATTCTTCAAGAACTCGGAGAAGACGATTTTGATAGGAGAATTCAATTTTGCGAATTAATGTGCCAACGAATTGACGAGGACCCCCATTTACCTAAGAATATCTGCTTTAGTGATGAATCAACTTTTTTTCTAAATGGACTGGTTAACAGACATAACTGCAGATACTGGGATAATGAAAATCCTCACCTTTTCCGAGAAGGGCATACTCAATATCCCGAAAAAATTAACGTGTGGGCAGGAATTTATGGCAATGAAATCATCGGGCCATTTTTTTTGGAAGATAATTTAACTGGGCAAATTTATTTAAACCTTTTAGAAAACACAATATACCCTGCCATTGTGCAATCTTTAGAAAATCAAGTGGATGAAAATGCTGTTATGGTACTAAATGAAAATAATTTGCATTTCCAGCAAGATGGAGCTCCCCCGCACTACGCTTTGGCAATTCGAGAGTGGCTTGATGAACATTTTCCAGGGACGTGGATTGGCAGACGTGATGCAATTGAATGGCCAGCACGGTCTCCAGACCTAACCCCTCTAGACTTTTTTCTTTGGGGGTATTTAAAAAGCAAGGTTTATAAAACCCCACTTGAAAATATTGACGATTTAAAAGATCGAATTGTTCGGGAATGTAGAGGAATTAGCAGAGAAACCCTTGCCAATGTTCGTGGGGAATTTCAAAATAGGCTTTTTTATTGTCTCGCTAATAACGGCGCACATTTTGAACATTTAATAAAATAATTTTCTTCAACTGAATAAAACTGAATAAACTGCTTATATTTAACACACATTTTTGCATCCTAATTGCCTATAACGTCTATTAACTTAATTTTTTTTGACATCATTGGATAGCAGATCGTACGTCCTTTAAAATGATGTATCACACTATAGGGTAATCATTTGACATAACAAAGTTCGAGGCCGATATATTATGCATTATTACAAGACATTTTTGCACACTGTTCGCTTGTACGTCAACCGATTTAATTTTTTTTATACGGTTGGATAGACAATTTTATGCTGCTTACAATGATGTGTCACAAGGTGGGGGTTCCCATTTGACATATCAAAGTGAGGTTAGCTGAAGGTGAGGAGGTGATTGACAGACTTTTAACAAATGCAAAATTAAACTTCCCCCTGTATATCTAAATTGACGTGTTTTTTCTTTTTTTTAAATTTTTCTATTTAACAAAGTTATTAAGGATGGTTCGTTTTGAAATGAAGGCACTGTATATATATATATATATATATATATATATATATATATATATATATATATATATATATATATATATATATATATATATATCCTAGTTATCTCAATCTTTGGACTTTATCTAGTTCTTTTTTTTTCTCTATATAATTCCATTATTTTTCTCACGAAAAGTGTAAAAGAGAGAGATAAACTATTGTCAGTTTAGATTTCGAGACGGTATAGATCTAGAAAAGCACTTTTCAGTCTCAATATGCTACTCCAAAAATATAGAAACTAAGAAAAAGGGTTCGGGTACCTCAGGGCTCAAATTTGGGGCCTCTTTTATTTTTAATATTTATAAACGATATTGCTGATTCAATTGATGTTGAATTCCTGCTGTTTGCTGATGATTTAAAAATGTACGTCCAAGTTCAGTCGAAGGAGGATTATGACGACTGCAAAATAGTGTTAGTGCAGTCCAGAGGTGGTGTGTGAGTAAACAATCGTTATTGAATGTAAGCAAATGTTCAGTAATACAGTATATAGTTATCAAATAAATAATGACCTACTTAAAAGATGTTGAAGTTGATGCAGCTAAGGATTTGGGTATTGTATTGAGTTCTAAACTTAGCTTTAACCTGCATTATGACAGAATAGTGTCTGAAGCTAATCAAATGTTGGGTTTAATTATTATAAACTGTAGATCATTTAAGAATATTGAAAGCCCAGTAAACTTGCATATTATTGACTTGTTTGGGCTCGAATTTATAATAAATATGTTTGAGCTATGGAGAACGTTCAGCGAAAGTTTATGGAGTATTTGTGGTTAGGAACTGAGGGGTGTACCCACCGGCCGGGACAGACAATCGACTGTTGCTGGATAAATTTAATTTGCAAAGTCTTGAAACGAGACGTAACTTACATTTAGTTTTGTCAACGGCCACATTGTTTGTCCTCAGGTTTTGGGCGAGCTAAATTTTAATGTGGTATGATTGACGAGCTTGCATGGTGTATACTTTCATTTAAGGATATTTAGGACCAATGTATATTGTATGTCGACAATATATCGAATGTGTTCTGTATTTAATAGGGTGTCGCGATCGTGTTATACTCAGTTTTTACGTTTCTATTCAGTATTATTGTAGGTCTGGGATTGCTACTGAGATATTATTTCTGTTATTTTGGAATAGGTATGTTTTTTTTATGATATATTTTATTACGGTTCTATTAATCATTGTTGTTGGACTAGGATGTTAATAAATAAATAAAAATAAATAAAAATGATATTTTGCGAACGTCAAACTGCATCTGTAAGATTTAAAAACCACGATACTGAGAGTTTTCCTTTTAAAGCTGGATACGACAAGGATGTATGCCTACTGTTCACTTTTCAGTCTTTCAATCTATACTCTAAGGATATCCTTGAACGTACACTACAAAACACAAACGATGGTATCAAAATCATTGGTCACCTTGTGAATAATTTGCAATATGCTTGTGATTTTGCAATACTTGCTAATAATCCTAAAGTTCTACAACGCTTAATGAATAAAATCGCAACTAAGATCAACTAAGGTCAATCAATATAACTGAAGCAAAGATAATCGTCATAAGCAGAACTCCGATGCATGCAAATATAATAGTATATGGTAAAAAATAGAACAGATCGATAAAGTGAAATATCATGAGAGTTAGAGAACCCACAGATCTAGAACCATGTGTAGAAATAAGAATAAACCAGGAAAAACCTATTAAGCAATCAAATGCCTCAATCTGTGCTATAATATGGCTTAAATACATGAACACTCAAGTCGCCACGCTAAACAGATTACAAGCGTTTGATATATGGGTCTTCAGAAGATTATCATGATTCCCATAGACAGAACGCGTAACCAATATTAAGGTTCTAGGATGCATGGGCAGAGAGAAAAAAATCCTGCATATCGTCAAACGCCAGAAGGCGTTCTATCATGGACTTATCTTCCGTAACATCGAGTACAAGTTCTTACAGGACAGATCGAGGGAAAACGCGGAATAGTTGATAAAAAAAACCCTCACGGCTCAAGAAAATACAGTTTGCCCAAATTATTGCAACATTCATCAGTGGAGATGATATGTTAACAAGACCCCAAGATCACCCCTTAGATTTCAAATTAGGAGATTCGTATTTCAACTTATCCCTCACATCGTCTCTAAGAAACAGATTGTAGCTCAAAATTACTGACATTTATTCCTCCTCCTTTCATTTTCAATGCCTTTTGCAACACCTCTTCCATTTTTTAAAACCCGAAAAAATGCAGCATATATTCAAACGGAGAAAGTTATCTTTTTTAACAATGAGAGAATTTTTTAAATCGGTTCATTCGTTATGGTGATTACCTCAAGTAAAACAAACGAAGTCTGCTTGTTGATTTCAATAGCTTAGGTATACGTATTACTTTTTTGCCTTTTTTGTTTAAATACAATTTACAAGTACACGGTTCGTCCGTCCTTTCAAATTTGTTTTTTCGTGTAATGTTAGTTTACTTAATTATTTTCCTTTCGCTTATTATATGGCCATAACATGTTGCAGTGGTTCTTGCTTCTCCAATTAAATAAATGGTATTGCTTAATTTGACATAACTATTAGGTGCGGGATTTAATTAGGTATGTTTCTAGAACTCCTATGAAAATAAACGTCTTGGAATCATCTCAGATTCGAACTCGTTCGACCGAAACAAATGTTAGTAAATTATTTTTATGTATATATATATATATATATATATATATATATATATATATATATATATATATATATATATATATATATATATATATATATATATATAAAATTTGTTAAAATATTTCTTAAACCATCTTTCTGTATAAATGTACGGTAACTTTTTTCGATTAGGTTTCAGATTAACACTACTATTTTGTGCTTGACGTTTCGCCCAACGTAGTGGGTTTTTTCAAAATACAACTGCCATAGTCACAAACGCACACTCACATGACTTAAATTAACACTTAAATACAATATTAATTCTTCTTCTTCTTCTTCTTCTTCTTCTTCTACCTTCTATAATAGGTCCCTAACCTGTTCCTTCTTCGATTTTCCTCATTCTGGACTTAAATTATCGCTCCACCTTTTCCGTGGTCGACCTGTACTGCGTGTACCACTAGGCGATTTATCTCGTGCGATCCTTACCAGTCTATCCTCTGTCATTCGGCTTATGTGTTTGTTCCATTGTGTCTTACGTTGTAGGACCCACTCATTAATGCAGTCTGTGTTGCATGATTGCCTGATGTTATCGCTTCTTTCTCTGTCTAGTAACGTTTTTCTTGTTATTCGTCGAAGTATTCTCATTTCTGTAGTCTCCAATAGTTGTTTCGTTTTTGTCGTCTCTGGCCGTGTTTCTGAGGTGTATGTCATAATAGGTCTAATTGTGGTTTTGTAGATCCGAACCTTTGTTTCTTGTTGTAAGTGTTTGTTTCGCCAGATCACGTCGTTGAAACAACCCGCCACTTTATTTGCTTTGGCCACCTGCCCTCTTACTTCATCTTCGATGTTGCCATAACTAGTTATGTCGATTCCTAGATATTTGAAACTCATTTCTTGTTGTATTATTTGACCGTCTAGTTCTAGTTTGCATCGGAGGGGTTCTTTTGAGGTTGTCATACATTTAGTTTTTTCGACTGAGATAATCATATTATATTTTCTTCCCGTAAGATTAAAGGTATTTAACAATCTCTGGAGGTCGTCTTCATTTTCGGCACATATCACAGCGTCATCAGCGTAACAGAGAATTTTTATTTCTGTATCACCCATTTTATATCCTCTATCAAGTCGCACCTCCTTTATTATTTCGTCCATTATCATGTTAAACAACAAGCGAGTCTCCCTGTCTAATACCGCTGTTGACTGGTATGGGTGTTGATAATTTACCGTTAGTGCGAATCTGAACTTTATTGTTTGCGTATATGTTTTCGATGGTCTGAATTATATTGATAGGAATATTTCTCTTATATAACAGGTGGATTACGTCATCTAGCTTTATGCGATCGAATGCTTTTGTTAGATCTATAAAGCATAAAAATGTTGGTTTATTGTATTGTATAGATTTTTCGACTATCTGTCGTAAAATAAATACTGCATCCACGCAAGACCTTCCTGATCTAAATCCCTGCTGTTCATCTTCCAGTGTTGTAACCGAATTAATTTTATTTTTGATTACTTTCGTAACGAGTTTCAGAGTTGTGTCCAGTAGATTAATACCCCTGTAGTTCCCTGGTTCTTGTTTGTCACCTTTCTTAAACATAAGCATCATTGTGCTGGTTCTCCACCTATCTGGTACTTTGCATTGTGTCAGGATTTTTCGAATGAAGCTTGTGAGTTCCTGTGTTAGTCGCTGTCCTCCGTATTTCAATAATTCGTTATGAATTCCGTCTTGTCCGGGAGACTTTCTATCTTTTAAGGATTTTATAGCTTTCTCTACTTCTTGAATGGTGACTTCCACATTATTCCTTATTGCTGGTATGTTGTTTTTTCCAATGTTAGCATCTCCCTCAAATAATTTTGTTAGGTAGTCTATCCATTTCTCCTCTGATATTTTGTTTGTTTTGGAGAGTTCAGATATTTCTTTGCGCTGTTGTTTTATCAGTCGCCACATTTGTTTTTGTACACTATAGAAGTCTCCTTCCATTCTTTTAGAGAACTGCTCCCAATGTTCACTTTTTAGTTGCCTGACTAGTAGATTAGTTTCGTTACGAATTAGTTTGTATCTATTGTATGCTTCCGGCGTTTTTGACGTTCTATATGCTAAATATGCTTTTCTTTTTTCGTTACACTTATCTTTAACTTCTTTACGGAACCATGGAGTTTTATTAAGATTTTTGTTGTTGATTGTAATTGTATGTGTGCCCAATGACTCATTTGAAGCATCTTCTATGTTTCCCTTAATTTTTTCCCAGCTATGATTTATATCTTCCTCTTCATTTATTGGTTTTCTTTCAATTTTTTCCATCAATCTTTTTTGATATAATTCTTTCGTTGATGTATGCCACAGAGAGTTTATGTTCTTTTTTTGTATCCTAATTAATTAAAAATATCAATTTATAAAATAATATGAATTTAAAAGAAAAAATAAAAATTATTCCCAGATACGCACCTCAATTTACTTTTGTCATGTTTCTTAGTGAAATATTTGAAGATTCCTTCGATTACTACCAACTTAATATTTTTTTTATTTGGAAACCTTTTTTATTTAGTTTTTCTTTTGATTTGTAAATAAATTTTATCAATATCAACTATACAGTGTGTTGCAAAACAATAAAGGCTACAATAGGTGGTTTAATTTATTAGGTTAAAATATATTTGGCTTAGGTTTTTGATATCTTGTTTGTCATTGATTGCTTGTTTTTCTTTTTTTATATGTAACAATTCCGTTATTGGAAGTTTATGGTAGTTTCTTTCCTGGGTTGGGATCTTTGTGCTTGGGACCATAAAATCAAATTCATGTTTAAAATTTGTCTCTTGTTTGTGTAATGCTGTCGTTGTGTTTTTTGTGTATTTATGTCCGTTCAATCTGCTGTCTAGATGTTGTGTTGTCATTCCAACATATTTCTGTGGACAATTTAGATATGGTTTGGAATAGATGACGTTATATTTATTTTTATGGGTTACCTTACTTTTTAACTTTGTAAACAGTGGTAACAAGTGATTAAATGTTTTGTGGCAAACTATAATATCGTGCTGTTTGAGGATGGGTGATGTAACTTTTTCTGACAATGAATTAATGTATGGTATTGCAACATATGTTTTTGGGTTGTTATTATTATTATGATTTACAAGACAAACGGCTTCGCACTCCCTCCAAGGATTATTCACTTATCCCAGACATACAAAGACACCAAAAGTATGAAGCTCTGTGGAAACCCTTTCCATGTTATCAGGTCCTAGATGACTTTCGGAGGGTTCTCGCGGTTGCAAGGAGGACTGCTTTCTGCATAGGTTTATACAGATGCTCACTAAGGCCCAGTCCCTTGATGTTCTGCAGGAGGTTCTTTGGTATCACTCCACTTGTTGACAGGATTATGGGAATCGTTTGGACGCTGTTCATTGCCCATTGTCTTCGGATTTGGACCTCCAGATCTCTGTATTTGGCGATCTTCTCGTTGTATTTTGGCCTTAGGTTGTTGTTGTTAGGTACAGCAATGTCGATTAGTGTAGCTCGCCTAGAAATTTTATCTATTAGTATAATGTCTGGTCTATTATGAGCTACTGGCTGATCCGTCAGAACCGTTCAGTCCCAATATAACTTGAACTGGTTGTTCTCAAGAATAGGCTCCGGATTGTACTGGTAATAAGGCACTTTTCCTACCTGTAATAGGTTCAACTTCTCTGCTAACTCTTGGTGGAGTATCTTAGCGGCTGAGTCGTGTCTTTCCTTATACTCGGTTGCGGCAAACGCTTGGCATCCTCCAGTTATGGGCTGAATTGTCTCCGATGTTCGACAGCCATACCTGCATTGGTCATTTTCTATTAAGGGATCTCTCTATTGATGAACTTCCGATAGTTCTTCGTCGGAATACCCTGGTCTTGGATAGCTAACAAGAAGCCCTCCGTTTCCGGAAACATCTGTCCTGAAATCAACCAGTAGTTCGACGCTGAGTTGTCGACCTTGTCCTGATTGACCTCATTTGGATGCCGTCCATGAAGTGGCTTCTGTAGCCAGGTTTATAACTTTGTAACTTTCTGGGTCTGTTTGGTGATGAGAAGTAATATCTTGTTCCCTCAACTGTAGCGGGGTTGAATCGTCTGCCTCGCATGGGTTGTTATTATTATTATTTTGTGTAAGGACGTTCTTATTATACAGTTTGTAAGTTCGTTGTTTTATTATTCTGTTTTTGAGTTTAAATTCTCATTATTTTATAAATTGATATTTTTAATTAATATTGTATCATTTAAGTGTTAATTTAAGTCATGTGAGTGTGCGTTTGTGACCATGGTAGTTGTTTATTTTAGATTATACTTTTGAAAAAGTCCACTACGTTAGGCGAAACGTCAAGCACAAAATAATAGTATTAATCTGAAACCTAATCGAAAGAAGTTACCATACATTTATATATATATATATATATATATATATATATATATATATATATATATATATATATATATAGCACATTTCATTCTTCTAATAAGCGTGAGCCAATACAGACGGAAATTGGAATATCCCACTAAAAATCAACATAATAAATGTTAATGGTGTCAATTGTGATATAATACTTTTAAAAATATTTAAGCTTTAAAAACATTATTACGAAAAATATTTTTTTACCATTATTTTAAAGAAAATAATCTTGCAGTTTTTCTACTGCCAAGCCTAAGTAGTAATAATAACGCAAAACAAAATTAACATTTATTACAGGAAAAGATTTATGGTTAGATGTAGAAAATATGAGAAGGTTGAACCCACCTTACAACAGTTCTAAGTAATGTTGATCTTGCTTCATTATGGAATGTGATGATGATGCTGGTGGGTGGAAGATCTGTCTGCCAGGGTCTGTGTCTACACCTGTAATAAAAAAATTTTTGTATTGAGAAATAATATTTAAATTTGTGTAGTATATTTCATTAAAATAGAACAAAAATATAAATTTTAGGTGAAAAAAATAACAGAAAATAAAATGCGCTTATTTCTGCTACCAATAACTGTATAAGTTACCATGTTTCTTTCTTCTTTAGGCAATTAACGGAAAAATATATAGACAGTTTATTTCCTGTGAATCCTACTCTGGTTCCTTCTCCATGTATGTTTCGACCATCTAATGATCAAGTCAGTTGAGCTATAATGACCAATGCACAAGAAATAACTGTCTATATTAAATTTAAATTACCAGCCATGTCGGCTAGATGTTAAACCTACAGAGGCTGTAAAATATCAATAATTAAACGACATCTATACATACACCGACTAGTGTAGCTTAAAAAGCCCTGCCCACAGCAGCTCTAAAAACACTATTAAACAATTTGCCAAAATGCCAATATTTTTCAAATTTTAATACCTCGAAATGAACTAAATTCTGATCAATAGAATTTTAAAAAATATACAGGTTGATTCAAAGTTCTGAACATAACAACTTACAGGATTTCCTAAAGGAGAAGGGAAACTTTATTTATGTATTTATAATAATTACCAATATCGAATATCATGATTCTTGGATTTAGATTGTGCCAAATTGGAATTATTATCCGACGTTTTGCCTACGATTGCACGATGCATCTTCAGGGATCTTTACTCCACGAGATTAAAACACTGAATTAGATTATTTTCTGCAAATACAGCTCTTGTCCCCTCTCCATACGCGTTTCGATCACCTTATAGTCTCGTCAGTGGAGCTACATCGCAGAAAACAACTGCTATATAGAATATAAATTCCGAGACATATCGGTAAGATATTAAAACCTGCCGAATGATGAAAAATATCACCAGGCAAACGACATCTATACATTCACCGGGGTTGTGCGAAACATAAAAATTAAGATTTTCAGTAAGAAATAAATAAATCTATTTTTCTGCTGTGTTTAAATAATTGCTAATATATATGTATTCTCCTTTCAAACAGATAAAGAAAAGAATATATACAGACAGTTTATTATATATCTTAATTTTTAAGTTTCGCACTCTGCCGGTGAATGTACAGATGTCGTTCGACTGGCGATCTTTTTCAGTCTGTCGGCAGGGTTTAATATCCTACCGATATGTTTCGGAATGTATATTTTATACAGACAGTTGTTCTGCGAATGTTGTTCTTGGTTCGACCCAGCTCCACTGACGAGACCATAAGGTGGTCGAAACGAGTATTGAGAGAGGACCAGAGTTGTATATGCAGGAAATACACTGTTTCCATATATTTTTTATTTTTCTGCTTGAAAAGAAAATACATATCCATTAGCAACTATTGAAACACGACAGAAAAATACATTTATTTATTTCCTACTGAAATCTTAATTTCTCCAAATATCAGTTTTGAATGAAATTGTATCAAGGAAATATTTAGTCTGCCATAGTTAATCCGCCATCTTGAATTTTAAGAAATTAATTTTAGATTCGTAATCTAGGCCCCCAAAAACCCCTCAACAGGGATACTGAAAGAAGTTGAGACATGTAAATTTTTAGTCCGAAATATTTTATCTTCCATATTGAGTTTGAAGAATATCGAGTTTGAAGAAATTAATTTAAAATCCGTAATATACGCCCTAAGAATATCCCAATATTAATTTCTACAAAATTAGGAGAATGTAAAATTTATAATCTCCCTTATTTTATTTACCATATTAAATTCTAAAAAATTAACTTCAAATTCATAATCTACGATTCAGAAATACACGTGACACTAATTGCGAAAAGATGTGAATAGCGTGAAATTTTCAACCCACTATATTAAACCTGCCATATTGAATTTCAAAAAAATAATTTTAAACTTGAAATTTAATCTTAATTTAGACCCTCCAACCCCCCCCTCCCCAATACCCATTTTGGATATAATAACAACAACAGGTTGGTAAACAAAGATCCTCAAAATCTACGGGAAAGAAAGAGAAGTCTGGGATGAACTCAGAAGAGACGGGTTGAAAATCTGGAATCGCCCTATACCAAATCTCCATAATGCATGAAGAACCACAGCTTAAAGCTTAGATAAAAGAATATTATTATGCTGAATGTACCAGAAATCACAAGTTTTCCTATTTCCTTCTACATACTAGTTACACTAAAAAGTTAATATTTTTATACAGAGCCCCAAAATGTTTTATTTGAATCCCACATCCTTAAGGCTAGTGTTGTAACATACATCATCCTACCGTCGACTCCCGATGCAAAATAGCTTGAAATATAGGTTCCAACGTACAGTAAGCACGCCGACGGGTGTCCGGGAAAGTACCAACTGAATCCCACTGAAGAGTCCTATAGTTGGTGCCGGGACGAAACACCCACATTTTTAGGTAAAAATCAGGTTTAGCTAGCAAGTACACGCTGATATAAGAGTTTTAGAGGTTGTTCGTAATTCTTCGCAATGCAGGGGCGTTAAGCTGGATTACGACACTAGATTCTCACTATAGGGCCTCTCTCGATACGCTCTCGATACACTCTCGGTCCGGTATAATATTCTTACAGGAGAAACAATGAATCTATTCACACTATTGGTTTCGCGGAGATTTCGATATCGTGTAAACTCTTTTTCATGTAAAAATATTTTATCGGACCGAGATCGTATCGAAAGCGGCACTACAGTAAGAATCCAGCCCAAAAAAAAGACATTTTTAAAAGTTATCAGTAATTTGGAGACCTATAAATTCTTAGAACATTCGATATAGCTTTTAAGCAATTCAGTCAACGCCCACGCAAACTAATTCAATTAAAATTGTTGTTAGATTCCAAAGGAATTTTATTCGATATCATCTCAAATTCAGTCAAAAATAGCATTATTGATGCATCTCAGGAGAGAACATTATTTCTTAAGCTTCGACCTTGGCATTAAAACCACATTAAAGCAGTTTTTTTAACCTTAACTTTTGGACGTATTATTTTGCAAGGTTTTTTTTATTTATTGGTTTAGTAGTAGTTAATATCTACCACAAACTAGACACTTTTACACCATAAAATTGACAATTACTTTAAAATCTGAGCAATTACTATTTCATAGTTTACATTTTTATCTTTAACGATCCTGAAAGTTATGAAACAAATCAGGAACCTACGCTTTGCGGATCGATTTCCTTTCTACGCTTCGAATTACAGAACAAAACATACTTAACAGTATAAAATCACAATTTAACACTAATAATTGCTTTAAACGACAACTATTCTCGAGTGATATGTAATTATTTAATAAATAAACATAATAATAAATCTTGTTCAACATAGAAAGGAATTGAGAAATTTCGATAAATTTTCCTTTCAGTAGCAGAATCTCACAATTGAAATCGTAATCTTGCGATGGTATTTATTACATATTTGCTACGTCAACATGCAAACTGTCGCTAACAAATCTTAGGTATGTAAACTTTCAACTTCAACACCTTTCATTCGTCGTAAACAAGCTACGTAAAAAATATTTCATTTAGATATCGAGATAGTGATCCGGGTTAACTAGGACATTCATTCGCGTGTCGAGTTTATTAAGGCGAGCGCCACTGCATCGCGGCTATATCCTCATGGTGGTTCCGGAAGTTCCGAAATTTAACCGTACGAAGCGTCTGTGGTTGTTTACTACAGATAACAATCGTTTACATCAAAGTTAAAGTATGAATATCGTTACGAACCGAAATCGACATAAATAATTAGATAAATAGCTAGATAGATCAGTGAATAATGTTTATTAATTTCCATATAAAATAAAATTATAATATGCCTCCAAGACATGAAAAAATGTCAATGAAAACAACATACTTAAGAGAACTTCAAAATAATAAGTGATAAAAAATTATAAACTATAACTACAAATTAAAATAAAATGTCAAATCTTCACAATATCAATTTAAAACTACAAAAAATGACTTGAAATACAGGGTGTCCGCAAATACATGTACACCGTTTGATGACTCGACGTCAAAACTTAATTATATTCGATACTGCTTTGCAGGCCCCCGTGGGAACCCTACAGTGGGGAAAAGTCTGAATCGGACACAAAGAAGGACCTGCATATTTTTGTTTAACTCACTCACGACAATGTTCTAACAGTACACCTGTGACAATACTCTAATCCATGAACCCTAAATCTATAGACTCCAAGGGGCGGATCCAGTCTCTCTCTTTGGGGGGGGGGGGGGCGATATCACAAGAGTACAGTATGGTAAGCGAAAGCGACTTGTCGTCCGGGGGAGGGTGCCAGCTACATTCACGTTCCTAATGTAGCAAGCAGAGGCGAGTGTATTTTTGTGAATTCTAAGCTCTTAGGGGGGAGGAGGTGATCGTGCTATATGGCAAGCGCAAGGGAGCTGTCGACAGGGGGATACCAGCGACATTCGTCTTCCTAATGCAGTAACCAGAGACGAGTCTATTTTTCTGAATTTGAAGCTCTGTGGACTCCTCATGCGTGTGCCCGAATTACGTATTTCGTTTATCGAATATTGTCACGAACGGATAGGGGTGTTATAGTTGAACCTCCCTGACGCACGTGCTTAACCAATTTTTTCGTAGGTTTAGTGACTCTTCTAGATGTTCTGGAAGGTGTATGCTACCGTCAGAGAGATTGTTGTTGTTCTGAAAGAGAAAATTCTTATTTCCAGAAATTGAGTTTGAAAATCCTGTAAGAGAATGAATCTTTCTTCGAAAAAGAAAAGTTTTTGCATCAAAATCCGCCATGAAAACAGCCTTAAGAAACCAAAACTCTATCAGTGAGAGAGAGACAGAAATAGGTATGGGATTCACAGGTTGGGAGTTTGTGGATATCGGCATGGGGTTCATGGGTTCAGAGTTTGTTGGTTTGAGCTTTATAGATTTAGGCTTGATAGGTATGGGAACCATAGGTTTAGGTTTAAGGATTGGGGTATTGTCTCAAGGGTACCCTTACAATACGTTATTCTGATTAATTAAAAAAAATATATCCAGATCCTTTGAAATTCCTATCTGATGCAAACTTTTGTCCATTTTTCTCCACTGTGGGCCACGGAAGTACCGCCAAAACCACCAGGGTTGCATGAAGTGCCGCCCGCCTCATTTGACTAGCAAAAAGATTTTAGTGATTAGACATTTTCGTGTTTGATGAATTCATCTTGTTTATTCAGAAACGCATTTCACAAGAAATAATTACTCAAAGTCGACTTCTGTTCTAATTCTGTTAATCAGGGAATATTGATTAACTAGAGGAATGATTTGATTAAAGAGTTACTTAAGGCGCTATACTTAATCGAAAACGATTTAAGATTTTTTCCTAAATTTAATAATAAACTTCACGGAGGGTATACTGACTATAAAAAGATAGATGGAATAAGAATATTCAGAATTTTTATCTTCTTTCTTCTATATCACGTTTAGTCAATGTTGATGGTTTTCCAAAATCGCTAGAACGTCGAATTTGGAAACACCAAGTTTGTCTAAGTTCGCGAGAATCTGTTGTCTTTCTTCACGAAGTAGAGGGCTTTCACTGAAAGTTGTTTTAACTATTGTAGCGTTATTTTTTCACGTTTCCTCGTATCTTCCTATTTCGGTGCTACGCATAGGAATTGACGGGCGTGAAATAGTCGCGTGCACATATAAGAACGAAATCGATTTTCAAATCCGAAATGCCCGGAATTTATAAGACTGAACAATGCCAGGTGTAGTTCCTCCCCTAGCAAAGAGTCCTCTCTAATACTAGAATTCACCACCAACGAGGTACCACCAAATAAACGAGGTTTCCTGGCCTTTCTTTTGCGCAATCTTCTTTATTCTTCTGTTCTTGATCGAATTTTTTTCTAGGAATTCTTAACTCTCTCGTAAAGACAGTTGAGAACCTTTAGTTCTTCTAAAGCCGTCATAAACAGAGCAACTATTTCCACTTTGCACTAATGTAAACATCTCAGTGGTGCTCTTGGGAGTTGAAATGGCCAATCAAAGATGGCCTCTAAAACTTTAATTCCTACTCACGTGTTAATTTTAACCCGAATTCTTTTGGCGATGAAACTAAAACGACAATTTCTTTCGATATCGTCGATACAGTGACCTTCTTATTAAAAATTCTCCGTTCCGTTTTCTGCCTTAATAGCAGCGGAAAAGCATTTCGCGTGCGTTCGAATAACTGGTACTCTGACTCGTAGATTTTCGATATTTTTCACGCATTGTTTGAGAACTTAGATCTGTGCAACTTGACTGCATCAGATTCTGCACCTGTGCAGCGTCTGTCATTTCTTTTATAATTTCCTGATTCCATGCCCAGTCTCTTAACAACACTGGCTGTTCCCATTTTGCAGATTCACTACGACTTTGGCTGTTGTGATCTAGTAATGCGTATTCAACATGTAGCGTAAGAATTTGTTCAATTTTACTTGAAAACAGCTACAGATAACCACTAGTCGAAGCATCGTGATATTCAATAAAAAGATAAAGACAATGGAAGTCCAATATATATCCATTACTGAGCATGTAAGTACTAATATCGCATAATGACAACCAATTAAAAATCAGAATTACGTTTTCCATGACAAATTTTCAAATATTAAATCACGGAAAACAAATTACTTTTTATTTTTTTTAATAATAAAATGCAAAATTCCAATTTGTTAAAATGTTATTAAAAAATTCATCAATTCGCTTGAAACGAAATATTGCATAACAAAAATTTTCATTATTATACCAATAACATTGTTGCAAAATAAATTTTAATTGCCCATTAGATACAAATTTGTAATTAAAAAAATATTGTTGTAACATCTTCGCCTTCACTTCATTTTTCTTTCGGTATCTTCATTCACAATAATTATATCTACTATATGAAAAATATTATTTGACGCCAAGAAGATGGCTCATAAACTTGTTAATGTTCTATTCTTCCATTTTGAAACGTATACTTAAATATTTAACTTGTATACCATCATTGTAATATTCATATAGGATGGAGGAAAACGGTTAATGAACTTTTTAGAAACAAAACCATAAGGAAATGTATTAAGGAATATCTAACAAGAACTAATAGAAAAAAATATAGAATAGACTCTTAACTTAAACTTGTGAAAAGTAAAACCACCTATCATTATTGTAGGAAAGTAATTTAAAATTATTATTGTAAATGAAGAAAGAATACCATCAATGTGGAAAGAAGCCTAGATTACTTCTATCCACAAAAAGGCAAGTAGAAATAACCGCTCCAAATTTGGACGTATATCCGTTAAAAACATTATAAGCCGATGCTATGGAAACGTCCTCAACAGTTTTATAGAAGAAGAATATGGTGATACAAAAAGTAAAGAACTAGCAGGTTTACGAGCGGGTCGCTATTGCACTATTCATATTATCAGTCTAACCAACAAAACGAAAAAAAGTCCCAATAATCATAAAGGTATATCGTTTATTTAAAACTAATTTTTTTTTCTTCTTATTATTGTTTAAAGAAGGGGACAATGTGTATTCTCCACAAAGTCCACTCTGGTTCTATCTCCATATGCATTTCGATCATCTAATAGTCTTGAAAGCGATTTCGAAACAGTATTAGATCAGCAAGGACATATCCTGGAGCAGATTTGAACTCCGACCACAACCCCGTCATAGTGTCCCTAAGGTTAGTTCTTAAAAAATTAGAGGTAAGGAAAAACACTAGTAAGCTTAATATATCCGAACTAGACAACAGGGAAAACAGAATAGAAATCACACAACTGCCTAACGAAAAGTTACAAAGTAGCGACGTTAGCGAAGAAGATATTGAAACACCTTGGAAAGCAGTTCAACAGGCCATAGTAGAAACCAGCAAAAATAAACTCAAGGAAGAATGTCGAAGTAAAAAAAAAAATTTGGATGACAAACGAAATCTTGGATCTCATGGAACAACGAAGATTTTCAAAAAACAAAAACCAAGATAGGTATTCTCAAATCCAAATGGAAATTAGGAAAAAGATCAGACAAGCACAACAAGAGTGGCTGTCTATTCAGTGCAGTGAAATCGAAAATCTAGAAGCAAAACACGATTCATTCAACACGCATAAAAAGTTCAAAGAAGCTACCGGGTTACGTCGAGATGTGTCTGTAGATGTGTTTGCGTGTTTTACAGACTACGAAAAGGCTTTTGATACCGTCCAACACGAAAAACTTATTGAAATATTAAGAAAACAGAATATGGATGATAGAGATATAAGAATAATAGTTAATCTCTGGCACCAGAAAGCAAAAATAACAGTAGACGGAGAAATGTCAGATGAGATATAAATAACACGTGGAATCCGACAGGGAAGTGTGCTATCACCTCTCTTATTTAACTTTCAAGAGGAGCTATATGAAAAACACCAAGGCATTATTATTAACGGTACAGTTATAAATAATCTTAAATACGCAGACGATACTGTACTTCTCGCGAATACATTGGAAGACCTACAAGAACTTCTAAACGGCATAGCAGACAAGAGAGATGGGGCTTAAGTTCAACATCAAGAAAACAAAGTGACTGGTAGTAAGCAAACAAACAGATGTGTTTGGTCGTTTAGAATATGACGGAAAACCCATACAACGTGATCAACAATACAAGTATTTGATATGCACACTCAATGAATATGGGGACAACACACAAGCGATAAGGTCCCGAATACAACAGGCTCTAAGCGCCTTTATCAAAATGAAGACCGTACTATGCAGCCGTGATATTGGTCCAACCTTAAGGACACTTATTCTTAGATGCTATGTCTTCAGTATACTCTTGTATGGAGCTGAAGCATGGGCACTCACAGATGTCATATGTAGGAGACTGGAGGCCTTCGCAATGTGGACTTACCGGCGTATGATGTAAATTTCGTGAATGGACAGAATCCGAAATACAGAAGTACTAAACTGAATGAACAAACAAACAGAAACCATACCACACCATCAAAAATAGAAAATTTGAACATTTTAGGTAACGTAATACCAGGTACTTACGGCAATGGTATGGAGCCAGCACAAGGACGCTTTTTAGAAGAGCAGTGGACAGAGTTCAGATAGCGCTGATGATTGTCAACGTTCGATAAGACGTTAAGAAGCAGAATAATCTGGTCACTGAACTGTAACGCTCCTGGTCCATTATAGCTCTCGAATATATCAGCCGCAAAATTATTTTATTTTTATTTATTCCTTGCCGCTCCGTGATATATTATAGATGTCATTTTGACTGTTGTTAGTTTATATCTTGCCTATATATTACGGAATGGGTATTTTAAATGTGTTGTTTTTTGCGAGTTTCGCTCTAGGTTCATGACAATTCCACTGATGAGACCATTAATTCGTTGGTAGAAATGCGTATAGAGAGAGAACCAGAATGAAATTTATAAAGAACAAACTATATGCCCCTCCTTATATATTAACCGTTCCTTAAGAGAATTTAATAACATTTACTGTTTTAAATTTCAGCTCTGCTCTATAATTAGATTTGTGTCAGAATATGCATTTTGTGCCAGGTCCCCAATGTATGAAAATTACAAATTACAAATTCATCGCTTTTAAATCGAAAATTTTCATGGAAGATATAGATTATAAGCAGCTACTGTTTCTTCTTAAAACGAAAACTTTAAAATGCCATTGGAATTTTTATGATGTTTGTTTTTATTTAAATTAGTATCCAATTTAATCGATTAGGTTGACATTTTAGATAAAATAAACTTTCATGCACATACAATTAGAAACTCTTACTATTTAATGTAATCTCTATCGAATAAATTATGGTCAAAATGCACCGATAGATAAAATGAATGTTGAATTTAACAATATTGTACCTGATGATATCGATTGATTTAATATTAGTCTAAATAAGTTTAAAAATATGGTTAAATAAAATTTATATCAGCTATTGACAGTTATTATGATTTTTTAACCATGTATTTATTGTTTGTAAAATACCTTGTACGTAAATAAACCTAATATATATATATATATATATATATATATATATATATATATATATATATATATATATATATATATATGGAGTGCTTAGTCCTCGAGAAACATCTCTTATACCCCTTTTTATTATTATTGTTACGAACAACTGAAAGAAACGTATTGCTACGCCCTCGAATATACGAATATGCAAATATTCCGACGCGATGAGTCATCTTTATTATAATGTGCCGAAAGGAATAGTATATCGATGCGTCATAGCTCGAGGAATGGATGGAAAACTGGAAACTGAAGGCCAACGCGGACAAGACCCAAGCCATAATCTTCACTAAGTCTAGAAAACCGCCCGTTGGCCAACTCCAGCTCCACAACGTACCCATTCCTTGGGCCAGCAAGGTCAAATATCTGGGGCTCCTATACGACAAAAAACTGGTATGGAAGAACCACGTGCTAGAGGCAAAGGCAAAAGCGCAAGGATTTCTGGCATCCCTGTACCCCCTATTAGGTAGAAGCAGCAAGCTGTCCCTCAGGAACAAATTGACAATTTACAAGGCTGTCATCCGCCCAGCGATGCTATTTGGCATCACCTCGTGGGTACAAATCCCAAAGACAAGGAGATACATCCTGCAGGTGATGCAGAATAAAATCCTGCGCATCATTGTCAACGCCCCTTGGTACCTGAGGACAGACCAGCTGCACAGGGAACTCCAGATCCCCACCATCCTGGAATTTGCCAGGGCCACATCGCAGAAGTTTTTCAGCAAGATCCCGGACCATACAAACAACACCATCAGGAACGCCTTCCGCCCCTGCCCATTCTATAGACGAGTCTATCCCCTCCCGAGCGACCAGATCCAATGAGTCCCGGCCAACAAAACGAGGACCATAAAATATCTTAAGTTAGTCTTGGTGCTAAAAATGTAATTTGATAGGATAATAAGTTGTAATTTATCATACAATTAAGTCTTAACATGTAAAAGAAGTTTAAAGTTGTAATTACTGACTTAGCAGCCAATAAAGACTATACGTGACGATGCATCATAGTTCTAGATACATCTCAACTTTTAGGCTCTAGATTTATATAGGAATTTCCATAGGTATATAAATAGAGATAGAACAAACGTAGTTGAGTCATTTGTATAGTTGTATAATTAGTTGTATAGTGGTTTTTGAATAGTGAAGATTAAGTAGTAGTAATAAGAGAGTTGTGTTAATATAAGTATTGGAAGTATTAGTGAAAGCTGTAGTGTTTTATTCTGTAAACCCAGTGAACGATTTTGAAAAAACGAAACCGTAACATTATTTTAAAATGCTACTATACGGATGCGAAATTTGGCCACTAACACAAAAATTCGAATGACGGCTACTTTCTCTGAAATTGGACTGACAGCGGGAAAATTGAAGCTGGAAAGAGTAACAAAGGGGAATGTTAGAGATATGAGAATAAACACAATATTTATAGAAAAAGAAATCCAAAAAAGACAGCTGGTGAGGACACGTTTAGAGGATATTTAATGCACACATTTCTAAAGAAATTCTCCAATAAACAGCTAATGCGAGGAGAGGTTAATGTATAGAATCAAATATTTTAAAATGGTATCAAAAAATAAGAAATTTCGTACACAGACTAGATCAAGGACACAAAAACTGTACATTAACTAATAATGACTATTTTTTCATCCTTGATTTAATGCGATGACATTTACGTATCTCGAAAATAAGCTATGAAATGTAAGATAAACTAATGTTAGGTCGAAATAGTCAAACGAAGCGTATAAGGAACAATTTTAAAGTCAAAATCACAAAACTCGCAAATTAAAATTAGCAAAAACATATATTCTTCTAGCCTAAACGAAACCACGTCTATAGAAAATTTAGCGGATGGGACACCTGCTGTAATACAGAGCGTTAGTTTTATAGGGGACATTAGTAGGAAGGGACGCATCGAAATCGTGAAAGTTGCTGGACGAATGACTGGTAACTTTATCAATAAATATGCGATAATTTTGTCCACGAGTGTAGTATTAAAATAATGAAAAATTAAAGTTTATTTTAATACTACATTATTATAATAAATTACACAAATTAACTTACGCTGGGTCTCTGGTATCTGGAATATCCCTGTTGCTTGGTAAACTATCGCTGGCCTGTTGGTTAAACTTATTTCTAATATATGGATCTTCACCTTTTCTTAAGCTACCTCTAGCAATATAGCTGGCTTCGTCAAAGTAAGTCCAGGAGAGTCTATAAAAAATAGATATAATGTAATTTGCAGGAATAACAATAACTTGGTAAATATAGTATTTTTGTAATTTATGTAAAACAACAGGTTATCACTGTTGTTTTGTGGGTATGTTAACTATGACATCAAAAAATCACTATGGAAAGTCATAATTGTGAAGATCAGGCGCAGATCTACCAAATTTTAAATAAGGCAAACTTCCCTTAACAGTTATTTGATCAGAGTTGATATTAAATATAAATAAGATTTTAAGTTTATTACCACAAATGCTTTTAAACAATGTTTTGATCAAATTTATTGTGATTCGACACGAAAACTCTGTTTATATCACTGAAAAGGGTTTTTGTGTCGGGACTTCAGTTAGTAAATTTTATTTATAATAAAAAATCTTTTTTGTGAGTATGACCAAATAAACTAATAAAAAAAATTATGTATGTTAGAAACGAAGCAATAGCACTAATATGTGTGTTAATAAAAATTAATTGGATTCGTTTTAGATAAAGAAAAACCTCATGATCGTTATTTGAAACACCGTGTATACTGAATGATAGTTTATTTGCTCCACTCATCCTGAATGTCAACCCCCATTTGCCCTTGTTTATGCACAAATCTGCTAAAAATTTTGCGAATATGACAAAAATGATAATTTCGAAACGTATTTTAAAATGGTTAAAAATACTCCTTTTTATTAGCATTCAGATGTTAACAAGTTTTAAAGTAAAAGTTTTTACTATTTACTCAAGTAATCCTCTATTAATTCGTTTAAAAGTGTGTGCGCCATTTGCACAAGCAATCCTGTTTTGATTTCCCTTCAAAAATGTAAACAAAGTCACTTTTTAGCGGAATGTGCATGGTACATAAAAAGTAATTGATCAGATATAAATCAATATTTTAGGCAAACACAAATACGAAATTTTTTGATTTTTAGATTTGATATTGACGTCAGAGTATCAAATAGTTCGCGGTCAAATCGGTTTAATTTTAATACGATTTAAATTTTAATCAGTACTTAACATCAAGAGATTTCCAATCCTTTAGCTGGGAATTTAAAAAAGATATTTATCCCAAAATGGTCATATTTTAATTTTAGAACTTGCTTCGGATCATTATCCTGTTGAAATATCCACCGTAATGGCATCTCTTCTTCTGCAAATGGAAGCATTGTTTTTTCTAATATTTCTTTATATTGAAATCGGTTCACTTTACCCTGCACTTGAATGATGGGCTCTATCCCAGATCTAGAAAAACATCCCCAGACCATTATGTACCCTCCTCCATGTTTCACAGTAGGAATTTGGTACTTTGCCTTGAATCTTACGCCAACCGGTCTTCTTACATACTTCCTGCCATCAAATCCAAATAGTAAAAATTTGCTTTCGTCACTCCAAAGCACCATATTCAATTTTTCTGTAGACCAAGAAAGATGAGCTCTAGCAAACTCCATTCGGCCCTTCCTAGTCTTCTTTGATAGAAGCGGCTTTTTAACAGCAACTCTTTCATGAAGACCTCCATTAAGTATATGATTGCGTACCGTTCTACTTGTCACTTGAACACCAAACTGCTCCGAGATTTCGTTTTTTATTTTTCTGGATGTTTTTCTAGGGTCAAATTTGAGATCTTTATAATAGTTTTATCGATTCGAGTAGTTTTACGAGGTCTTCCCGATTTAAGCGCATTTCTTACATCACCACGATTATCATATTTTTGTATTATCTTCGTTACGGCACTTTTAGAAATATTTAAATATTTTGCAATTAAGGACTTTTTTTCCCATTTAAAATAAATCCACAATTTTTTGTTTAAAATGACATGAAAAATAACGGTGTATTGGCATGATAAATTAAAATTTTACACGATATTTGCACTGTAGAACTGAAACTGAATACTTTAAAACCAAAATATAAATAGTATCCATACTTATTTCCAACCACAAATTCCTTATCGCAAAAAAAATATAAACATTTCTTTTTAGATTGTCAAATGCGATAATTATGTTTATCAGTGGCATTTCTGCATTTTAGCGAAATGTAAAAAGCTCTTGATAAATTCAGTATTAATTAATACGAACGATACAATTGTTTCACGGTGTAGGGGAGTATGGGGTACAGTGGATCATGGCTTGCAGTAGATCATTTCCTATAGCTTTATATGTATTACACACAGGCGTGCGCGTTCGTGACTTTAACCCTTATATATCCCATTCTTTACTGAACTAATTAACTAATAATTAAAGAATGTTTTGCTTTTATTTGGGTCAGGATTTCGAAAGTTTTAATAAATTTTCATAGTTTTTAGTATATATAAAGTTATTTATAGGATTTAAGGATATTAACCTAGATAGTGCACCTTCGATATCTACACATAGATATGTACAAGCAACATGTAAGAGCTAAAGTATGATTGCAACGGATACAATAAATAAAAATGAAATTGAACAAAGTAACAGAAAAAAAAAATACGCGCTAAAATAAAAAGAAGTCTGTAAAAGCTACAAACAAAACAATTTTGGAAAGTGGCAATTGTAGTAGAGAGAAAAACGATATTATCGTCGTAGACCCTAACCCAGTGGCGCAAAAGACGATACCAAAGACCCCAAAATGCGAGGAAGGACGCAGCCATTCCAGGGGCGCCCTCAAGTCCCTGGATGAAAATGGATAATACGAAGGATCAAGATAGGTGCAAAATAGTAGTGCGTATTTAAAGATCTGCAGGGGCCGAGGGGAGCACACGTAGTCTTAGTTACGCCACTGCCCTAACCACTTCCCTCTACTGCAAGGTTTGCTAAAAAAGGAAAATTTCATATTATTTGAGGTAAGTGTGTAAGTTTTAATATTGTTTTAATTTCCTTTTAGAGCTTCCTGCCAAATATTTTCTTGTTTTTAATAATAGATAATATAATACAGTCTAATGACTAAAATACTGATATTGCTTTAACCTTTAAAACTGTTTTAAAGTACAATTAATAAGTTTAAACTAATAATAAAGAGTATAACTGAAACAACCATGTTTTATTGGATTGTAAATAAACATTATCCAATATATCCCACACGACTCACTGTAACCCAAGTTCTAATTCACTCTAATCCATATATGGATCAAAGTGAATCGTAATCTACTTTTTAAAAGTGTTTTTTTTTTTATTTTATAACTAATTTCCTCAATAGTTATCTATGCTATTATATAAATTAGAAATGTCTTTTATTTTCAAGTGAAAACTGTCTAGTTACAGCGCTTTATAAGAAAAGTGATCCTCTTTACTCCATGCTCCCCTACTTCAATACGGTTTCGAAAGTTCAATATAACACCAAATACTATTGAATTAAACTATATTTTAATACTTTATGAAAAAAAATATACTTGATATACTATTTACCTTCCATCGGTAGTTTGTACGATTTGTAAAGCCATTGGAAAACCTGAATCGACAGATAGTTCTTCAGGATTATTGCTATTATAAGCTGGAACAGAGGGACTTAAATTTTCTATGGGAAGGAATTCATCTTTCAGTCTCAAGGCTCGATTTTCAGTCTGAAAAGAAAAAAAATATATTTTTTTTTTGGAAAATGCACATTAAAGTTTTTAGATTAGTTAGTAAAACATCTTACATAAAATGGCAATTTTCTATAACAATTTTTAACGAAAACAAATTAAAGCTGTTCAATTGGAAATATGAATATTTTTCTTTTTAAATTAGTTGGTTTTAATTATTTAGTAGACCGACTCATAAAATTAGCATTTGTATGTATTTGTCCTCTACAATACTTCTGAAATAAATAACTATTATAAGGTCAAGGTAAAACACATAATTTGGAACACAGGGTTGACCAAATAGGATAATAAAAAACTTTAAATACATTAAAAGATCCCAAATCCTGATTTATAATACAGATCGGAACTGCCCCCTCCCCCCCATATGTGTTGCATTTTGAACCAAAGAAAATGAAGGCACCCAATAAAATTGTAATTAATGAATCTTACTGCTGAAATTTTCTGAACATAAAGTTTAAATTTAATAACAAAAAAGCTACTAAAGCATTTTAGCTGGAAAGATGGTTTGGTATCTCTTTTCAAATATATTTTAATTTTTTATTCAAGGCCACAATTCGTTGCGGACATATAGGAAAGTCGCCATTTCTGCGAAACGAAATAGCGGTAGATTGAAAACCTATTATCTCAAATTAAATAAGTTTAAAAACTTTTTTTAAGTCCGCCTTTTCAATTACGTAATTATTAATAATTCTCTCCTATATTTAATAATAAATTATATTTTTTAATAGCTTAGAAAGCATATTTAACTACATTTATAGCAGTAATTGTGTCGCAATACTTTTTTTTACATTCTATAATGTTTTAGGTTAATTTTTTTTATGCCAATTTTCAATTTAAAAAATGTTTCAGACACAGCTGTTTTACAACCAACGGCGTAGTGGGCCCAAAGGAATTTTTTGATTCAAAAATATGCGCCAAAGCAATCCTTATCGTTTACTTGTAAGCACGCACTTATAAAGTATATGTACTGATCGCCAAATAAACAGAAAATGTCCGGACCATGCTATGCGCCATTTTGGGTAAGGTGAAGTTATAATAACAGTGAATACGCTGTCGCCACTGAAAAATTATAACGACTAAACGTAATCGTTTACCTCCCACTGACAAGGTTTGAAGCAATTTGCATACCTTTCCGAAATTTCATCGACATAGTAGTTGAACGAAACGAATAGTAGAAAGAGATAAAATGACATTATAACATTATAACCTTACCCAACTTGTCCAATTTGTGTCAATTGATTGTTATGTGTGGACGTCTGTCATACTATTGGTCGGTCGTAAAAATAAATTAAAAATTTTTATTATATTTTTGGTTGTTAAAAATAACTAGTCCTTAAAAAAAAGCAATATGTTGACGAACCGTTTCTTCAAAACGATTTATTTTTTGAAAAAACAGTTGAAATGTTAATTAGGTAGTACACCGTTATTTTCAGTATTTTCTAATTAAAATTTCCTTAGAAAGTTGAATGTTTCGCAAATTTCAAGTAAATTTGAGATTATAGACATACAAAATTATTACACTAAATTCTGTTCATATCTCAATAGTATGAGCGTGCTGTTTAAAAATTGTTTACCTACGGCTAGTTCTAATTATGGATTTAACATAAGCACTTGTGTCCATATATCCATAACAGTTGAGTATCTTACTTTGAAACAGTTAAGTGTAACATAATTGTTTTCATCAACACAACTTATAAATAATTTGAGAAATAACAATTTGTAAGATATTTAAAACTTTTATTTAAATAAGTAACATTAAATTTTATATTCAAATAATGTTAAATGCAACATTTTACTTCCTTGGACTGTGTTAAACACTATACTACACTACAACTAAATAAATATTATTGATTATAATTTATTAGGACATATAAATTTGAACCCTACAAGCCAACAAACGAGGTCCTTCAGAATAAAAAGCTTATTTATAGCACGTTTGGTCTTCAAGCCCCTACAAATCTTCACAAAATAAAAAAAAAAGTATATTAAAGGTTGAATAGTATCATTGATGGGGGGTCTTCGGGTTGGCCTATGGTTCCGGCCCCTGGTCGTACACAGTTCCTCTATCACCGGTCAAGTTTCAGGTTTTCTTTCAAACTTACTTGTCAGGACAGGAAGTCTTGCAATAATCGGCTAGATGTTTAGTGAATTCATACAATAATTGATTGGTGGATAGCTAGGACGATGGATTTTAGTAATACTACATAGAACAGTGGTTTCTACCGTTTCAAGTTTTACGAGTGCTAGCTTTCTGCAATTACTGTATATAGGAGGTATGTATTCCTATTAAAGTCTGTACATTGCTTTGTATATATGAGTTGTTTTTCTTGATATGCCTTTTTCTTTGTATATTGGACTCTTAAGGTATTTGGCCCTTTGTATAAATTTTGTGTTTAACAGTTCCAAAGTGCCAATTGAAGATAATTTTGTGGTCTATATTTACACCTAAATATTTAACTGATGGCTTGGTGCATATTACTTGGTTATTAAGTTATTTAAAATAAATTTAATCCAAGGAAAAACAAAGATTATTTCACAATAATAACAACAATGACACTATTTTTTGACTTTTGACGGTTAATTTGACGTACCAAAACGTCACTTTTACCCAAAATGGGGCAGAGCATACTCCGGACATTTTTCGTTTGACAGCTCCATTACCACCTGTCATCCATTTATGTTCAGAAATCCGTGCTTGTAAGTGTTGCTGTTTGTGCGCGCTCTTGCGGAATTATAAATAGTTACGTCTAACCTATAAAAATCAGTTAAAATGCAATATATCAATTAGCCCTGACGCGCTGAAAAATGTCTATTTTCTATATAAGACATCTTTTCTTGTGTATATGTTCATTCTAGGATAACTCCTGACCTTAAAATCTATAAATGTGAATTTGGAGTACACCAAATTACTACAGGAAACATTTTCATGGGAATTCGTACTGACGGTAATTTGGGGTAGCTAAATACAAACCTATATTAACAATATAATTCAATTCGTTCTTTATTCTGAGTACAAATGTTCATCAAAATCTTTTTTTGGGTACACCTCAAATTCATATTTATAGATTTTGAGGTTAGAAATTCGAAAAATCTAGAAACGTTATTCCAGAATCCTGAAAATATACATGGAAAAATGTGGTGTATATTAAAATAAACCCTTCTCAGCTTGCCAAATACTAATACATTTTTATGTAATGCTATGTAGCACCATAGACATATAATATATAATAAACACCGCGGATCCTATTGAAGCATATTGACTTTCGCTTAGAACTCGACAGAGTAAGATAGATGAGTAGGATATTTCTTTCTATTCCACGGAATAGAAAGAGAGATATTAGTAGCCAACACGCGTTTATAAGATCCGACGTCTATAAACAGCAATTTGAACTCGTTTTTGGAGGTTATACATGACTATTAACCACAGGTAGCTTAGGCAAAAATTCATTCAAATCGACAAAAATTCTGGTTGGTGGTGGACTTTTGCGTGTGTGACTATTTTCATGATTTTTCAATAATTTTTTTCTATATGTATCAATTTTTTTCTGTTGATCACCTCTTCCTGATCACTCACAGAAGAAAAAAACTTTTTAGTCATTATTTACCTTCGTTGACATTCGCCTGTGATCCGTGAAAAAAAAAGAGATGGAGCGATGAAGTAAATGTAATGTGGGAAGAATATAAAAGGCAAACTAAAACTGGATGAACTTTTAAATGACTATAAAAATGCATAATTAAAATCCTCACCTAGTACTTAAAGAGCAATAGCCTTATATTGAAACATTTATGTAAAATAAACCATTTTATGCAATAAAATATGTGCCTGACTCGGTGCATGCTAGTATCGTGTATCATCGCGGTTACAACAACCGTTGAAGGTGAATGTAAATGAATAATAATAATAATAATACATATATCAATAGTTTTATGGTACGATAAATTAACACGTAATTTTAAAAAATTCTAAAAATGAATTCCTAGAAATTCCACTAAATTTGCCAAAGATTTATCCTTGAAAAAAATATTGTCACATAAAATACAATAAAATAGAAAATTTTGCCACAAAAAAATTTTCAATAGTTATAGAAATTTGTTACTGTTGGCAAGTGACATTTGAATCACATGTTAATATAGATTGAAATTTCCAAGAAGCAACCGTTTTATATGAAACTAGCGACCCGCCCCGGCTTCGCACGGGTGCAATGCTGATACTAAATACACTACAGAAAAACTGTGACTATTTATTTTATTTTTACAACAATTATTACATCGGCCTCCGACGCGCTATTTATAGGCACGCTGCCGCCGCCCCGGTCGGCCAGTACCGCCGCAAGCGCTACTTCCCGCAATTTTAAATCTGTAATATCTTCGAAAATATTCATTTAAATCTTGTGCTGTAAAGGACCATATAGATCTATATTAAATCAACAATGTATTTAAGCTATTTAATTGGATAAGGATTAATGCTGTATTGGTTAAAATCGCTTCAAAATTTGCCATTATTTGTCGTAAAAAGTAAATGACAAAAAAATGTTATTGTGGGATATCCATGAGAGATAGACATATACCATCGCGGAGTTTTCTGTAGACCTTTTCAATGTATACAAATAATTAGTACATTATTTTGATAAATCTCGTAGGGTTCAGCCTGCGTTTGCAATGTAAGCGGAAAAAAATATGATAATTAACGACATCACATTAGAAACCTCAAAAATAACAGTATTTCTCTACTATTTAATGGATGTTATTATACATATAAACCTTCCTCTTGAATCACTCTATCTATTGAAAAAAACCGCATCAAAATCCGGTGCGTAGTTTTAAAGATTTAAGCATACAAAGGGACATAGGGACAGAGAAAGCGACTTTGTTTTATACTATGTAGTGATATTTAAAATAGCTGTTTTAGGAAAATGTGATATTTTTAAGTAAATATAATTATTATTTTGCCAACATTATCTCATTTATTTACGAAATGATAATATTTTTTGTACTGAAAATATAATTTTCTGCCGTTTGTTCGGTGATTGCAAATGGTCATAGTTTAAAACTCCGTTAGGTTCAAACTGCGGAAAAATTGCAATGCGAAATTTCTGCCTTATCCTAAAAACAGCGAAAGAGATCTAGGCAATGAATAACTCTTTCAAAGGAACCGAATTAATTTGATATTCAACAGGATAATTTGGAATCATTGTCCGCAATAGAAGACCCCAACTACCACTCGGAATCTTCAAACAACAGATTGTGTTGACTTTAGACAAGTGGTGTAAAAGCTACTTGGCCAAATTGTAACAACAAAATCAAAAATGTAGGCTAGTCGCTGTTTCAAGTTGCATATAAATATTGTTAAGAGTAAGATACTTTGATGCGGTATTTAGTACATTGTAGAGGGTACTTTAAAGGAAATCCTATTAAAATATTTCTACGGTAGTACTCTACAAGGATGCTAAACACTGAAATAAAAAGGAAAAAAATAAATTGCTGATGATGGAACTTTTTTACACATCACTCGTAACAGGACAAAGATGTTGTGATTCGATTTTTAGCATGTTGTAAGGGATGCTTAGATGGAGCTCCAATAAAAATAATTTCACGATAGGTTTTATTGCTAAGAAATAAAACGCGAAGACAAAATTGTTCTTTAGGGAACTTTAATTTATTTCTGTGTCTCTTTTTGAGTTGTTGCCTTTTTCACCTTATCCTAATGATATATTTTCAAACTTTCAATTTCTTTTAAATGTTTTGTTCGTGTAACATTATTATTAGGACTAATTGAAATAAATGAGTATTGTCTTATATTGTAATCATTTAAAAATTGCAGGTTTACTTACCTTGCACTTTTTGTAGTCTGCGCCAAATTTAAAATTTTAAAAATTTAAAATATTGTTCCATCCACAACTGAAAATAATCCCCTTTAACTACTAAGAACATGCAAATACGATTTTTTATGAGTTAAGTTCTATTCATAGTCAGGTTAGTGCTACTTGATACAACTAGAAATGAGAATTTTTTTGAGCACCTTTATAAGCTCTATTTGCATGAGAACACAGGAAATTCCCTTTGAGGGACTCGCGGCGGTCGTAGATAAAAGTATAGCTTTTAAGTAAGTATCAAAAGTTAAAGATTCTCAGGCCTAAAGAATTTTGTTTTTGTACGAGACTGTACTCAACACACGTTAACTTTCAATGTACAGACACATTCTTATACAGTAATAACTTTAAATATAATAAATCTGGCAGCCTCGCAAACGTCTATATTGAATGGTCTATAGAGTAAACGTGTGTATAGTAACGGCATATAGTGTAAGTCTCATACCTATATAGTTTGTTATGTTGACATCTCAACATATTGAGAAAATAAATAAAAATTTCGAGAAATATATTTAAAAAAATGTCACATTCTGAAGAACTAACCTAACTAATTTAGGTTTGAATTATCGCGTGTTGCCAAGTTGTGATCACTGTACCCCACTACGCATTAGATGTTTCCAAATTATTTTTATTTAAAAAATCTGCATTTTCTAAACAAAATGGTCAAGAAATCCCCGATTATCTACGTTGCATTAGTTTTTAAAAAATATGGTAAAAACCGTTTTTGAGATATACCAAAATGTATTGGCTTTTGTTATATGTAATGACTTCCAGAATGTTATCTATGCATATTTTAATTGTTAATATTTCGTCTCACAGTCGATTAAAAAATTTCTTTTTTTTTTAATTAAATAAAAGACACTTTTTTAAACTATATATTCAAATTCGATCACATTCCTAAGAAAAGCCGTTTCACGAGTGAACTACCTTAACAGATTCAATAACAATATCTGGCATCCGAGACACAACAATATTTTTAATAAAAATAATTTACAAATATAAAATTCCTAAATGTGACTACACAATTATCCTAAATAAATGCTTCATTCATGTTACGTGACGTAATCTTCTTCATGGAGAATATTGGCTAATCTCTATTGGTCTGTCCATGGAAAAGGTATGTATATAATTTGTATGTATTGTTTCTTTTGACAAAAGAGAAAGTAACGCCGTAAATTCAGGTTGCAAAATCTAAAAATAATTTAACAATTTCATAACACATTTCGCGAATTAGGCAATGATTCCCTGATCACGATTTACTATTTCCTAGAGCTGTTCTATAATATGCAGTGCATTCAATATCAATCCGTATAATGGGTCTGAACTTTCACCTACTGACTGGTATTTGTTCCTTTCACTCACTGTTAATTACATCCCTAGTGCAGAAGAGGAAAAGATTAGTTCTATATTGTTTGATGCAACTATTCTAAAGCGAAGACATAAACTATTAGATAATAATTATTAATACTGACAAATCCTGATTAATAATAATAATGTAGCAAAATCGTATCATTTATTTATCAAATTTTGTTTTTATTAACTACTAAATATTACAATTTAATCTTTCTATTAGTCAGACAGGCAACTAAAATTTATCGTCGCTGGAAATTCCCTTAAGCAAAATATATAACAAAGGTAGATACTGGTTGACATCAACCTTTACTCCGATTTATTTACTCCAGGAGTGAAGTCAATATAAAGAACATCCAATTTGAGTTTAAAACTGAAACATGGACACGTGAAGCTCTTTTAGGGGTGTGTATTGGTTCAAAATTTCCGAAATGCACAATGAGGGGTCTTTCTTTGTTTTGTTGATTATGAGAGGGTCTTCGATAGAGTGCAACATATAAAACTGATTTATATATTGAGGAAAACATATGTGGATGAAAAGGTTATCCTCTGTATTCAGAACTTGTACTGACAAGAAACAATAGAAATGTTAATAAACGCAGAGGGATGTATCATGTCTCCATTCTTGTACAACCTTTACTAGGAAGCCATTATTAATGAATCATTTGAAGATAAGCGAATTGGCATTAAACTCAATGGTATATTAGTTGGTGATTGCAAAATAACCTTTTTAATAATTTGCTTCTTCGTTATATAGAAATACAATTTTTATAGCTTCAGCTTTATTGTGATATATATATATATATATATATATATATATATATATATATATATATATATATATATATATATATATATATATATATATATATTCTATCACCAAAATAATTGATAAACGAACATATAAGTTTTATAATAACGTAAAAACAAAAAACATAGACCATAAACAGCAAAAATATGTAGCATTATCTTACACTAGTGAGCTGTCAGAAAAAATAAAATACATTTTGAAAAAGCATGATATTATCGTATGCCACAAGTCACATAATAAATTAAATACATTGTTCACAAATTTAAAAAGTAAAACTCCTCATGAATAAATCAAATGTAATATATTCGATCCTTTGCACAAATTGCCCCAAAAAATATATAGGCATGACGAGCCAATTGCTGAAGAACAGATTAAATGGCTATAAATATACGAAAAACGCCTCAACAGCGTTAAACAAACACACACAGGACGAAAAACATACTTTTGATTATACCAGTACTACAATAAAAAACAAAGATATGAATTACCAAAAATTACAGATAAAGGAAATGATTGAAATTAAAAAAGATAAAAACACAGTTAACGGTAGAACAGATATGGGAAATTTGAGCCACATCTACACAAGCCTAATTTAAACAAAAATATTAAGTATTCGATCCTGTCAAATAAGAATCAAAAATTGAATATCCTCTTAAACATAAAACTTAACGTATACCTTATTTGTTTTTTTTTGTTCATTGTAAAATATAAAAAATATAAAAAAAAAATAAAACACATCGGCATTCCATGTATCCTCAGTAGACGATGTAAAGTTTGAATTTTATTTAGTAATAGAGTAATAGTAACAAAATGTCAAGGGGTGTACCGGTAAAATTAAATATTTTTAAAAATTTTAAAAAGATTTGAATACTATTTTTAAAATGTCTTGTTGTTTTTTAAAAGTGTAGATATGTTCTTATGTGAATGTTTTAATTATGTGAAAATATTTTTAAGAATAAAAAATTTTGAAAATGCCTTAAATAAAGGGAGAAACGTCAATTTGTTTTCCATTTTTGTTAAATATAGAACCTAAACCCAAGAAAAGACAAAATAAAGAAAAATTATATATATATATATATATATATATATATATATATATATATATATATATATATATATATATAATTTCATTCACCATTTTCAAAGCTATATCTATAGCTGCTTGTTTACTTCGACCTCCAATATGAACTGTATGCGGTCATGAATGCTGTTTAGGTCCTCTAAAAATATATATAGGTTGGATTTTCCGTGTGGCCATATGATGAAAATGTCATCCACGTAACCTTTCCAGAGGGATGGTTTTGTTTCGATTTTTCTTAGGGCTTCTGTTTTGCAATATTTCATAAAAAGGTTTGCGATGACCGGTGATAGTGAAGATCCCATAGGAGCCCCATCTCTCTGTCGGTAGAAGTTATTTTCATAGGAAAAATATGTGTTTTTGAGGCAGTGTTCGTAGAGATCGATGAAATGAGGTGGAAACTCCTCCTTCATAGCAATCTGGTCCAGAGCTTCGTCAATTGGTATGCTTGGATACAAGGATTTAACGTCCAAGCTGGTAATCTTTTTGCAGTTTTAAGCCTTGAAGTATGCTAACCAGGTGATCCGAATTTTTCAGGTATAAGTCTGCAATTTCGGTCGTCGATTGCATATTTTGGGCCAGGTATTTTTCTAGTTGTTGGTTAGATGAGTCTACTGCACTTACGATGGGTCTTATCGGTGTTCTTTCTTTATAAATTTTTCGTAGTCCGTATAGTTTGGGACATCTGCTAGCTTTTTCCCTAACATGGTTTAACTTTAAAACCAGTCTAGATTGACAATAGAGAATTTAAATTGACAACGGTAACAATAAGTCAAACAAATTTTGAACCTTTAAAATACAATTAAAACAATATCATAAGGAAAACAAAACTAGTCATTTAGAAATTTCCAAGGCAACTAGATCGGATCTAATTCTTAAATTTTCTTAGTGAAACCGGCTATAAAATTTTAACGCAAGATGAAAACTATCATAAACTTCTAGTGAAGGAAATGATTCATATAAAAAGAGAACAACATGTCGTAAATGACAAACAAGACATAAGCAATTTAAGCCAAATTTGCCACAATTGAATCCGCTAAAAATATTTTTATACAATTCTCAAAACTTATAACTTACCTCTGTATAACCACCAAGAATTATTCCACACCCGCTACACATTATTAGAGACTTCTCAGATATTTTTATATAAAAAAATCCAGGCAATAGCAGTAAGTGATCGAACATGATGTCTCGAGGTACGTACATTTAAGTTTTATAAAGATTTTGTATTGTGATTTTAATTATTATACCTAAACCCAAGAAATTCAAGGATTATTGAATGGTTTAGAAAGATATATATATATATATATATATATATATATATATATATATATATATATATATATATATATATATATATATATATATATATATATATTCTTGATTCTTGAACCATAGATTATATAATTTTTTCTTTATTTTGTCTTTTCTTGGGTTTAGGTTCTTTATTTAATAAAATATGCAAAACAATTGACGTTTCGCCCTTTGTTCAAGGCATTTTCAAAATTTTTTGTTCCTAAAAATATTTTTATATAATTAAAACATTCACATAAGAAACATATCTACAATTTTAAAAAACAAACGAGACACTATAAAACAGTATTTAAATTTTTTTAAAATATTTAATTTTACCGGTACACACCTTGACATTTTGTTTCTCTATATATTTACATATATATATATATATATATATATATATATATATATAATATATATATATATATATATTTATTTACAGGCAAGTCTTATTGCTGAATTATCTACACTTCTGCTTGGACTTTTTTAATTGAATTTAAACAAACTTTTAGGAGCAAATTCGTAAATATATGGTCTTGGTAATATGGTAATATTAGTTCTATAAATTTTTACATTTAATAAGAAAAAGTTCCTTATTATTCGTATAAATCAAATATCTAAAAACTGTCTAGTATACAATAGCACCTGCAATTTTACTAATAAAAAAATTCGTAGCCAGCAGACCGAGTTTTAATAAATATTTATTAGATCTGCTCTAATTCTTCGCTGCACTAGTAGCTTCATCGTTTTCATAATAACAGCTTGTCAAGTTATTTCACACAATTTATATATCCACAGCACAACTGGTTTTAATGACTATTGTTTAAAACAAAAAAAAACTTTTTATATGCCATAGGAATTATAAAGATCTCGAGCAATTTTTATTCAGCGTTTTTTTACCATGTAATTAACCCAATTTAATTTAATTTAAGTTTTAAATTAAAACAAATTATACTGCTACAATGCAAGACCTTTCCGTGATGCTTAACAGATGATCATGTTTTGAAATATTATAATTTAACAAGCATATTCTTGACTAATTTAGCTTATAACGACAATAAAAATCTTATATATTTTAATTTGATTTTGTGATTAAACAACCAAATAGACTTAAGAAGCACAACAATGTTAAGTAAAAGTACCTTTGTCAAAATATAATATAATTCACTGAAATTTCCTAAATTATAAAATCATAAAATTTAAGGACCCAGTGGTTAGACATAAACATCACGGTCTTCTTTTTGTAATTGATAGTTTAAATAGTATGGCACTACAATATAAAGTACCTGAAGAAGCTACCGTATAGTAAAACATGTCGCACCTTCAAAATACACAGTGAAAACTTCCATATTTCAATAAAGTTGCGGGTAAACATCATACAACTGTTCACAAATCACCATTTTTTAATGTAGAACTAACTGTAAGTCAAAGTTTTTTTCGGAGTACCGTCAACTAAAGCAATAAACATACTTTTGATAGAAATAATACTTCTTAGTAAAATATTTCTTTTTTTAACTCACCAGCTAGCGAGTATCTTTGAATTTTCTTTCTGCTATCAGTAGTTTTGTGATACGCGTTTCGATCACCTCATGATCTCGTCAGTAGAGCTGTATCGGACCGAGAGCAACATTAGCAGGAAATAACTGATATATGAACCATAAATTTCAAGGTATGTCGGCAGGATATTGCACCTGCCATCTACCAACTTCGATGGTCCTCTCTCCATACGCGTTTCGATCACCTCATGATCTCGTCAGTGAGAGGACCAGAGCGATATTTGCAGGAAATAAACTGTTTGTACATATATTTTTCATGTTCTCTGCCTGAAAGGAGAATTACATATATAACAAACTATTTAAATACGGCAGAAAGATTTCTTTATTTCTTACTGAAATTTTGATTTTTTTAAAAATTTTACGTTAGTCCGTTGATTCATAGATGTCGTTCGACTGGTGATATTTTTCAGTCTGACATTGAAGTTGGTAGATGGCAGGTGTAATATCCTGCCGACATACCTTGAAATTTATGGTTCATATATCAGTTATTTCCTGCTGATGTTGCTCTCGGTCCGATACAGCTCCACTGACGAGATCATGAGGTGATCGAAACGCGTATGGAGAGAGGACCAGAGCGATATTTGCAGGAAATAAACTATTTGTACATATATTTTTCATATTCTCTGCCTGAAAAGAGAATTACATATATAACAAACTTTTTAAATACGGCAGAAAGATTTCTTTATTTCTTACTGAAATTTTGATTTTTTTCACAAAATTATGTTGCATCTGTACTCTTGCTATTGTTTTTCGTAAATCACTAAATTTGAGGTTTTCTTACCTTGTGAGGAGAAAAAATGAATTTTGTTCTTTCAATGCACATGTCAGGAGACAAGGTGAATAACACCAACTATCGAATTGTGTTTAATCAATCTAACATACCTCAGTTATTAGATTCCTTGGATTCACTGATATTAAGATACATACAAAAATTAATACTACTACTGATATCGCATCCTTGAAGAAAAATATGAGCTAAATTTCAATTTTATAAGTAATAGAGTGGGTCGTGAGACGTCAGTTCAAAGAAGAGTTGTCTGTTAGGATCTTTTATATCAAACACATTTCAATTTACAGGGGTCTTGGACGACAATATTGCATATTGGAGTACATAGTATCAACTATGCATTTTATTCATTACTGAATAAGCCTGATGGGAAAAATAGCTCTAAAACAATTGTGGGTGCAGTGGGACCCGAGACAAAATTTAAAATACCACCTTTTATCAATAATTTAACCAATTCGACTGTAGAACTTTTTATGGATTTTCCAAATACAAAAATTGCAAAATACAATACTTGAAAAAATTATAGCTTATTTTCGAAAGTCAAAGACAAAACTACAACGTTTTATAACAACAATGTGATTTATGAACTATCTTGCTTAAATTGTCAAGGACGCTACAAAGGCGAAACAACACAATGACTCAAACAAAAAGTGACACAACACAAAAGTGACTGCCGATTAGGTAAAAATAGATGTGCTGTGGTCAAATATCACCAAAAAACTGGCCATAATTTTGATTACAACAATGTCAAAATTTTAAGTCAAGGAACTAATTATAAAAGTAAGTTATTCTTTGAGATGATTCATATACATAAAAAAAAGCAATCAAATAAATATGATGCGAGTCAGTTAAGTAATATTTATTATCATATTCTCAAATTAATATAAACATCCAAATAATTTTTTTTAACCCCGTATAAAAGAAATTTGCAATGGTATGGGTGTGAATTTAAAATTCTGTTTGTGGTTAAAATAGATGTAGTTAGAAGGGAGTTACACTAGTTCTGTAAATAATTTTATTATTTTAGATACTATTTTAATTATTATTTTATTATACACATAAATCTATAATAAAAAGCTCTCTCACAAAGAAACGGATATAAAACAAAGCTACAATCTATCAGGTAGTTTGTTATAAAGCTAGGCGTAGTTGTATAAAGGAGATCCCTTGAAAAATGAGTTCTTATATTTTAAGAATATCATAGCTCCTAGTCTTTCGAAGTCATCCATATTGCATTTAACTTTACTTAAACATTTATATATAAAAATATATGACAGTGTTAGGACTTTTTTTCTGCAAATTTTGTTCTGCAGATTTCCAAATTCGTAACGTTAAATATGAGTCTTAAAATTCATTTTTGGGCTACGAATATACGACTACTGTCATCATCCTGCATCCCCAGGAATTAAACTGTTGGATAAATGACAAAGGGGATTCAGCCCACAGTAATAAATTACTGCGAATGCCTATACTGTAAAGTTTGGAGGTGAAAAGTGTCTTATTGGTTGTGTCAAACACTGCAGATAGATAAAAAATATAATTACTACATATCTATCCAAATCCAAGCTGGAAAGAATAAAATTTGATAGACGAAGAGATGCTGTGTGCAGAGGATCTGTCTAACAAGAGGCCATGTTGATTTTTATTAATGATATTATATTTAATTAAAAATTACATTATGTTAGAGTGAATAATTTTTTCGGATATTTTTAAACAACAAAGTATGGAAATTTATCTGTAGTATTATATATTATCACGTCTGCCTCTGTTATGAATAGGAGTGACAACAGGAGTTTTCAAAACTTGGGGAAATATTTTTTGATCTAAACTAAGATCCATTAACTTTGTTAGAGGTTCACTAATATGGTCTTTTATGGCTTTAATCAACCTGACTTAAAATCATCAACTATCAGAAGAATTCTTGTTTAACGAAAAATTCATAGTCTTTAACTATCACCCAGTCCCCGTTATATTACCATATTTTTTTAATTAAATATTTTAATTATTAGCTGCTATTGTTATTCTTGATGATTTAACTATAGCATTTGATATTGTTAACTTTAATATTTTGCTACAAGTAATTAATTACGCAGCACATCTATACAGGGTGATTCAAAAATCGATCACGAAACTTAAGGGGGTGATTCTACTTGACAAAATAAGGGTAGAGCTTCATATAATTTTTTTTCAAAATGTCATTCGTTTTCGAGTTACAAGCCGTCCAAGTTCAAGTTTTTATTTTTTGTTTTTTGAATTACTCGCTTACAGGAAAACCGATTTGACTAATATTTGAAAGATAGGCTAAGTCTTCTGCGCTTCATCATTTTAGTAACAATTCACATTGATTGTTTGCCGCTAGAAGGCACTTTACCTACATTGAAAATTGTTTTTTTGTCATAATTTTTTAGTGTTGACAGCTACAGTAGTTTTTGGCATAATTTCTGAAAGACTGATGCCAGGCCTTTAAAAAAGGTGCTCTTTATTTACATCGCTAAACCCAACGGTTTAGACGTAAATCACCCTTAAAAATTAAGTGGTAAATTTACTTTTCTCATTTCATTACCACCAGCTACCAGGTAAATAGCTATCAAAGTATACTAGAGCTGTCAGTTTAACATCAAATAAATTCGCTTTTTAAACTATTTAATTTATAATCTTAAAATAACTAATAATGGCTAATCAGTAAATATTCATATTATGGATTATTGCGATATACATTTAATTGATAAAAATTAATGAAACAGTACTAAACAAACTAAAAAAGATTCTCAAAATGTCCCCCATTTTCTTCAATACATTTCCTAACACTCTTCAAAAAATGTCGCCTAACTCGATGAAAAATTTCTGGTGTTTCTTTAATAATTTGGCACTTTTCGATTATCCTGAAGCGAAGATCCTCGACGTTGATTACTGGAATATCGTACACCAATTGTTTCAAATGACCCCAAAAGAAAAAATCCATAGGATTAAGGTCTGGTGACCTCGCTGCCCATGCCAATGGTCGACTTCGTCCTATCCATCGCTCAGGATACGTTGCATTCAAATACTGTCGGACACGTATACTAAAGTGGGGCGGAGCTCCGTCTTGGAGGATCCACATGTTGGCCCTTACTTCCAATGGCACATCTTCCAGATACAATGGGAGACGATTTTGGATAAAATCTAAGTATACGTCACCAGTTAATGGGCCATCAAAGAAATGAGGACCAATAAGGTAATCTCCTATTATCCCTGCCCACACATTTAGTGAAAATCTACGCTGATGTTTCGTTTCTACCACATTGTTTGGGTTCTCGTAAGCATATGTGTGGATGTTGTGTAGATTTGTTATGTCATCACGGGTGAAACCAGCTTCGTCAGTGAATAATATGACGCCAATTAATCGATTATCGTGTTCATACTTAGCTAGGATCTGATTGCACATTTCCAACCGTCTCGGCCGATCATCGTCATAAAGAGCCTGCACCTTTTTTGAATGAAACGGGTAGAGTTGTTCTTCTCTTAGTATCCTCCATGAACTAGCCTGACAGAGCCGCACTTCATTCCCAATTTTTCTAGTACTAATACCTGGTTCATCTTCAATAATTTCAAGCACTCTTTCTTCTTGTTGCATGTTTCTAGCAGTTCTAGGTCTTCCCCTATTTCCATTATAACTTTTAAAGGAACCACATTCCGCAAGCCTCCTGTGCACACTGGAAAATGTTTGAGCATGAGGGATATTTCTTTCCGGATAACTCTCCATATAATATCTTCTTGCCAACTCTGCATTACCATTTGCTTTTCCATAACAAAAATGGATATCACAATATTCGATATTTGAATATTGGTGATTAGCCATTATTAGTTATTTTAAGATTATAAATTAAATAGTTTAAAAAGCGAATTTATTTGATGTTAAACTGACAGCTCTAGTATACTTTGATAGCTATTTACCTGGTAGCTGGTGGTAATGAAATGAGAAAAGTAAATTTACCACTTAATTTTTAAGGGTGATTTACGTCTAAACCGTTGGGTTTAGCGATGTAAATAAAGAGCACCTTTTTTAAAGGCCTGGCATCAGTCTTTCAGAAATTATGCCAAAAACTACTGTAGCTGTCAACACTAAAAAATTATGACAAAAAAACAATTTTCAATGTAGGTAAAGTGCCCTCTAGCGGCAAACAATCAATGTGAATTGTTACTAAAATGATGAAGCGCAGAAGACTTAGCCTATCTTTCAAATATTAGTCAAATCGGTTTTCCTGTAAGCGAGTAATTCAAAAAACAAAAAATAAAAACTTGAACTTGGACGGCTTGTAACTCGAAAACGAATGACATTTTGAAAAAAAATTATATGAAGCTCTACCCTTATTTTGTCAAGTAGAATCACCCCCTTAAGTTTCGTGATCGATTTTTGAATCACCCTGTATAAGTCGAATTATATTTTGAATTCAAAATCCTACATTTTGTGCCAACTAATATGTTACCACATTTATAAATAAACACAGCTTTTTTTCCGATCTATTTCGCATTTTCTTGATAAAATAAATTGAAATTTTTATTACCTTTCGTGTTTTCAAATTACACTAAAACAAGTTTATTTCTTTTTCTAAGTGCTTAAACAATAATTCTGTAATATTTATAGCTACTAAAAAAGAAATCGCATTTCCTTTATCGTTAAAGTTACGATACGTCCCGTAATCGAAGCAATTTTCTATTACAAACACATACCGCATAATTTTGTCTATGTTTGGTTTGTATACGAACCAATTCAATGCATCACATCCTTAATCTACCATTAACGAGAAAGTAGAAAATTGTTTGTTTCTTTATTTTTATTAAATAAAGATAATCTCCCAGGTAATATCCCAAATTGCTTTAAATTATAATATTTTTCTTTTCTATTGTCCCGTATATCAATGCATTTGACATTCATAGGTAATTTAAATATAATTTATGCTGCTGTTTATTTCAATGCAAACCATATGGAAACTTTATCAAACTAATCACGAAAGTGGTCGCTCAACATTGTATTTTTTGTTAGCTATTATGAAATTATAAAATCTATTTCCAAGGGCAACCCGTAAAAATATTTCTACAGTGATCTTTAACCCATATACTAAATAAAATTGTTTTATTTAACTAATTGGCATTTTCTAATCAATTATTTAGTAGTCAAAAATTCGGGATTTTTTTTCTAAACAGGGCCTTAGGTAGTAACATCACTACATAGTATAAAACAAAGTCGCTTTCTCTGTCCCTATGTCCCTTTGTATGCTTAAATCTTTAAAACTACGCACCGGATTTTGATGCGGTTTTTTTCAATAGATAGAGTGATTCAAGAGGAAGGTTTATATGTATAATAACATCCATTAAATAGTGGAGAAATACTGTTATTTTTGAGGTTTCTAATGTGATGTCGTTAATTATCATATTTTTTTCCGCTTACATTGCAAACGCAGGCTGAACCCTACGAGATTTATCAAAATAATGTACTAATTATTTGTACACATTGAAAAGGTCTACAGAAAACTCCGCGATGGTATATGTCTATCTCTTATGGATATCCCACAATAACATTTTTTTGTCATTTACTTTTTACGACAAATAATGGCAAATTTTGAAGCGATTTTAACCAATACAGCATTAATCCTTATCCAATTAAATAGCTTAAATACATTGTTGATTTAATATAGATCTATATGGTCCTTTACAGCACAAGATTTAAATGAATATTTTCGAAGATATTACAGATTTAAAATTGCGGGAAGTAGCGCTTGCGGCGGTACTGGCCGACCGGGGCGGCGGCAGCGTGCCTATAAATAGCGCGTCGGAGGCCGATGTAATAATTGTTGTAAAAATAAAATAAATAGTCACAGTTTTTCTGTAGTGTATTTAGTATCAGCATTGCACCCGTGCGAAGCCGGGGCGGGTCGCTAGTCGATAATATTACAATCATAAAATTAGCCAAAAGGTCTGCAAGTTTCTTCCAGGAAACACTGCATCAGCCCAGATAGGCTCAGATATCAAGAGGGTTGAGCTCTGTTAGGACTTTTTTCATGTTCTTGAATCCAGATGGTATTATGATCTGCTGTATTTTCCCTGACAGTTTAGGCGATTTCAAGCAGCACTGCCTGTTGCGTAGCTTTATACCGGTGTTCGCTAACGCCCAATTATTTGATGTCATGTAGAAGATCTTTCGGTATTATACCAGCTATTGATATATTTATTGGGATTGCATGGACGCCATTAATTCCTCATTGCCTGTGTATTTGTACCTCCAGATGACTGTATTTGGCAAGCTTCTTATTATGCTTATCCATTGAACTCTTGTTGTTAGGAGTGGTGTCTTCGAATAGGATTATTTGCCAAGATATTGTATCTAGTTGTAGTATGACATTTTCCTGTCTGCAATAGTTTTAGATTTCTAGCTAGCTGTTGCTGGAGTACCTTGGTAACTGAGTCATGTCTCTTCTTGTACTCGAATGCGGAAAATGCTTGGCATCCTTCCGCGACATGCTCGATTCATTCTGATCGGCATCTCTGATCATGTACTTCAGGTAATTTCTCGTTAAAACAACCTGATCGCGTATAGCCAACACGTTGACGTGAACCAAAAGTTTCCATAATTTTCCTAGATGACCTCATCTGTGCTTCTCCAGTCACACTGGCAGTTTCTCATGTTCTGTTTCATAATGTATAGTCACTACATGCTAGCTTAGTCATCTGCCTCGTACATTGCGAATATTGTTAATTGCTTACCTGCAAACTGGTAAGACAATAACAGGTGGATATTATTGCAGCCCTCTAAACCAGCTGCATATAAAAATTCAAGAAAAAAGACCTGATTTACAGAACAAACAAATCATCTATCATCAGGGCAATGTCACTACTCATAAAAGCATCTTGACGATGGTGAAAATCACTAAATAACAGTTCAAATTGCTGGAACATCCATTCTATTCATCAGATTTAGCTCCTTCTGACTTCCTTCTGTTCCCACACCACAGAAGATGAGTGTGGGGAAAGTGTTTTTCATCGAATAAAGAAATTATCGCAGCTGTAGAGGGGTATTTTGAAGGTCTTCCGAAAAATCACTTCAAGGATGAGATATGTGAATTGAAGAATCGTTAGAAAGGAAGATTATTCTGAAGAATAAACGTACTTTCAATAATTACGTAATGTTGTTTTATGTGTAATCTAAAAACTTTTCAGATCACTTAGTATTTGGAAAGATCTTAAGGGGGCATTCCACTTTATCAAATTCAAAAAACTGATTTTTTAAATACGTTTTCCAAAATTACAACCATTCAAGAATATTCTCAGAAAATTTTAAAAAGATCTAAGCGATATTTAAGAGCATTATTGAATGGATCTCTGAACGCTAGACTAAGCACGCGCGAGTGCGGCCTTGAACGTATCTGAAGCATCGCAGCTCTGAAGCTTTCAGGGAGTCCGGAATCCAACTTCAACAAAATCATATGAATATGACTTTACCAAGAGACAAAAAGCATCGCTGATCTTTCATTAAAAGAAAACTTTAAACGAGTTATTCTCGTAACAACGTTTTAGCATTCGGCGTTAAGGAATTTTCAAAAACCATTGGACCGATCCGTTCCCAATTTTAACCACGTATACTAGACATATATGGCTATGGTCGTAATACACGACCAAGAAATCGGAAATATCCTGGATAAAGGAAAATAAGATAACTAGCTCGCGACCCCACTAAATCTATAGATCAAAAATCTACAGAACACTAAGGAAATACCAAAACCATACACCTGACAACCTACGATTGGCGCTCACACCACACTAGAGTAAGCCACCACATCTTTACAGACTACCAAAAATCCATAAAACGAACATACCATTGAGGCCAATAACCAGCTCCAGAGGACCCCCAACAAATGCACTGGCGAAGTTTCTTTTAAAAATCATACAACCTTTAGAAGGTAAGACGAACACATATCGCATCAATCTAGAGCTAGACGACAGACTAATAAGCTTTGATGTGGAAAGTCTGTATACTAATGTACCATTAAGGGAATCACTAGACAAATCAAAATTAGACTTTCAAATGACACTATTTTATCCAATCGAACTACGTTACCACTGGACGGGGTGATAAACCTTTTGGAGTGTTGCCTGTGTAGTGCTTACTTTCAAGTAAAAGACAAGTTCTACGCTCAAGGCGACGGGCTTCCGATGGGTTTTTCACTCTCTCCAGTCGTCACGAATGAAGATATGGAATGGTTCGAAACGGCAACAGTAAAACCGAAGGTCTGGTTGAGATATGTCGAAGATGTAAGGAAGGGCAATGATCAAGAACTTAAAGATTTCTTGAAACATGTAGATACAATTCGACCTACAATTAAGTTTACCATAGAAAAAGAGGTAAATAATTAATAGCCCTTCCTAGATGATTCTGTTGTAACAAAACGGGGAATTATACGCAACCTCTATAATCGCGCTATATCTATATGCAATAATGCCGATTCATTGGAAAAAGAGGTAGCAAATATTAAATCCGATTTACAACAGAATGGTTACCCTTTAAAACTAATTGACGATGTTATCAATAACTTTAGAAAAACAAAGACTGGACAGCAAGAAACACATTCCTTCTTCACAATTTCGTACATTAAGGGAACTTCGGAGAAAATAAGACGAATTGCCAACAGTTATAATATAAAAACAGCCTTTAAATCAGGAAATACACTTAGTGCTATTTAACAAAAACAAAACCAATAACTACCGATAAGAAAGAATGTTTTTACAAAGTTTCATGTGAGTGTGGTGAAATGTATATTGGAGAAACCAAACGACCGCTAGAAGTTAGAATTAAGGAACATAAAACTCATACACAAAAAGAGGAAACGTCGAGATCAGGTATTGCAGAAAACGCCTGGTATATACAACACCATATAAAATTGTCTGAAGCTGCGGCAATATATATGGAACTCAACATAAAAAAAAGAAAATTTATAGAAGCAGTTTACATTAAAAACAATAATGAAATCTTCAGTAAACCGAGTGTTGAGATATCTAATTTTTGGCAACCACTACTTTATAACATCAAATCACTGAGATGAGTACAGTGAAGCGAAACTTTGCGCTTCAATGGAGACATCCCCTATATAAGCTCGTACTCTTAAGACAAAACATCCAGTTTATACTTGATAACGATTAGAGATACAACCAAATCGAAACGTCGTAAAAATAAATAAAAATAAAAACAATGCAAGTCTGACAACCACATTTTAGTCAATGTATGGATATGTCTCGTGGTAAAATTAAGGTAAAAGATTAGTTTTTAATATTTTTCCCGCCATAAATTATTTATAATTTTACTACCGGCGATAGCCATAAGCATACTGATTATGAAACTGTTTTGTTTTTTGTTTGAAATGAACCAGTATAGGTAAACTCTTAACGTCAGCGACTTATCTTTTTTTGACACTCCATATAAAACACAAATGTCCTCTAAAAAACATAATGTAAGAATGGTAATTTATTATAAAGAAATGTTTTATTAAATCAGTTAAAAAGCAGACTTATTATTCCTTAATTGCAACACGGAATGTCTGTTTTGTTAAAACATAAAAGCAAATCAAAAATAAAAGTACTCATAGAATAATTACACACTAAACTCGTAAATAATCAAACATCAAAAAACACTCCGTTTATATATTAATACATTAAAACCAACCTAAATAAAAACCTTTGCCTATTACTTTCGTAAGCTAATTGCATCCATCATCTTGAAATAAACCTCCAGTGTCCGTCGTAAAGTAAAAGGAGAACATCTTCGTAACTCCAAAACAACTAACCTGACGTAATCGTTCTTAAAGAAATGTGTTGCTATTAAAGTTATTTAGTATGAAGGACGCCAGATAAACTTTAGCGAGAGAATGTCGATCGTTAATATTTAAATGAAAGGCGAATCCTGGTGATTGAAATAGGAATGAAATGGATATTATTATTTTACGAGTTTAGTTTTAGATTGTTTAATTTCCTTTTAATTTGCTATTAGATTTATGCTATTCAGAAGTTCTGAATACGATAAGACGTATTGCGGACATTGCACAAAACGCTCAAACAGCTAAAGACTGTTTTAATTAGTGAGTAAGTGATATCGATCGGTTATTCATTATCGTCCCAAATTTGATTCGCTATTTATAATGAACATTCCTACCTCAAGAGATTCATAACAGAACTTTATTTTGAATCACGCGCCATTTTGGTCTATCAGTTATTGAATCACCTTTAGTAGATTTTTTTTTTATCAGAGAACGTTTATTAATAGTAACAACCCGTTACAAAAATGGAGCACTTTTTATAGTGAAGATTCACAAGTTAAGTCTTCATTTTGGTATGTATAAACAAGAGGTTTCATGAGTGATGGAAGAAACCTTCTCCCTTATCACCCTGAAAGATCGGCTAAAAACATTGCGACTGTGTCAGTGTCGTAGACAACCAAATATCTCCGTTTAGCATCGCTCCCAAGAATTTAACCGCTCCAAGGAATTCTGACTAAAAGTTTTGCAAAATTTGAATGTGCCGGAACTTCCAATGTATCCTTAAAAAGTTGCAGTTTCATGTACAATCAGGGAAGAGGGTTCACAGTGTGACAGAATTTGATTCTAGACTCTTGCAAACTAAATATCTTGTGTTAACGTTGGCCATTTCGTCTACAATCATTTAGCCCCATATTAATTTATAGCTATTTTAAAAAACCCTATAATTAAATTTTACAGTAATAAAGACACTCTGGAAGTCTGGACGTTCATCTTCTCTCTTGCAGCTTTAGTTTCAAACAACTACGGTTATTTAAGCTTACCACAACCATAACTCAGAACTTCAGGACTCAGGTAAGGCGGCTAATTAGCTGATCAGATGACATCTCTTGTTTACAGCTCACACAACAGTACATCCGCAAGTTAAATCGCGTGAAGGTTTTTAATTAAATTAAATAAAACAAGTTTCTCAAAACACTTAGTCTATTAACAAAAATAAAAAAACGAATTATTTACAATGAGAAACTTAAATAACAAATACGAAGAAACTAACATAATTGCTCTTATTGGCCCTTCTATTAACCAAAAATGTAAAACCCAATTTTGAAAAAACACGTAACTTACTAAAACATTAGACAGAAAAAAGAATGAAACGCAAAAAAAACTGCTATTTATATTTCTTAATCAAACGGTATTGAAATCGCCAAATGCTCGACTAAAATCACACACGATATTCACTTAACTTTCCAAATTAAATGAAAAACAAACCAGAGCAAAGAAAACCTTTCCTGACGAATATTCCTGTCACGTAATTTTCTACGACATTGCTCTAAAAGACGGTACCGACTCTAACGAAATTCAAACTGTAACTGGGTACTCCTTAAAAGGCCAAACTGCAGCCCGCAGGAACGCATTTCACCCCAATGTATCCCTGTAATTGTAAGTTTCATTCCCTAATAGTTTGTATAGTTTGTCCCAGAGGGCGTCAGCCGTTTTACGCCAGATACTTAATTCCCGAATTGGCCTCAAAGCGCCTTAATCATAATTTTTATATAAAAGAATAGTAAAACAAACTAATCTACGTCTTCTTATAACGAAAATAATATATGATAAAGACTGTGAAAAAAACTATTGACTTTTCGTAGCTGTTTTGGCAATAAACGTCTTAACTCGTTATTTCTTGTGAATAGAAAAAACAGTTATTTTACAAATTCTTTGTACAAATTGTCAAACGATATATTTCTATTATAGTGAGTTTATGTGATTATTCTTTTGTTTCCTAATAATGGGAAAATCGTTCAATATTTTAATACATTTTAACGGTATTTCATATAACACATGTTACAAACCTCCCTTATCTTTTCGGTTTTATTTATATAACCAGGATAGGATTTTTTCAACAGATTTATAGACAAATCTTAGAGAGGATCTTTTACTTTATATCTTCATAAATTGACTGAGTTTATATATTTTTAAGAAAACATTTAAACGACTTTTAAATAATAAAGTTGAGATTATACTTAAGTATGACAATTGATTGATTTTTCCTTTAGACTTTCTTGACTGGTAATAAAAAAATATATACTATCCCGTTTTCATGGATAAAATCTATCCACATTGTAATTATTTACTTACTCATTTTAGCAGAATATACTTCACGCTAAATAGTATAAAATAATTAATATTTGTTTCATTACAATAGGACCATATTTTTTTGAAAATAATGAAAGTGCCGCCATGACTGTCAATGGTCATTTCTATTGTGGCATGTTGACTAACTTTTTTCGCAAAAACTAGCTGGAATGGATGTAATTGAGATGGGATTTTAACAGGATAGGGCCCCCTTTCAAACTATCCGCCCAACAATGAAGTTGTTCTATGAATTGGACAAGTGGGTAGGGTAGGCTAGGCTCCTCCTACAGGAATCTATCTGTCTCAAGTCGTCGCTCAACCTACAGTTTTAAATTAGGCAATAACAAGAATAGATCCTCTTTTTAGTAAAATAGCAGGACAGTTCACAGTTTCTGATTTCATCTCATCGTATTTTAAAAACGTGATTTTTGTTAGAAGTGCTAGTGGAGCTAGCCTTCAAAGTGACCACATTTTCAGCTGCAACCATAGCAAAAGCTGTATGATATTATAGTCCTATACTAGAAGAAATGCATGGCTTATTTAGGGTTAGTAGTTAATTAATCTATTTGCTAGCAATATTTCTTACACACAAATTAAAAATTTAATGATACAGCCAATAACAAAAATTCTACTTTGATACAATGCTGCCTTTATCACATTCATAAAACTCTTTCAATGTATAGAAGGCTTTTTTAAATAAAAAGATTTTTAGGACACACTTTAATCTATTTCTCGGTAGTAAATGTACATTTTCAGGCAAAGAATTAAAAACTTTTATTACAGAAAACTCAACATTTCTCTGCAAATAACTAAAGTTATATTTATCAAAAAGCAGATTTGTTTTTTTTTCTAGTAACGTAGTTATATTTGGTAGATGCACCCTCAAAAAGATCCCTGTTATCAATAATAAACATCACCGAATACAAAATGTACGTATCTATAACCGTCAAAATATTGTTACTAATAAAGATATTTCTACAACTGTCTTGTTGTTTCATTACAAAAATGTAGAATCAAAACTCTATTAATATCGCAGGAATTACCCCAAAATATCAAACTATATTTAAGTCTGGACTGTTCAAATGCATGGTAAGCTGACAGAGCTGCATCGATTCCAAATCTCTCCGAGATAATTCTTAATGCAAAACAATACTGAGATATTTTAGTGGCAAGTCTCTCGATGTGCGCCCCCCAGTCCAACCTTCTATCGATGTTTAGTCCTAAAACAACAGCGAATTTAATTGATGTTATTGTTGTATCCTCAAATGTTAATATAAATTGATTATTTAATATGTTGCCAAACATAATGCACTATGCGTTGGAAACATTTAACGACAGTCTGTTGTTACGAACCCACACTGTGTTGTTTTGAAAACTTGATGTCTTTAAAAGACGATGAATATATAAGTTCATGTAATTTGGTAAGTAAATAATTAGATAATTTCCAAGTACCAATACTGTCAAAGCCATCTAATAGAGTATTTTTAATGAAAATAATCAGAAAGGTATTGATATAACCGAGGCAATTGAAGAGTCAGGCCAAAAGTCTGACTCAGAAATACTTTTTGATGTCTAAGTAGAAGAACTAATATTCCCGACATCTTCCACAGTCTCTATGACAGAATCAAGGAATAATATTTAACACGAAGTGACTACATTAATAAGCCGCACAACTGAAATATTGCAAGAAAATCGTAAAAGGGATGATAAGAAAGATGCCCTCTATAAATTTTCAAGGTACTATTGTTATTTTTGTTATTATTTCTATGTTAAGGAGTTACTAACATTTAAAGATTTTATTTTCTTAAATTAACTAGTTGTTAATATTCTTGATGTGATTTCTATATTAATTCTAACCATGTATTCTTGATGGTTACTTCAGGTATTATATCTGATATAGTTGAATGGCCAACTTAAAATGGAGGAATATCATCCGGCTCTTGAAATCAGTTTTAATCTGAGCACACTTTCGTTCATGCCCTCAAAAACAAATGTGGACGTATTTTTATTTGATAAAGCTGATTATGGTAAAATTAATAACATTTTTTTGGATGCGAACTGGGCATTTATTGATGTTGTAATGATTGACAAATTTTACGAAATAATATATTCTGTCATCAATAATTTTGTACCGTCTAAGAAAATTTCCGATAGTCGGTATTCAGGATGGTACAGCCCAGAACTTAAAAGGTTGATTAACAAGAAGAACAGATTATATCATAAGTTTAAACGATCAGGGCTTCAGTTAGATTATGAACGTTTTTCTGCTGTGCGTAGTGAAACTAAGGTTCAAATTGACATTTGCTATTTGAAGTTTGTTTCTAATGCTGAAATAATGATTCTAAATAACATAAAACATTTCTGGTCCTACGTTAACAATTTACGTTAGGACAACGGCATTTCAGGAATTATCAAATATGATAAAAAAAACAGCTGAATACTTCACACGATATCGTCGCAGCCTCAATAAAGGAGGTTGTACATTTGCAATCCCATATATTTACTTTGGGCGAAGTTCAGAACAAGACTGACTCGTTAGACGGTAACAAAAGTGTTGGACTCGATGGAATATCGCCTTATTTTATCAAGAGATGCATGATTTGCTTTGCACCTCATCTATGTCGCATTTATCAAAAATCTTTTAAAGAAAGAATCTTCCCTTCGAGATGGAAACATGTTCCCGTGTTCCCTTGTTTTGGTTCAAGGTGTGGAGGCAGGTTATCAAGTGGACTTTATATACACGGATTTGACTAAAACCTTCAATAGTGTTTATCACAAGTTGCTGGCATACCAGCTCGAGTGTCTCGGTTTGTGTAATCCATATTTAAAATGGATTGCCTCATATCTCTCTCGTATGCAATGTGTTAAATTGTGTGGTGAAATATCAAGGGAGATTTTCGTGTTATCTGGAGTCCCCTACGGGTCTAATTTAGGTCCAATTTTATTTTTAGTGTTTATTAATGATGTTATAAATGTTTTTAAATTTTGTTATTGCTTTTTGCATTGCAATTGTTTCCTCGTTAGATGATTGTGTTTATATTTCTTCCAAGTGAAATGTATTTAAAGGATTGTTTTCATCAAAATTGATTTCTTCTAAAAGAGTATGGAAATTTATGAATATTCGATAGTTGTGTCCATAATGCGAATATTTTGGTACTATTGTACTTAAAACAAAACTTTTTACAACATTTTATACCATTTAATTGATTTTACTTTCCTTATATAAATATGTTATTAAAAAACATTCCGATTACATACATTTTTGTTTATTTTTAAGCCCATTTACAATATCAAATAATACGTCATTATATTTTGATCTTCGCTTTCTTTCAAATTATGAGTTATTACATTAAAAAATGATGGGTTTAGACTGTTAATGGCATATAAATGAACATCCGCAATCCGTTACTTAATTATTTTTTAATCACGCCTTGCCTGGCTTGAATTTGCTAATAAAATAGTAAGTGGTCGAAAGGTGCTTTTACTTTTTTCGGATAATAGTTGTTTAGAAATAAATTCGGTACTATTATATTGTGTGTAGTGATATAGGAAACGGAACACCCAGAAATAATAATTAAATTAAAAAATATATATATTTTATTCGTTTATTGGTATTGTGAAACAGTACAATTAATTAAAATTTAAAGTTAAAATTAATGACAGCTTGGCAACAACAATCAGTGATGATTTCTATTTTTTATGCATCTATTGATTGATATATTGATGATACTAATTATGTGATCAATTTCGTTTTGTGGTATTTTAGCCCACGCAATTTCTTTACGAAGTATCTCCAACGCCTATACAAATTCAAACAATCTTCGACTTATAATATCCCGTACGTGTTTTATTTATATATATATATATATATATATATATATATATATATATATATATATATATATATATATATATATATATACGGCATACAAGACACGAATAGCGAGCTGATCTATTGTCTTGGAGTTCTCCGTACGAAAGTAATGTCTACCAACAATCTATGTCCGCACAACCGAGAATTTTTTATTTTATTTTAAAATTACACACTCGAAAAATTTATGATGTATATATACAGGGTGTCAACGATTGGATGAAGTAAGTTTGTGCCTTTTCGGTGAAATTAACAAAGAAACTATATTTATTGTTTGATACAGTTTATTTTTACGCAGATTTTAAAAATATTTAGGACTCTACAGGGTGAGCCAAAAAACTAGGACAGCATAAAGTTGTATTTTTTTAAATAGAACACCCTATATATGAATCGTATTTTCGATTTAGCTTATAATTTTAAATCTTTTTTATTAAGGGTTTACTATAACAAAACTTTATAGTTTCTGAGATAATTAAGTTTAAAGAAAAAAAGTCACATTTTCAAGCATCAATTCAATCCTAAATAACGTTTTCAATTTTGTGACAAATATATTCAAATTTGGAATTTAGCAAGGCCAAGGACAAGTTAACATAATTTTTACCTAATATTTGCAATAAAAGCTACAGGGTGTTGAACACATCGGCTCAAATTTGAACAAGTTTAAATGAATAAATATCTTTTTTTTTAAATGGTACACCCTGTATATTTTCATGTTATTTAATAGAGTAATAAAAACCCTAAAAGTTTTGTTCAATATATCCTATACCTATTTATAATAGTTTTTGAGATATTTCAGTTTTTCTTATTTTCCATACTTTTTTACAGAAACAGTCTTCATTATCATAGTAGCCATGGCAAAAACAATGTAAAAGAACATTTTTCTGTGTGTCAAATTTATAACCGCAATCGCTTCTTTTGGTTTTTATGTAGTGTAGTTTGGTTTTTTTGCATTCATCTTATATTGTAAAATGAATTTTCCAAAGAATCAGTTAACAGATGTGATTTATACAATGGGAGAGGCTAAAAAAAATTGCCTTCTTGCTCAAAGAATTTACAAAATGAAGTATCCTGATCGACGCCAGCCTAATACCCATACTTTTCAAAACTTAATGCAAAGATTTGATTCTTCTGGTACTGTTGATTATCCAAAACGTAAAGTGGTCAACAAACCAGTAACTAATGAAGAAAAAGAACTACAAGTATTGTTAAATGTTCAGGAAAATCCTTATATTGGTAGCCGTCAGTTAGCAGCATTATGTGAAACATCACAATCCACCGCTAATCGTACTATCAAGAAATATAGGTATCATCCATATCACATGGAATTACACCAAGAATTGCATGGACAGGATTTTGAAAGTCGTGTAAACTTTTGTCGTACAATAAATGCGGAGATTCAATTAAATCCAAATTTATTATGCAAGGTAATGTTTAGTGATGAAGCTACTTTTAGAAGTAACGGTGCCGTAAATAGACGCAACATGCATTATTATGCCACAGAAAACCCGTTTTGGATTAGAGAGGTGAAACATCAAAACCACTGGTCATTAAATGTTTGGTGTGGTATTCATCATAATCGAATTATTGGACCCCACTTTTTTAATGAACCACTAAATGGCCATAGTTACCTGAACTTTCTACAAGAAGAACTACCCCAACTGCTTCAAGGTCTCGATAGGGATGAGCTCGACAGTATGTGGTTCCAGCACGATGGTGCGCCTCCGCATTACCATCGTGAATTTCGTGCGTTTTTGGACCAACGATATCCGCAAAAATTGATTGAACGTGGGGGTTTCATTGAGTGGCCACCAAGGTCTTGCGACATTACCCCATTAGATTTCTTCCTATGGGGTTATATTAAAAATAAGGTGTATGTTAATCCACCAACAACAGTGGAAGATATGCGAAACAGGATTAGGGATACCTGTAGAACAATAACGCCACTAATTTTGTCCAGGGTCCGAGAAAATCTGCAAAAAAGACTAAATTTGTACATTGCACAAGACGGTCGTTTATTCGAACACTTATTAAAAGGAAATAATTAATCTCAGTATTTAATAGGTAATTTTTTTGTTTCAATTTAGTATAAAAGTAAATATGTATTTGCCTTGTCGTTATTGTTGTGTTAATTTTTTCACATTATGTTTAATTAAACTATTGCCGTTGTAATATAACGAATAATGTATTTCATCATATTTAACCACATTCTGTTTGTTTCTGTAGTTTCTTTTTATTATTTTACATGGCTACTATGATAATGAAGACTATTTCTGTAAAAAAGTATGGAAAATAAGAAAAACTGAAATATCTCAAAAACTATTATAAATAGGTATAGGATATATTGAACAAAACTTTTAGGGTTTTTATTACTCTATTAAATAACATGAAAATATACAGGGTGTACCATTTAAAAAAAAGATATTTATTCATTTAAACTTGTTCAAATTTGAGCCGATGTGTTCAACACCCTGTAGCTTTTATTGTAAATATTAGGTAAAAATTATGTTAACTTGTCCTTGGCCTTGCTAAATTCCAAATTTGAATATATTTGTCACAAAATTGAAAACGTTATTTAGGATTGAATTGATGCTTGAAAATGTGACTTTTTTTCTTTAAACTTAATTATCTCAGAAACTATAAAGTTTTGTTATAGTAAACCCTTAATAAAAAATATTTAAAATTATAAGCTAAATCGAAAATACGATTCGTATATAGGGTGTTCTATTTAAAAAAATACAACTTTATGCTGTCCTAGTTTTTTGGCTCACCCTGTAGAGTCCTAAATATTTTTAAAATCTGCGTAAAAATAAACTGTATCAAACAATAAATATAGTTTCTTTGTTAATTTCACCGAAAAGGCACAAATCTACTTCACCCAATCGTTGATTCACCCTGTACATACATATATACATACATATATATATATATATATATATATATATATATATATATATATATAATGTAGGCCATCCATATTGTAACGGTGATGTAGAAACAACCACCTGATGAACATCTTACTAATAGTTAGAGACACTAACAAGATTTAAATATCAGAAATGACGTTATAGAAAGTATGTTAAAGAACGAAGACACCGGCGGTCCCACTGATGAATCCATCGTCGGTGTTAGGAGGAAACACCGGAGATTTTAATAGTTCTGTTCAGGGTTACATTGGTGTCAGAAGTGGGATGATGTGGCTCAGGATTACGCGCATTGTAGTGCTGGTTGTAGCACTGGGACCCGAAAGACCACTAAAGGGGCAGTTTTTACCATTTCTAAAGGTATCTTTCTTTCTATATAAATTGAGATCACAATGGGTTGATCGAGACGATCAAAGCTTGGAGAGGGCAATGAAACGGTGATGTAGAAATAACCACCTGAGGAATATCTTACCGATAGTTTGCGACGCCAAGAAGATTCAAATATCAGAAATGACGTTATAAAAAGTATGTCAAAGGGTATCTGGGGAAGACACCGATAGACACACTGATGAATCCACCGTCGGTGTTAGGACGAAACACTCGAGATTTAAGTTTTGCAAGCCGTTCATGGTTACGGTGAATTGTAACAATATATATATATATATATATATATATATATATATATATATATATATATATATATATTAAATTACCATTACTAAGTATGAGTATTCCCACAGTTTTTAATAATTTCCTCTAACATAAAATCTTACTGCATGTTTTCAACATAAAAGCATGCACTATCCTGCTGAAAAATGGGATGCATGATGTACATGCATTTTTATGAATAACAGAAGATTACACTGTTTTGCACGACCAAATTAAGATTTTGAACCACCGTATATTTATCATATTTAACATTTAATTAGAAAAAAAAGGATGCAAAATGTTTTTTATTACCGCAGGTGAATAAGTAGTATATTAAGGATTAAAAAAAAATTAATAACATTTTCGTGCTCGAATAAATTTCTAACGGCTCCATAAAAAACTGATCGAACGCATCGAAGCAAAAAATATAAGTGGAGGTAATTTTTTGGCCGACTGAATATCTTGAATGTATTTTACTCCTATATCAAAAATGAACTGCGTTTGGTTTCAATTTTTCGGTCAGTGGACAAATTTATCGTTGTTATTTTATGCTGAATTAACCATTTTTGTAAAATATTCTACATAGGAAAAATAATGTATTGTAAAAAGTACGTTTCTTTATAACTTAGTTTTGACATAAATTAACGATAATAAATCTCTAAACATATTTACAATGGCATCACCCACAGTTTTTATTTTCGAAAAAATAAGATCTGTAGCTGCATCAGAATCACATTTGGGTGTTTTTTGTCAGGAACTATTACTTTTCAAATCTTTATATTCAAAGGTAAAGTTACATTTATTAAATAAAATTTATTATTTGAAATGTATTTATGATGTAAATGTATAAATGAATGAAGTACTTCCCTGACTTACAACATACATTCGAAAACTTTTATGGTAATTATCTCTCAAAACGATTTAACCAAAAATGTAACTGTCTGGCAATACGTCTTGAATACAAAATGTGCTTTGAATAGTTTTGCAAACTAAATTCTTATGTTTCTGTATAGTACAACATACACGGGTCATTCTTTTATAACTACTATATATATATATATATATATATATATATATATATATATATATATATATATATATATATATATATATATATATATATATATATGAAGCAAAATGCGTACAGTGAATGCAAACTTCGCTCCATCTCATCCTTTCCGTGTTAGAGGTTGCACAGTTTGAATAAATTGCTAAAAAACACAATTCATCCTGTTCCCCACCACCGAGATGGTGGCATACCTGTACCACCGCACCGAGAAGAAAGGTAAAAAACTTACCCCCTCCGCTACAGTGATACAGCAGAGGTACATGTTTCGTCCCCCACTAGATTCATCAGGGTACCGACACGCACCTGCCTGTGCAAAGGGCAGATCGGAAAGAAGCATGCAACACTGCTACGCGGCTTCGCTGACCTCCCGCCGGATGGCGTATATATGTTTATGCGACTTTATGGCAGTGGATATATCCATATTATGCCGTTGTAGTGTTGAAATCACATTCAACAAACGTACAACTATATGCAGCTCCGTGCATGAATGAAGTAAAATGCGAACAGCAAATGCAAACTTCGTTACAACCATATCCTTTCCCTGTTAGAGGTTGCACAGTTTGAACAATTTGCTAAGGAAAACAATTTATCCTATTCCACCACCATCGAGATGATGGTCTACCTGTACCACCATACCGAGAAGAAAGTCAAAACTTACCCTCCCCGCCACAGTGATACGGCAGAGGTACATGTTTTGTCTCTACTAGACTCATCAAGGTACCGACATGCACCTGGCTGTGCAAAGGACAGATCAGAAGGTGGTGGAATAGGATAAATTGTTTTCCTTAGCAAATTGTTCAAACTGTGCAACCTCTAACACGGAAAGGATATGGTTGGAACGAAGTTTGCATTTACTGTTCGCATTTTACTTCATTCATGCACGGAGCTGCATATAGTTGTACGTTTGCTGAATGTGACTTCAGCACTACAACGGCATAATGTGGATATATCCACTGCTATTGCATTTCACACGGAGGAATCCGTGAAATGCAATAGGGCATAAACATATATACGCCAACCGGCGGGAGGTCGGCGAAACCGCGTTCAGTATTTGCATGCTTCTTTCTGATCTGTCCTTTGCAAGGCCAGGTGCATGTCGGTACCCTGATGAGTCTAGTACAGACGAAACATGTACCTCTGCCGTATCACTGTGGCGGGGAGGGTACGTTTTGACTTTCTTCTCGGTATAGTGGTACAGGTAGACCATCATCTCGATGGTGGTGGAATAGGATAAATTGTCTTCCTTAGCAAATTGTTCAAACTGTGCAACCGCTAACACGGAAAGGACATGGTTGGAACGAAGTTTGCATTTACTGTTTGCATTTTTCTTCATATATATATATATATATATATATATATATATATATATATATATATATATATATATATATATATATATATATATATATATATATATATATATATATATATAAAGCCGTACTATTCCTTGACCTGATATTCTTTTTTACTTAAAAAAATATATTTTTTGTATTTCCTATTTAGGGTATAATTTAGATGGAAATCTATAATTTATTATTAATAAATTTCCTTTTAGGTTTTGGAGCCTCTATGACTCCAAATAATTAATAGAAGGCTATATCTACCTTTCTATATTATTTTTATAAATGTTATGATTGTCACACCACTTATATTGAAAATTTATTGTTGTTTTCCAAAAAAAAATAACTGAACTTATCTAAAACAAACAATTCTACTTGATCATGAAAGTGATAAAGTAAGGAGCAAATACCAGAACATGAACATAAAACCAACAAGCACTGTAACTGCAAAAGGTTTTATGTTCGTTACTTTCATAGGCCTATATATCATTTTTCAGATAAAATTGCAGAATCCTAATTAGCTTGATTACAATCTCAAGAATAAAGTATATACAGTAGTTTTAAATTATCAGTGAAGAAACTAACGAATATAAGATCAGCAATATTTTAAATCATAAATTCTTACAAAAGTAATTTTACAAAATTTAGGCCATAGATACGTACGGTACAATATGCAAACCTTTCATTTTTCAGACAGATTTTGAAATTGAAATCCCTAAGTCAAATAATATATTTGCTATATTTATAACTAATAAAGAGAGAGTATAAATTTCAGATTTTAAGAATATCCGCATAAAATTTTAATGTAAAAATGTCATCGCCTTTTTTGCATTGAAAAACTCACCAGGTAAAATTTTGACTATAAATAATCAGTCCTACATTCACTAATTCCTCATTCGCTCAATACATCTTTTACGGTTTTAATGTAAATTTTTTTTATTCTCATCAACACAAGTAATGACTTTATTATTTCACGCCTTCAAAAAGTGTATCAATAAAAATAATAAAAGAAAAAATAGAGATAGAATATAGTAATGTAGATGCTGAAGAACAAGCGGGATTTAGAGCGAGAAGATTCACTACAGTAACTAATTGAAAAGCAAGTTTCAGTTCTTTCATTGCAACAGTAACGTTTCGAGTCTCCCCCGTAAATGTAGATCATCATTTGGTTAATTTATATCATTTAAAAACTTTAACTACATGAGTGTTTAATTTACTGTTGCTACTTTCTAATGTAGGCGAAAGTAAATCAGATTACATATGTTAAACTCGATAATTAATTTGATTTTTTCTTTATTACATCTATTAAAATGCCTCGTGTGGGCCACATTGACCTTACGAATATGTAGATACTAGAAATCTTACATATATTCGTAAAACTCACTTTTATTTTGTACAAGAGGTTTCTTGTAGCAAATATTTGCCCCGAATAGCAAGCTGGTTACGAATTCAAATCATCAACATAACTTTTCCCGGTTCGAAGAAGTTATTTTTTCTAATAGCGAATCTTGTACCAATCCACCTACAAGGTATCATAATTTTAGTGCAATCTGCATTAATAAGCTGTCAATTTCTTTATATCTAAAGCTACAGAAGACTTTTACTTCTTAACAGCCTGTCTATCGGCACCGATGTTAATTAGACAGAATCCTTTAAATGAATTTGACATAAAGGAGTTGGCACTGTTCAACCACCTATATATTTACCCATTGGTTTATGTGTCTGTTTACTATCTTATCAGTAGATATACTGGTCTGCAAATGTATAATATATATATATATATATATATATATATATATATATATATATATATATATATATATATATATATATTGAGAATATCATTATCCAGAAAGATCGTAACTATGTATTTAAAAGAATTTTTACCAAGAACAATGTACACCATTTTAGACAGGAGCTTGAAAATGTTGACTGGTCACCAGTATATGGTTCAAAGTCAGCAAATGTGTTATATGATAATTTTTCGGGTATTTTCTCAGTTCTTTTAGATACGATTTTTGTCACTAAGAAGTATAACTCTCCCTCGGGATCGGTTTCTTGGATTACTGCAGGCATTAGAGTGTCCTGCAGACACAAACGGGTTTTATACTTTAAAAAAACAAGGGTACAAATTACAGCTGAATATTTTAATACTTATTGTAAAATATTAAATAATATTATTGTAAAAGCTTAAGTAATAGAAACCATATTAATTACTCTGAAAATAAAGTTAGGGCTACAAAACCAGAACAGTTGTTCAAATCTTTTCTTCCAAATTTAGTGAGCCTTTTAAGTCAATAGTTTAAATAATTATCTTATAAATTCCTGCCCTACCGTTGACTTTCGATGTCATAGTTCACAAATTGAAGGGAGAGTAACAAATTCCATTTATTTGTTTTCTGCTGATTCTGATAAGATATTAAAAGGGTTTAAAAACAAGAAGTTGATTGGAGATGATCAGATACCTATTTCTATTTTAAAAGATGTAGGTGACTTTATTTCTGACCCTTTATCGTTTATTGTAAATTAAGTAAAGTAAGCTAAAAAATTCCCATATTAGAGCAATCTATAAGAAGGGGGAGAAATCTGAAAAAAGGAATTATAGGCCAATCTCGCTATTGCCTAATATAAGCAAGATTTTTGAAAAAGTTTTATATCAGAGAATTGCAACATTTCTGGATACGTTTTCTATAATATCAGATAAACAAAAAGGTTTTAGAAAAGGGAAATCCACAGTAAGAGCTTTGTACCAAACACTTATACAAATTCTAGAATCGCTAAATAAAAAAAAGCAAACATTGGCCATGTGCCTGGATCTGTCTAAAGCCTTTGATGCTATGGATCATAAAACATTATTGTTAAAACTTGAAATTTATGGTATAAGGGATAATGCTCTGAAATTAATAAGATTGTATTTGACGGACAGGACTCAGTGTGTTGTGGAGTCTGATCTCCATGATAGGGCGATAGTGTCTCAGAGGGTTAAAATGAGGAGGGGTGTCCCTCGGGGTTCAATACTTGGACTTCTTTTGTATGATCTTTATATGATTTACCCGAAATCCCTGGAGAGCAGGCTGTACTATATGCTGATGATACATCGCTTATATTCAGTGAAAGCACGGCGGAGCTATAGATCGTGTCCGACATTCTCGATGGGTACTTTCTGTCCAACAGCCTATCGCTAAATGTTCTCAGGACACCGTGCATTATGTGTGTCAACAGTTTAAATAATCAATTTACAGTAACGTTTGAGGATACAACAATAACATCAGTTGAGAGCGCTGTTGTTTTGGGACTAAACATCGATAGAAGGTTGAACAGGGGGAGAACCTCGAGAGGGTTGCCACTAAAATATCTCAGTATTGTTTTGCATTAAGAATTATTTCGGTAAGTGTTGGAATCGATGCAGCTCTGCCAGCTTACCATGCATTTGTACAGTCCAGACTCAGATATGGTTTGATATTTTGAGGTAATCCCTGTGATATTAATAGAGTTTTGATTCTAAAAAAAAAGATGTTTACGGTGTATTTTTGCAATGAAACAACAAGACAATTGTAGAAATATCTTTATTAGTAACAATATTCTGACGGTTATAGCAGAAATCTTTTTGAGGGTGCATCTATCTAATATAACTACATTACTAGAAATAAAACAAATACGCTTTCTGATAAATATAACTTTAGTTATTTGCAGAAAAATGTCGACTTTTTTATAATAAAAGGTTTTAATTCTTTACCTAAAAATGTACATTTACTACTGAGAAAAAAGATTAAAATGTGTCTTAAAAAGTTTTTTTGTATAAAGAAGCCTTCTATACATTGGAAGAGTTTTATGAGTGTGATAAAGGCAGCATTGTCTCAAAGTAGAATTTTTTTGGTTGGCTGTATGATTAAATTTTAAGTGTGTGTAAGTTTTTTTGTTATTTAAATTTTTTTCATTTATAATATTACCCTTTATCTTAAGTTTTAATTGTCTTGTTTTTGCTATATTAATTTGATAGAATTATTCAAGAAAAGTATTTAAAACCATGTAATTATTGTTGAGTTTTTCCTTTTATTTTTTTTTATCTACAGCTGAGAATGAACTATAATTTTTATTGTGATGTTTATTTCAGTACTGATATTTTTTTAACACTGTTCCATGCCCTTATGGGTTTTTTTTGTAAGTGATATTTATTGGAATAAATAAAGACTTATCTATCTATCTATCTATCTATCTATCTATATATGTATCTACCTATCTATCTATCTATATATATATATATATATATATATATATATATATATATATATATATATATATATATCGGGTTCTTAACTTAATTAACTACAATTTATGATGCAATAAAAATGATCAAATGTAATTAACACCTTTAGAGATAGATAATAAAAATGCTGCACACCTTTTAAGGAAGATACTTCCATAAAAACATAGTTTACCTCATTTTCATTCGAAAAGTTACAAAAAATAATTATTTCAAAAGCGATTAAAATTAAAAGTCACGATAATTAAAATAATGGGTGGCAATTCAATTAAGCACTTTTCCCACACTGATGAGATACAGTAAGTGTGTCTTAAATTTTATGTTGTGATGCCTTTTGCTTATTACTCCATGTAATTTAATGCATATTATTACATCAGCACTGTATTTGTTTTTTAGTTGTTAGAATATAATAATATGACACAATGGTTGCAAATTTGGTGTGTGAATTATTCTTTAGAATATAATCGCTAAGAGTAATATTGTATGTAATATTTAAAAGACAGATGGACAATAAGTTACTGGGAGAACGTGCATATATTTATTTTTGCAATTTCGCATCCTTGCGTGTCCATTTGAGTTACAGTTAGTACAGAACAACTCCTATTGGTAAAAAGAAATTAAAACGGTTACTTGAGGGTAAATTTTAGGGAATGCTGGAGAAAAGCTCCGGAAATGAAAGCTCACGCCTCACAAGAAACTGCTATCCCAGTAAAAAAAAGCTGAATTGTGTTCCTAAATTATCTGAGGATGGTTCGCATGGACCTCATTTTTCGAAAAAGAAACGTAAGTTGCGATTTAACTTGATTTCGTTATCTAGCGATTTTAAAACCTAAGGTCCATATGTGAATCCTTCTCAAGAATTAAGTGAAGAAACTGAACTTCAAATTTGTGAAATGTAGTGAGTCTTACTCGAAAACGTATTCAGAAAATTTATTGAATACCCGCCAGCCAAAACTAGGGTAGTTATTTAACGGACATTTTATTTCATGTAAATAATTGTTCTGTATGAATCAACCAGAATTTTTTTAAATCAGTTTTTTCTTTAATTTATTAAAAATTTAAGTTCTTGCTAAGACATTCTATTTGTATTAAAGAATTTGAATACAATGAGAAAAGGCTAATCATTAAAATAATTAAAACTATTTATTGTAATCACAAATATCCTCATAAAGGCATATGAAACAACCTAATCTTTATAACAAGGAAATTTGTATGGGAAAAAGATGTGAAGGTAAATGCTTTTGTGAAAATAATATTCGTCAAATCTAGGTTAATTCTTTTCTCATCTCATTTTTTACAATGGTGGTACTTATGTAAAGGAATAGTCGTTACAGTTATTTCGTTTAATTAAAATGATAAAATAAATGTACATGATAGAAACACGACTGCAATGAGCACAGCAAATAATATAGACTGCGATAAAAACTAAATTGTTTTTGCTTGTTAAGTCTAAATATGAATAATCTTTGCAAATTTTGAGTGGATAACTATCAAAAAAGGATAGAAAAATTATTTGTTTTCTTTAGATGCTTTCTGAAAAGACACTAAAGTTCTTTCTTGAAGAGAAAATGCATCTAAATCGTTTACTTCCGCCTTGACGAGTTCGACGGCGTCCGTAGCAAATTTTGGCACGAATAGAGAAGATTTAGATTCAAGATTGTTACTGATACTGTTTGGAACACTCTCATTTCTTCAACCTTGGAATAACCAAATATTCTAGGAAGTCTAAATAAGATTGAATCGTATAATATCTCATTTCTTCAACCTTGAAACAATCAAATATTCTGGAAAGCAAAAATAATTTACCATGGTCACAGAAACTTTTGGGTTTATTTTTAAATGAAGCATCTATATATATATATATATATATATATATATATATATATATATATATATATATAGTTATATCGTAGATTTTCACGGATGGTAGAATGAATAGTTTGGTTATTCCGGGTTTCAATCCGTTCGTTCAAAAAATCGTTTTCACGACGTTTCGCCAAAATCTCATTTGGCATTTTCAAGTGCGGTTCGTCTCGTTACTCGCTGAGAACTGATGGTGGCCTCTGATGAATTTCGAGTTTTGTTTAGCTGGCTCGCTGCCTGATTAGATGAGCGGCTTCGCAGGCTCCTCCCCTCTCCCGAGTACGATACATTTTGTTCTTGTATGCAGGTCTCTCGTGTACTAGTTGATTTTTGTTGTTTTCTTTCTTGATTTTTTATTAATGTTTTCCATGTAGCTTTTGGCGTTACAGCAAAATTAAAACCTTTAGACAGAACTAATTTCTCGGATTCTGTTAACTCGTGGTTGGAGATGTTATGGATAACTTTGTTGCAGTCCAGTATTTGCTATATGTGGACAATACTGCGTTGCTGTAGTGCCTCCAATTTCTTCTGTTGTTTTTTTGCCTTAAGCTGGGTGTTTGATTCCGTTCTCCAACAGGATACTTTTTCTATGTCATTCCACAGAAGATGATGGATTTTGTGGGTTAAAGCTAAATGGAGATTGTAAAGTTCTGTTTCAGTCCTTGATAGAATTCTTCGTTTTTCTCGGATTTGTTCTCGAAGAAGAGCTTTTCCAGCGGTCTTAAGCATTGAAATAGTTCTTCTTGTCTTTAAATGGTACGAGAGTTTGGTGCAAGTTGGTTCGTTGGTTCTAGATTGTTGTTGCGGCATCTTATTAAGAAAGTTATATCGCAGAGGAGGGCTGATTTCTTGGATCTCAGTTTCTCGAAACGTTTAACATTTAAAAAGGTCTCCTCCCCGTAAAGGTGGAAAATGTTATATCGTAGATTTTCACGGATGGTAGAATGAATAGTTTGGTTATTCCGGGTTTCAATCCGTTCGTTCAAAAAATCGTACTGTCCACATACAGCAAACACTAGACTGCAACAAAGTTGTCCATAACATCTCCAACCACGAGTTAACAGAATCCGAGAAATTAATTCTGTCTAAAGGTTTTAATTTTGCCGTAACGCCAAAAGCTACATGGAAACACTAACTACAAGAAAGAAAACAACAAAAATCAACTAGTACACGAGAGACCTGCATACAAGAACAAAATATATCGCACTCGGGAGAGGGGAGGAGCCTGCGAAGCCGCTCATCCAATGAGGCAGCGAGCCAGCTAAACAAAACTCGAAATTCATCAGAGGCCACCATCAGTTCTCAGCGAGTAACGAGACGAACCGCACTTGAAATGCCAAATGAGATTTTCGCGAAACGTCGTGAAAACGATTTTTTGAACGAAAGGATTGAAACCCGGAATAACCAAACTATTCATATATATATATATATATATATATATATATATATATATATATATATATATATATATATATATACAGAATCTTTTATGAAATAGTTATTTTGTCCAGTTACTTTTGATAGACACTTTGATAATTATTTTATGAGTTTATAGATGGGGGATTGGATACAAGAAACAGTTAGTCTTAGTCGTATTCGACTTTTATGTAGCTTAAGAAGGCTGTATATCTTTTTTGCTACAGCATTGTGTATCATCAAATTTTTTGCGCCCCCTTCTGTGATAACCTTTTCATTTAGTAATTTGTTAACGACATATTTTGATATAATCTTGTTGCATCTGATTTTAATTCTTTAAAAGTATTAGGGTCATTAAAAAGATTATTTATTTTTGTGTCATAGTCTTTAAGTTTCATTACCACGATTTTATTTGCTTTATCAGGCCTAAGTATTTTGATTTGGGGGTTTTCTTGTAAAAATATTTTTGTTTTTTTTTAAATTTTTTTCTGCAAATATCTTTGAAATTTTGTTTGTTTAATTTTATGTTCAATTTTCAACCTATGATTTTAATAAAATTTACACGAATGGATTCTTTGACTTTGGTTGGTTTATCTTGAATTGTATTTTCTATAAAGGCAATATATTAGGTAGTGGGTAATTGTTTCCAACTAATTAACGGAAGAGAGTAATTTTCACCCAAGGCCCAAACCTCTACTACATCTTTTGGTAACTCTATCAGTACGTTTATATCGACAGTTCCGAGCGCGTTTGAAGTCAAGCCCTTTCTACAAGCGCCTTAGAAATAACAAATTAAACGGGCGAGATTATACTTGAAGCCGGCTTGGATTTGTTAAGCCAAGCCTGAAACGATTTAGGGTTGACTTGGCCCAAGCGCGCTTCGAGTGCGAAATAAACACCTCAAGCGCGCTTGAAATCAGCTGTTGACTTCTGAACGATTACGTCATGCGTCAAATGGGCGTTAGTATATTATTTCGAATTATTTTTAATGTTTAAGAACACCTAAGTTAAAGGCTAAATGCAGAATAAAACATTCTACCCCTCACAATAGTCAACAGTTAATTTTTAAATAAGAAAAATATCAAAACAAGGCATTATTTTGAGGTTTGGTACAAACAAGACATCAAGCTTTTGCGAAAATGGCTTGAAGCCAAGGTCAAGTCATGTTTAAGTTTGTGAAATAAACGCCTAGATTTTAAGTAAGATATCAGGCGGCTTCGGTTTGAAGCTGGCTCGAAAAACGTCGATTTAAACGAAGTCTATATCTAAAATGTTTGCTATCCGTTTATTTTTTTTCACGTGAGATATTAGTTTATAAAAATTTTTTGTTATCTCGAATTTTTGCAGGATTAAAAATTTTTTCATATTTATTATGTTTGAATTCTAAAAAATTATTAACAATGACTTCAAGTAAACAAGATTTTACATAAATTATTTGACTTTTTGTTTGCGAGTTTAATTCATTTATACTTCTGGTAGAATCGGTTCTTGAAAATTCAATATTTTTTGATTTGTTGTAGATGTACCTGTATTTTAATGTTTAACAATAAAATTTAAAAACACTAGCGTGGTCATCCTTGGTGTTAAAGCAGCTTTAACACTTGTTTTGTAATATTAAAAATTACTTTAAAAAATGGACATGAAAATGTTCAACACAATAAGCGAAACGTTGTTATAAAAAGAAAAAACCTGTACTCAAGAAAGAACAATTGTATTATTCTTCTTAAAGTGCCTATCCTCTTTGGATGTTGGCTATCACATTGGTTCGTATTACTTTATTCACTGCTGCTCTGAACAGACCTGTTGATGTCATTCCAGTCCATGTTCGTAGGTTGCGCAGCCATGATATTCGTCTTCGTCCAGCTGATCTCTGGCCTTCCATCTTCCCCTGCAGGATAAGTTGGAGCAGGCGATATTACTCATTCCGCATGATATGTCCAAAGTACTCCAATTTTCTGCGTTTGACATTTGTAAGGTATTCCAGTTCTCCACCGATACGTTGTAAAATGTTTTCGTTTGATACGTGGTGTATCCAAGGAACCCTACGCATGCGGCGGTAGCACCACATCTCAAATGCATCTATACGTTTACATGAAGCATCGGTAAGGGTCCATATAAGAGAGTTGAGAGTACATAGCATTTCAAAATCCTGATCCGCGTATGTATATTGAGGGATAGGTTACAGAGTATGTTGCGCAGCTTATTAAAAGTACCTCTTGCTTTCTCGATTCGGCTTCTTATTTCTCGAGAGTGGTCCCAGTCCTTATTCAACGTGCAGCCTAGATATGTGATCGTCTCGGCCATTGTGAGAGTTACGTTGTTGGCAGTAAACTGTATATTGCCGACGTCGTTTTTACTGACAATAATCGTTTGCGTCTTCTTGCAGTTTATCTTCATACCATATCTGTTGCAAGCTGTCACTATTCGGTCGATAATTCTTTGAAGTCCCTCTGCAGTATCGGCTATAAGAACGGTATCATCCGCGTATCTTAGGTTGTTTATTACTTCTCCATTTACAATAATTCCATCTTCTATGTAGCCCAGTGCTTCTTTGTATTATTGGGAATGGTTAAAGAAAAATTTTTTAATATATATATATATATATATATATATATATATATATATATATATATATATATATATATATATATATATATATATATATATATATATATATATATAATAAAATAGTTCTTTTACAAACTGTGTTAATCTGTGTGGTTCTTGTGTTATCAAGTGGACCATCGAGATGTCGCCTTTGTCGTCTTGTTTGCTGTTTTTTTATTTTAAACTCAGCTTTATAGGATGCAAAGGCGAGATGGTGGTTTGTACCAAATACGGTGGCCTGACGAGTCCCATATTAGGACGAAACAGCGCTGTCACCATCTGTCGGACCCGGAGTTTTTCCATATTTTGGAGTGCTCCGCACTTTTTAACATGAGAATCATGTAGATTGACAAATTTTCACGTCCGCTTCGCCAATATTTTATTCTATTTTATTTTAAATTACACGGACATAAACTTATCTATTTATATATATATATATATATATATATATATATATATATATATATATATACAGGATATCGGGAAAATACGTGTACAATGTTTGATCACAGACTCTTGAAGTCAAAAATTATACTAGTACTTAAAATATCGATATTTTTACATCAATATATAGACCAATCAATATATTTTTATTCGATACGTATCGATAAAGAATATCGATACATTTAGAGTTATCGCCCGGCCCTACTGCATACATAAATGTTAACTATTTCCAAAATTTTGCTTCTACCCGCATCTATGAAATTGAGGCTTTTAAGCATTCTTCTTAAATTTGTCGATCGTCCTTGCTTTGAAATTACTACTATTTCTCTTATTTAAGTTTTTAATTAGATATTGGCATCTGGAGGTAATTCTATCGTAATAATTATGAGTTATATATTTACGACATATCATTTAATCGTTTTGTAACATCCTTGCCATGGTCGCCTTTCCACTATAAATTTTATTAACTCTACATCAAATACGTATAATTAGTTTTTTTTCCAAAAAATGAAAGCCAATATCCAATGCCATTAAAAGAAATTTAGACAATATTTATGAATAATTGATAAAAATGTATGCAAATGACAGTCTAGTTCGATAATCTAATTAGTGGTTATGCACAATCGTTATATGGCGTGTGACGCCACATGCCGCTCGCTCAGCAGATTTTTCCAAATTTAAATTAAAATTTTCAGTAGCGGAGTATTTTATCCTTTTTAAATCGTATGCAATTATTGGAACTAAATTTTATAGATACAAACATTTTTGATCCTGTTTTAGCCTTAAAATATTTACTTTTTAACTTCAGAGCTTAAAAATAATAATTTTCCTAAAATAATGCTCGGCATTTTTGGATCATAAAAAAACAGGCCGCAATTTCAAGACAACTGGTTTAAAAGAGCACATTTAAAAAACTCAACGAAATAAGAAAAACAGAGAAACAAAAATTTGGATTCTCAAAACGATCTTTGGAATTTCACCTTTAACATTATTATTGAAATTAGAGAAATTATGGTTAGCCCACAGATGACAGTTCAGAAAAGTTTGGTAGATGCAAATGGGTTTAGTAGACGCCCGGCTGAAAAGTCGCAAGGCTTGCTTTCCCAAATCGATATTTAAGTTGGTCAGTAGACGAAAGGAAAAAATGTATGGCATGAAAAGTATAAAAAGGCCAATCAATACTGCATTTGATTCCTAATATGTTACAACCATACTTAAACACGGTAAGAGCAGCGTTTTTAATCAAATGAGGTGGGCCTTTTAAATGGCACAGGCTTATAATTTTTTCAATTCAGAGGAAGAAATGCGCTCTGTTGCTCTACTCTAGAACAATAGTAGCCGTTGGTGGTGTCAGTCTAGGCTCCCAATAGAAAGAAGGTTAAATACATTATCTGTCTTGTACAGAGTGCTGTTCTTTTCGATTTCAATGAACTCACAAATTAATATTGCCTTGTACAGGGTGAGTCAACGATTGGATGAAGTAAGTTTGTGCCTTTTCGGTGAAATTTACAAAGAAACTATATTTATTGTTTGATACAGTTTATTTTTACGCAGATTTTAAAAATATTTAGGACTCTACAGGGTGAGCCAAAAAACTAGGACAGCATAAAGTTGTATTTTTTTAAATAGAACACCCTATATACGAATCGTATTTTCGATTTAACTTATAATTTTAAATCTTTTTTATTAAGGGTTTACTATAACAAAATTTTATAGTTTCTGAGATAATTAAGTTTAAAGAAAAAAAAGTCACATTTTCAAGCATCAATTCAATCCTAAATAACGTTTTCAATTTTGTGACAAATATATTCAAATTTGGAATTTAGCAAGGCCAAGGACAAGTTAACATAATTTTTACCTAATATTTGCAGTAAAAGCTACAGGGTGTTGAACACATCGGCTCAAATTTGAACAAGTTTAAATGAATAAATATCTTTTTTTTTAATGGTACACCCTGTATATTTTCATGTTATTTAATAGAGCAATAAAAACCCTAAAAGTTTTGTTCAATATATCCTATACCTATTTATAATAGTTTTTGAGATATTTTAGTTTTTCTTATTTTCCATACTTTTTTACAGAAATAGTCTTCGTTATCATAGTAGCCATGTAAAATAATAAAAAGAAACTACAGAAACAAACAGAATGTGGTTAAATATAATGAAATACATTATTCGTTATATTACAACGGCAATAGTTTAATTAAACATAATGTGAAAAAATTAACACAACAATAACGATAAGGCAAATACATATTTACTTTTATACTAAATTGAGATTAATTATTTCTTTTTAATAAGTGTTCGAATAAATGACCCTCTTGTGCAATGCACAAATTTAGTCTTTTTTGCAGATTTTCTCGGACCCTGGACAAAATTAGTGGCGTTATTGTTCTACAGGTATCCCTAATCCTGTTTCGCATATCTTCCACTGTTGTTGGTGGATTAACATACACCTTATTTTTAATATAACCCCATAGGAAGAAATCTAATGGGGTGATGTCGCAAGACCTTGGTGGCCACTCAATGAAACCCCCACGTCCAATCCATTTTTGCGGATATCGTTGGTCCAAAAACGCACGAACTTCACGATGGTAATGCGGAGGCGCACCGTCGTGCTGGAACCACATACTGTCGAGCTCATCCCTATCGAGACCTTGAAGCAGTTGGGGTAGTTCTTCTTGTAGAAAGTTCAGGTAACTATGGACATTTAGTGGTTCATTAAAAAAGTGGGGTCCAATAATTCGATTATGATGAATACCACACCAAACATTTAATGACCAGTGGTTTTGATGTTGCACCTCTCTAATCCAAAATGGGTTTTCTGTGGCATAATAATGCATGTTGCGTCTATTTACGGCACCGTTACTTCTAAAAGTAGCTTCATCACTAAACATTACCTTGCATAATAAATTTGGATTTAATTGAATCTCCGCATTTATTGTACGACAAAAGTTTACACGACTTTCAAAATCCTGTCCATGCAATTCTTGGTGTAATTCCATGTGATATGGATGATACCTATATTTCTTGGTAGTACGATTAGCGGTGGATTGTGATGTTTCACATAATGCTGCTAACTGACGGCTACCAATATAAGGATTTTCCTGAACATTTAACAATACTTGTAGTTCTTTTTCTTCATTAGTTACTGGTTTGTTGACCACTTTACGTTTTGGATAATCAACAGTACCAGAAGAATCAAATCTTTGCATTAAGTTTTGAAAAGTATGGGTATTAGGCTGGCGTCGATCAGGATACTTCATTTTGTAAATTCTTTGAGCAAGAAGGCAATTTTTTTGAGCCTCTCCTATTGTATAAATCATATCTATTAACTCATTCTTTGGAAAATTCATTTTACAATATAAGATGAATGCAAAAAAAACCAAACTACACTACATAAAAACCAAAAGAAGCGATTGCGGTTATAAATTTGACACACAGAAAAATGTTCTTTTACATTGTTTTTGCCATGGCTACTATGATAATGAAGACTATTTCTGTAAAAAAGTATGGAAAATAAGAAAAACTGAAATATCTCAAAAACTATTATAAATAGGTATAGGATATATTGAACAAAACTTTTAGGGTTTTTATTACTCTATTAAATAACATGAAAATATACAGGGTGTACCATTAAAAAAAAAGATATTTATTCATTTAAACTTGTTCAAATTTGAGCCGATGTGTTCAACACCCTGTAGCTTTTATTGCAAATATTAGGTAAAAATTATGTTAACTTGTCCTTAGCCTTGCTAAATTCCAAATTTGAATATATTTGTCACAAAATTGAAAACGTTATTTAGGATTGAATTGATGCTTGAAAATGTGACTTTTTTTCTTTAAACTTAATTATCTCAGAAACTATAAAGTTTTGTTATAGTAAACCCTTAATAAAAAAGATTTAAAATTATAAGCTAAATCGAAAATACGATTCGTATATAGGGTGTTCTATTTAAAAAAATACAACTTTATGCTGTCCTAGTTTTTGGGCTCACCCTGTAGAGTCCTAAATATTTTTAAAATCTGCGTAAAAATAAACTGTATGAAACAATAAATATAGTTTCTTTGTAAATTTCACCGAAAAGGCACAAACTTACTTCATCTAATCGTTGACTCACCCTGTAGTTGTCAAAATCAATTTTGTGTTCAGTCCCGACCTGATGTTGTTTGTTTATTTCTTACGCCGAATTTATATTCTTCTAACCTTGCAGAGATATTCTTCTGTTGTTATGGCCTAGGTGTTTTACCGCAAGTGCTGCCTACAAACTGATTTTCCAGATGCATTTTGTCCTTTGGTCTTCGTAGAGATGAGCCTATTGTTGTGCGTGGTTTGTAGGCTGTAGATATGTTATATTTCCGGAGCAATCTGCTGATTCTAACTGTTGTGCCTTTTATGTATGGAAGTATAGTGACTTGTCTATTATCGGTAAGTGGTTTTATTTCTTACTTGGGTTTTAATTGCAATTTTATTATTTCATTTATGATTGGTGGTTTTGAGCCATTTTCTTTAAAGTTTTTTTTATATATGATGTTTTTTTTTCTTTTCCTTTAAAGGGATTTTGATATTAAGGTTATGGCTACGCCCTGTATTTGTGAGAGGTGATGGTGAGCATCAGCATTGAGGTATCTGTCCGCGTGGGTTGATTTTTGATGTTTTGCAGATGTACATCCATTGTCTTGATCACTAGGATGCATAGGAATGGGAGCTGATTGTTTTCCTGAAGTTCGAAAGTGAACTGTATCTTCGAGTCAATAGAATTAAGAAAATCTTGGAAGTAGTTGAACTATTGTTTACCATGGGACTATATCACAAAGACATCATCCAAGTAACGACACCAGAGTATAAGTTTGAGGTAAGATTCTTCAACAGCTTTGGTTTCGAAATAGTGACCTCACGGCAGCGCCACCTATCTATCTGTATATATCGCACTTTTTATATTTTGATAGTTTTGCTAAAAATTCTAGCCTATATTTTCAATTCGTTATTACTAAAGAAAAAAAAGGTTTGTAATGCGAAATTTGTAAAACGAATTTGTTCCACAACCTACAAAATTAACTCTGGTTACGCTTCTGATTATTTAGTTCTAATAAATACACTTCTGGTCATTTTTCTTCTTAACATATTTTAATATTTTAAAACATATTAACAAATTCATATGTAAAATTATAAGCGACCGATAAATTATAATTTTATTTGCATAATCTGGCCTGTCTCTAATTTTGAAGCAGCATTTTAATAACTGGCAGTGGCTAATAGAACGTAAATGTTTGCAACATATATATATATATATATATATATATATATATATATATATATATATATATATATATATATATATATATATGTGTGTATATATATATATATATATATATATATATATATATATATACATACATACAGTGTGCGACAAAACATATGCACGAACTTGTGGATATTAAAATATGACTTAATAACAAGGCAAAAACACATTGCTTTTCAAATTGTTTTATTTATTTACAAAATTAACAAACTATATTTACTAAAACAAAACAAAAATTTCCAAGATTTGTTACGAAAACCAACAAAAACTATATTTCATAATTAACAATACTTTCTTTATGCAATAAAACAATAGCACATTTTTAGGTTATTCCATTTAAATAAAAATTTAACTAATATTTAGTTGCGTAGCCCGTATTTTTTAAAACCTCCTCGCATCTGCCTGGCATGGACTCTATAAGGTTAGATAAAATTTCATCGGAAATTCCATTCTATGTAATTTCCGCTTGTCGAAAAAGGTCATCCGCATTTTTGCAATTATCGCGATTTATTCTGCGATCTACAATATCCCATAGATTTTCTATGAGATTAAGATCAGGCGATTGCGCTGGCTATTTCAAAACGTCAATCTTGTTGTTTACGAACCACTCTTTCACACATTTAGCAGTGTCTTTTGGGTCGTTATCATGTTGATACCTCCACTTAAATGGCATCTCTTCCTCTGCGTGTGGCAACATTATTTAGGATATCCTTATACACAAAACGATCCATTATAACATTAATTTTGTGAATTGGTCCGATTCCATGTCCGGAAAAGCATCCCCAGACCAAAACATTTCCTCCTCCGTGCTTAACTGTGCCTTGCGTATGGCGAGGGTTAAGACGTTGCCCTTAGGTCTGCGTACGAGCCGAAATCCATCGAATTTTTCAAGTTGAACTTCGACTCGTCAGAAAAGAGTACGGTCTTCCATTGGATTGTACTCCAATTTAAGTGTTCCTTTGCAAATTGAATTCTAGCTAGTCTATTTATGGCGGAAATAAATGGATTTTTGGCACTTCGGTATGATTTCAATCCACCTTCAACAGCTCGTCTTTGGATGGATCTTTCAGAAATATATAGTGGTAATCGATTTGCAATTGACCTTGCTGATATAAATGGATCTTTTTTTATTAATCTAATTATTGTCTGGTCGTCCCGTTTCCTGGTTTTCCGTGGACGACCTCCTTTGTGGATAGTGGTCAACGAGCTTGAAAAACGAAAGCGGCTTATAATTTGCGAAATTACGCTATGATGAATTCCAAATTTCTTTGCAATTGATGTCAGTGATTCACCACTATTATAATATTTAATTATTTGTTCCTTTACTTGCACTGAGTACTTATTATTAGCCATTTTTTTCATTAAAAACTTGTACCATATGACCGATGACTTTGAAAGACCAGGAACGACAATAAACACGTGGAAGTTTTCTGTAAACATTCTTACAATGTTCGAAACAGAGAAACGGTACTTATTGATAATTTTTTATAATTCATAAAGAATGGAAATTCCTGTTATTTCGTACATATGTTTTGTCATAAACAAAAAGTGATGTTGTAAACAAAACTAATTTTTTTCTGATACAAAAAAAAATTAGTTTTGTTTGTGTCTTTTTTTTAGCAGAAGAGTCCATCACGATCATAAATAAGTAAAAAGAATTTAAATTTAAGTGCTTTTGACTATGTTATTCAGCCATATATTAGCGAGTAGAAGTTCGTGTATATATATATATATATATATATATATATATATATATATATATATATATATATATATATATATATATATATATATATATATATATACTAAAGCATCAACAACTCTCAATCTTGTATTTTTAACATGGATAACAGAGATTATATATTTAGACAAAAAATAAAAGTTTAAACACCTTCCCTTGGTAACATTTTTCTGTATATATGTAGTTTTTTGCCCCTACCGTGTATACGATGGGATTTTTCAAAAATTTATCTTTTTTTGACTTGTTTCTATCACGAAAATTAACAAGCAAGCTAAAGATATTTAGAAAAAATATCTTCTTTAATCAAATTTAAAAAACAAACCTGCTGTTCTTCAAAATAATTTATTAAACCACCCTTAAGTAACTTTAAATACCTTTTTCACTCGTTCTGACCATGCAATTTTCGTGATAAAAAGATGTTTCAAGTAGATAGCATTTTAAAAATATAATAAAGGGGTTATACAACTGCTACGGATTGAAACTACATGTGATTTTTTTTAGAGAATCTAGGGTATATTCCCATTTTCAAGGGTAAACTTTGAGGATGATCTTTATCCAATAAATAATTTCAACAACCTTGTCTATGACCTTATTTCTAACGCAGCGTTCCGATCCGATAGGAACGATCCAATGCAGTTTTATCCACTTGAAATAATACACAAACATTTCAACAAGTAACTATGTTTTGAAGGAAATCCGTTTTTGCATGTATAATGAATAAATGCAATGTTAATATAGTAAAAAACAGTTCAATGAAAGTTCTTTTTAAAGACTTTGTAGATCAAAGTGGTTTATTTTTAAAGACTAAACATAACTTCTTTTATACTTTTTAAACACATCTGCACCGTCAATGAAGTAACTAAATTCAAAACAAACAATTCGCGAATCAGATCTTTAAAAATTATATTTTTCAATTAAGCCTTGACATTGAAATCGGCTTAGGTTTTTTATGTGTTTTCCTTACCAGTTGTCGTAACATCGCGCCTCTGGTGACCTTCCACTTATTAATTTTATAATTGTTGTTTTACATACCTACGTATTTGGAGAACCGATGAAAATGAAAGTTACTATTTTACAATATCATCAGAGACTACTGAATGGAATGCAAATAAATTAATAAAGAATGGAATGTGTGCCAAAATGTTGCATTAAAATATTGGCAGCTATAAAGAGAGAGATTGAAGTAAATCGTTAAAAAATAAGATAGTCCTTAATGCAATGGATAGTTTTACAGGATACATGATTAGTAAAAAAACGTAAAAAATAAACAATGTTTTTAAATATTCACGAATTATCTCTAGAGAACCACATCTTGCCAACACGATGCCATATGAACAAAATAACACAGCAATAAACCTAAAGTTTTAAGGAGAAATTTTAATGACTATTTTTTTAGATTTTATTTTTAATTAACTTTTACCATACTTTTTAATTCGAAACGTTCAACATTTCCTTGGCCAATTTTTTAATTAGTTAATCGATATATTCTAAAAATTGATATTTAGCGTGTACAAAATTGCAGCATAGCTATATTATTTTACGTACCACCTTTAATTAAGTAAAAGTACGATTATATGACTGCTGCTACATTTACCAGATAATGTTTTTTACTTACTAAGTCAAGGTTGTGCCATTGAAATGGGGCCAAGAATATCAAAATTACACTCACTTGACGAAATATATATATTTTTTAGTATCTAAGTAAGTATAGAAATATTAATAATTACTGGATAAATTACTGCTGAAAGTCAAAGATTTTCGTCAAAAGGCAATAAGCAAAGCTAACATTTTTAGTCCATTGTTTTAAAATCCTTGGGCGACAAATATTAAAGAAACTGAAAAATAGCATTGGATTAACCATTTTTAACATTCCGTAACTAACTATAGTTTCATCGTGTCCATTCGTCTGTATTTCTGCCCCATACCTACTACTAGCTAAAAATATCAGAAAGCTAATACAACTCAATCTAATATTATCACAAAATTAACAATAAAAAACTTAGGGTAAATTAATAAACCAAATAAAAAACCTAATAAATTAGGTTTATACATTACAGTGAATTGAAGACAGTTCTAATGAATTGTTTAAAAGGCAAAATTTTATTTATTGGTGACCCAGATATGACATTTATACTAGCTCGGTAGGTAAAAATAATTCACCAATCTATGAGGTCCTCTAGGCATAAGGAAGTTCAGCTATTTCAACAAAGAAGGGCAGACAATACATTAATTTACAAACTGCGATAAAAATGCTGCTGAATAAATGAAACTATCAATATTAAACTTCTGTAACAACCTCTCCTTGGGTACATATCATCTTCCTTTAAAGTAAAGTACTTTAAAAACATTCTCTGCACCTGTTCCAGTCCAACAATGTACACTTATTATACAATCTACTTTACCCCTCCCCAAAGAATCATATAATGCTTTTACATCTATGTTAATAAATGATTTACAATTTCTTATGATAAATTTTAACCTTAGTGTTTCTTTGAATATTAATTTCTCTATCTGAGAGCTAAAACTTAATCATCCACTTTCATTAACACACAATTATCATCAACAAAAAAAAAGACATTAAGCAATATCTCCTTCCAAACGCAAATACACCTTTCAACCATCTACAAAGGTTTGGAAGTTGATATCTATAAGTTCATTTATAACAATTATAAACAAGAAAAAAAGACGATTTATTGAGATCGCTGCATTAAGTATAACCCAAAGAACTTTACAAAATTGTCAAACAAAATGAAAGCTCGGAATTTAACTGATATAATTTTGTGGTCTATTTTGTCAAAAGCTTTAGAGAAATCAGTAAACGCCACATCAACATGATCTCTATCATTAACAACATTTGTCAAAAATTGAGGAAAGCATACCAGATTGACAGTAGTTGACGACCCAACAAAGAACCATGGTGCATTAAAAAAGAAGTGGTTCTATTTTACTTATTAAATGGTCATACATTTAAAAAAATCTTGGATAACCCACACATTAATGATACTGGTTTATCATGACAATTGACATATTTTGTTGACTTTCCAACAATGAAGTTATTTCAAAGAAAGATAAAAAAATTGTGGTTCATGATTTAGCCAAAACATTAATTACGTGTTTCATAACAAAGTTCAAGATGTCCTCCAGGCCTTTTAACACTTTAAGTTTTAGTCCTTTACTATATTTATCAAATCCATTTCCGTCAATATTGGTAAGGTATTGTTCATATTTTTTATGTCCAAGCCATCAGTATTCGATGAGACAATTTTGCATTTATTTTTATGTTATACACCCAGCAATCAGGGATTTTAGGAGAAGCTTTAAAAGTGTTTTAGGTATCTGCGAGAAATTCATAGTTCAACAATTATAACGCTAACAATTTATTTTAAAGGGGTATATCCACTGACGTTAAAAAATTTTTTTATTGTTAATTTAAAAATTCACTATGCATTTTTTAGGCCACCCAGCACTCAGGGATTTTGAGAGAAGCTTTAAAGTATCTTAGGTATGTGTGAAAAATTCACAATTCAACAATTATAACGCAAACAATTTATTTTAAGGGTGTACATCCACTGATGTTAAAAAAAGAAATTTTCTTGTTATTTTAAAATTCACTATGCATTTTTAAGGCCACCCAGCACTCAGTGATTTTAAGAGAAGCTTTAAAAGTATCTTAGGTATCTGTAAAAAATTCATAATTCAACAATTATAACGCAAACAATTTATTTTAAGGGTGTACATCCACTGATGTTAAAAAAAGAAATTTTCTTGTTATTTTAAAATTCACTATGCATTTTTAAGGCCACCCAGCACTCAGGGATTTTAAGAGAAGCTTTAAAAGTATCTTAGGTATCTGTAAAAAATTCATAATTCAACAATTATAACGCAAACAATTTATTTTAAGGGTGTACATCCACTGATGTTAAAAAAAGAAATTTTCTTGTTATTTTAAAATTCATTAGGCATTTTTAAGGCCACCCAGCACTCAGGGATTTTAAGAGAAGCTTTAAAAGTATCTTAGGTATCTGTAAAAAATTCATAATTCAACAATTATAACGCAAACAATTTATTTTAAGGGTGTACATCCACTGATGTTAAAAAAAAAATTTCTTGTTATTTTAAAATTCACTATGCATTTTTAAGGCCACCCAGCACTCAGGGATTTTAAGAGAAGCTTTAAAAGTGTTTTAGGTATCTGTAAGAAATTCATAGTTCAACAATTATAATGCTAACAATTTATTTTAAGGGTGTACATCCACTGACGTTAAAAAAAGAAATTTTCCTGTTATTTTAAAATTCACTATTTTGTTTATTTCAACTACAAAATGCTACACTTTAAATGGTATGGCAGATAACACAAAATTTAAAAAAAATAGAAGGCAGACTAGCCATGGTGCGATGGTAACTTTCCTGAAACAGTTGTTGCAGCCTCGTTTGTGTTAGGGGAATCCTCAAAAAAATCGCACACGGCAACATGTCACAGTCAATTAGGTTATTAAATATTCTAAACAGAACCAAAAACAAAGTTTCCCTTCTTCTATACTCCAGACTTTTAAGCCCAGAATATATCGGTTTTCGTCTCATAAGCTAGTCCATGTGAAGGAAAATGATGCTTATATAGCAGATATTTAGTGGATTTATTTTGGACTCTCTCGAGTCTGCTTTTATAGATCATATAGTAGGGGATCCATATAATAGAGCAGAATGCTACGAATAAGAGAGTTATATAACCAAGTTAGAGTTTTTTATGTTTCAAATTTTTCTTAATAAAACCGAGCATTTTACGACCTTTGATCGTGATACTATATCTTTAGATGTGTTGAATTATAAATCCCTCAGGAAATTCACTTCCAAGTCATTAACTGATTCAACGGTCTCGATGGGCTAATCTTGCATTGTATATAAGCTTAAAAATTGAATGATTTGCATTTGGAGACATAAATTTTCAGATTAGAAGAACACTAATCAACAAAGTTATCTAGATCAGCTTGTAAGTGGAGCTTGTCTGACAGTGAACCCCAGTCCTTCACACACTAATGTCAATTGCTGAGATAATAACTGATCCAATTTAGATAGATTCCCTAAAATTCCAATTTCAGACAACTTCTTGAGAAACAGTAGGTGGTGAACAGTGTCAAAGGCACTAGATAAATCAGTATAAATTGAGACAACCTGATATGTTTGTTCAACGGATACGACATAAAATCCCGATAAACTGCAAAATTAGTTACAGGAACGTTACTGGTAAAATCCGTGCTGTTCAGAATTAATGTATCGCTTGTACGTGTTAAAGATTTCATTGGTCATGATTGACTCGAGAAGTTTAGGAATGGTAGAACAATCCACGATAGTTTCCTACATCGTACTAATCCTCCGACGTAAAAATAGGCATAAGGTAAGAAAATTTCCATGTTGTTGGGAAATAACCGGAGTCTAAGAAGAGCTGGAATATTTCTCAAAGTAGTGATGGAATAGCATCGTGTCCAGTTTTTGTAGATATATTGATCTTTGTTGATATATTCTCGGTGTAGTAATCATGTTTAGATGGAACATTGGCGAAACCTACTGCCCCCATTCCCAAGTTTACATAAAGTGACTTCTCTTTAGAAAAAATTATTTTGGCATGAATTTTTGGGGCCGCCCATAACATAAGAATTTTTTTTAATGCTTCTAAAATTCAGCTAAACCTTTGAGTCACCCTGTAGAAGTATCTGACATAATAAACATTACCTTTATGCACTAGTTGTAAAAATAAATATTTTAGCTTTTAGTATCAACAAAAAATACCTTAACCAAACGATGAACCTAACAAACTTTTTAATGTAATATTTCCTGTCTATTGTTTACAGCTGTATGTGTAATTATTTCTGCAACATCTGGCTATTGGTGCAAAACTTGTTACATAAAAATTCTACAATTTATGACGTCCCAGTTCTTTAAAATACTCCATAGAAAAGATATTGGCGATTCTCTTAATTGGGTAGTTTTGTAACACCTATTAGTATTGTCAGTTTAATATTTATAAAGAGATAGTATCGAGGTCTCTGGCTTGTTTGCTACGAAATATCTATACTCTGCCAAATCATGACACAATTATGTTTCTTGTACGAGCTTTTCTTAGTATTTCAACAGCATGACAACTGTGAAATTTAAATTTATCTATGTCTCTTAAAATAAATCGTGTATGTACGGTGAACTTATTATACCATCACAAAACTTTAAATTTTAATAAAACTATTATTATGGTATCATATTTTCATTTCATATTAACAAGAAATTTACCATACAAGTCATAAAGTATATGCACCCACCAATAATTATAACATTTTTGCAGCAACAATCCATGGAAAACCCAAATGCATAATAATGATGGGAGATTTTTATGCAGAGATTCGAGAAACACAAGAAAAAGAAAGTTTAGCCTGGTAACTCGAAACAAAACAGGAGTTACTTACATTGTATAAAATACCTTCCACAAAAAGAAACCACAGATGAAATGGTGGTGGAAAAGTCCTTTTGGTACATATATTAATCACAATTTTATTAACTAGAGAAAATGGTGTACCGATAGATCAGTGCTCAATAATTTTAAATTTAAAAAATGAGAAAAAACATGATGATTAAAATAATAAATTTCTTTCCTCCAATCGCGACAATCAAAGTGAAACCAAATGAATATCAACAAAAGATTATCAATGGATCACCAATCTATAGAAACTATAAAAATAAATGTATGATCACATCAACTTTGTAAACAACCACTAAAAAGATTTTCTCTCGCAAAAAGCAGAAACGAAACAACACAATAAGTTACTCTAAACACTATTCAGATGACTGAGGAATAAAATCAAATAGAACAAACCTTTAAACAATGTAAAAAAAATATGGAAGAAGATAAAGAAAGAAATTCAAAAAGGCATATGAACATAAAATACTGATCTTATGACAGAAACAATTGACAACAATAAGAATATAAAAATATCAGAAATTAAGGTAAAAGTCAGAAGGATGAAAGATCATAAGAAAAGTTAGAAATAAAAGATCACCAGCAAAAGAGCTCTGGACGATATTAAGTAAACGGTAGAAAAGCAGACTGCCGATAAATATGGAAAGATATAAAAGAAGCTTACGTCCAATAGTAGCTCGAAAAATGTTGGGAAATAAAAGAGGTTTAGGTGATCATTGCTTTAATAATTTAAACACATTTTAATAATATATATAATGAGCGACAGGGGCGGATTCAGTCTTCCTCTTGGGAGGGGGGCCAAATCACAAGAGTACAGTATGATAAGCGAGAGTGAGTTGTCGACGGGGGAAAGATACCAGCGACATTCACGTTCCTAATGCAGCAGACAGGGGAGAGTCGATTTTTCTGAATTCGAAGCTCTGGAGGGGGGTGATTGCACAGTATGACAAGAGAAAACGAGTTGTGGACGGTGGGATGGGTGCCAGTGACATTCACGTGCCGTACAGAAAGCAGGGGTGTCTTTTTTCCTGAATTGAAAGCTCGGGGGGGGGGGGGGATCGCCACATCTCATGTAATTGATAATCTCCTTTGTAAGATGTTTTCTCGCAAATAATACATTTTGTTGGTATCTATCATATAACTATTAAAGCACCTCGTTGATAATTGTGTTGATATAGATTCTTGACTTTCCTCAATATTATCTTTATTTACATCACTATTTTCTCTTTTTATATTTTCATTTTTAACTTTTAAACTAAGATTTTTTTGTGTATATTTTATATAGCAATCATTGGTCATGTGGTACTTGAACCAGGGGCGGATCCAGCTTCTCTCTTGGCAAGAGGCAGCGAAATCACAAGAGCAAAGAAAAGATCGAAATTACCCCACTCCATTTCTATTCATACCAAGCAAAAACGAGTTTTCGACCTAGGGGAGAGGGAAGGGGATCAGTGGCATTCACGTTCCTAATCATGCAGTAGACAGGCAAGTACATTTTTTTGAATTCCGAAACTCCTGAGGAAGAGGTGCAATCGTCCCAATCGCCCCCCTCCCCCTTGAACTCGCGCCTGACTTAAACAAATCTAAATATTACACCATTCGCATTCAATAATCACATCATATATTTAATTAATGTTCATCTAAAGTTGTTTGGAACTAAATAAAATGTTTGAAGTCTAGAATTATACATATATATATATATATATATATATATATATATATATATATATATATATATATATATATATATATATATAACTCGCCCGCAAACGCCGTACAGTGAGCTTTGAAAATGGTGAATGAGATTTCACCGAAACGTCAGCTGCCTTACAGTCCTAAGAGGGGCTCAGCACAAACACGGGCTACCAGAAAACCTTCGATTGCTCATCACACTCGTGAGAATATCCGACATAACATTATATATAACAAGGGGGGATTTAGGAGGGGGGCACCAACCCCCTCCCCCCTAAAGAGAGTAAAGAGGAAACATGTCTTTATTAAATATGTAATTTATTTATCCTTTTCATACTAATAAACATTTATATTAATATTGCAAGTTTATTTCTTACAGTTATTGTTGTCTGTAGCCCCTTGTGCCCCCCCCCCAAAAAAAAAATCCTTGACAACACTTTTTGTCCGTCCGCCACTTATGCCGCTTGTGTGTCGTTCTAAGTACACTGTTTTCATTAAAAACTACAAATGACGAATTTTCATCTAATCATCGTGCACCAGACAGTTTATTGTGTTACGAGATAAACGGTATTATCTTTTTCCTGTAGCGATTTGTGACCCAAGGGCGGATTTAGAGAGGGGGCACCCCCCCCCCCCAGAGACGATTAAAAAGAAAACATGTCTTTATTAAACTTGTATTTTTTCTATCCTTTTCATACTAATAAACCGTTATATTAACCAGAATAAAATCTTGGATAACACTTTTTGCCCGTCTGCCACTTCTGTCCTCCCCAAAAACAAATCCTGGATCCGCCCCTGCATATATTAATATCTATATTTGTTTCTAGCGCGTAAATTGATTCTAAGAAATCATGATGTATTTTTTCTCTTGTTTATCAAAAATTCATATTTACAAATGTAGTTTTTTCTATGGGCAACAGCTGGTCATTCGAGACCAAATTCAAAACCTACATAGACTGGATCCAGAGATATATAGAGGAGTATGATAGGAAAAAGGAATACACGGTTATACATATTGTTTTTTGAGCACTCAAAACGGTGGAATTGGGTCATCCGCTGTAGAACCCTGATTTGACACCCAATTATTTCTTTTTTTCGCTGTACATGAAGAACATACTGCGTGGTCAACCATTTTCCGCGCCAGAAAAAGTGGTTGATGCGTTCAAAAACCATATTTTAGAGATACCATCTTCTAGCGGCAAAAATTATTTTTAAATTAGTTCTGATACATACGTGTATTGATCATCGTGGATAATATTTTGAAAAGCAACAAAACCATTTTCAATAATAAATATTTGTTTTTGTATGTTATTTCCAAAATATAAACTGCTACCCTCGTATTTGGTGGATGCGCAGGGCAAGACAGTGAGAAAATATGATATAAATTTTGTTCCTTCTATGAAGGGTGCCGATTATGTGGTAGCACAGGGTTTAAATGGGTAAGGTGACCTAAACATAATTTAACGATGTTGAAAAGTCTTTTTTGTTTTCATTACCCTTTCGTCAGCACTTATTTGATCGAGCACTAATTATATCTTTAATTTTGTTCTCAGAGGAGTTTTTGTTTTGTACTAGAGTTTAATATTTACTAAAACCTTTATATCGGTTTATCGCTAAACTCTGGATTTGTGCCTTAATTTATTTCAGATAAATCTGAAATTTTACTGTGTGTACACACCTTTAGTTTTGCAAAGGTAGATTTCAAAAATTTGAAAAAATTCGACATAATATTAATAAAACCCCTTCATTAATATATATAAAAGAAATAAATAAAGCGAAAGATCTTTATAAAAATTTAAATTAAGCTTTCTTAACAACGATTCAAAACATAATCATATAAATCCTGCATCTGATAAAAAAGGGTGTGCTTTTTTCTAGTAACCCTTAATATTTACAATTTAAAAATTACCTTATTGCTATCATTCGACATTCTCGGAAGATAATAAATGATAACAAACATCCACACCACGGTAAAAACAAGCATAATCTTCACGTTACGCCTCATCTTGTCAATTTTAAATTCTATATTAAGTTCAGCAGGAAAAAAACTATTTCGGTATTCGCGACATTCACGCGACTTTTTTGCAGCAGCGTCGACAAGTTCACTCACTCATTCCATTCCGAAAAGATTCAACCGCGCCGAGTTACTAACACAGCCGACATTAAAAATCAGCGTGATACTGTTGTTTTCTGCTGGTTAGGGTGTTGGTAAATTGTCGATGATTTCAATCTACTTTCCTCGTTCGTTTCAAGCGGCAACGCGTGAAAATGACAAAAACGAACGATGTGAAACAGAAGAGAACTAGATTAGCAGGAACGATGCGTTTTATTATTGAGCGACGTCGTGGGACAGTGGCGCCGGTAGCGCCGCGTTTGTGAAGCGCCGGTCCGCAGGAAGGTTTTGGCGTCAGGGCACCAGGAAATGTGGACGGTTTAAATTTGCTTGAGACATTTATTGCAATTTAAATGCATTTTATGTAATTGAATTTCTAATGTGGCTTTAGAACCTAAAGATGGTGATGAAAGAATTAGTAAGCCAGCGGAATTAGTATCTGGAAAAAATTTATTGTTAGTGGACTTCTGACTAAGTAGAAAATTGCAGAATGATAATAGTACTTATGTCTCATTTTTTTTTGGGGGGGGGGGGGGGGGGAATTTTTATTTAACAATTAAGATGCGAAAAATAAGTTTTTTCGAGTTCTAGAAAAAGCTATTATTTTTCAGTAAAAAAGTTTCAAACAAAAGTTGTATGCTTTGAAAATACCTACAAAAAGAGCTAAAGCTCATCCAAATCGGATAATTTGTTTGTTAGTTATTGCAAAAAAATCTGCTAAAATGGCCGTTTTTTCAATTGTTAATAAACAATAATAAAATATATTGCACTAACTTTATACTACACCGAAATTTTTTAAATTTTTGAAACAGATGCGGTCCTACTCGCAGATAACGAAGACGACCTCCAGAGACTGACACACCTATTTAACGTATCAACTAAGAAGTACAATATGCAGATATCAACAAATAAAACAAAGTGTATGGTAATTTCTAAGGAACCAAGAAGATGTAAGCTACAGATAAAAAATGCCATAATTGAACAACTAACCTGAACTTCAAATACCTAGGCATTGACACAACAAGCTGTCGTAACCTTACTGGAGAAGTACTGTCACAAAATACAAGAGCCCTACAAGTGGCAGAATGCTTAAGAGATGTTATATTTCGAAACAGATACATGAGAATAGAGGGAAAAACAAAAATATACAAGACCATGATACGACCAATTCTAACTTATGCCACGGAAACAAGAACAGACACTAAGAAGACAAAGCAGAAAAATGAGAACCACCGAAATGAAAGTACAGAGATAGGCTGACAAATACCTTAATCAGAGAAAAATGTAATGTGCAGGACGTGGTCAAATGGACAAAAGAAAGAAAAAGAGGTTGGAAAGAACACGTTGAGAGAATGAGTGAAGAGAGACTAGCCAAAGTTTGTATGTATGGACGACCAAGAGGAAGATTGCCAGGACGATCACCAAAGAGATGGGCCCAGAGCTGGTTCTCTTCATCAGCAGAATAAGGCGGGTGTAGATAGAATGACAAACAGGGATATCCCTAGTCAACGTAGAAGAAGAAGAAGAAGAAGATAAACAAAGTTGTGGTTGGTTTTTTCGTTACAAACAAATAGAATAACTCTTCAACAATTGTTCATATCGAAATGCCGATAAGTCAACGTGAAAGGTGAGATTTTGGCACATGTTTTGAAAAAAAAAAACAAATTCTGTACGACCACTGAAGCTGAAATAAAATTTTTATTTTCAAAAAATCGCTGCTGCGTTATTTATTATTAAGGGATTATTTAAGTAGAAACTTCAATGGACACAGTACCTAATAACGATTAGAGATAAAACTTAATTGAAACATCGTAAAAAAATAAATAAAAATAAAGACAATGCAAGTCCGACAACCACATTTTAGTCAATAAACAAATTGTTGCACGTGCTTTTCAATAATATCGGCATGTCGATAGTTAAGATATATATATATATATATATATATATATATATATATATATATATATATATATATATATATATATATATATATATATATATATATATATATATATATATATATATTATAGAGTTATGTGACACCAAAAAAATCAAAAACATTGTTACGTCAAAATATTTTTGAACGCTCCTGTATATATTTAAGTTAAGCCATGTTTTCATATTGATGCATTAATGACGTATATGTATTTATCAGAAGTAGTTTTGTTCTTGATTCATATTTTGGTGTTACTTTGTCATTTTTACCCATATCTTTGTTGGCAAATAAAGCATACTATTATTATTAAGTCGTTTATTTACATATCTATAATAAAATGTGCTAGAGACAATAAACGTTACTGTCGAAACTTTGACTTGGAAAGAATATAATTTACATCTCGGTAAATTTCTTAGTGTTCGTGCGTCACTGGGCAATAATTAAAAGCATTTCAGGTCTTAAGATAAAGCTGTCAATGTTTTATTAACATTTAAAATCAGATAACTCCCAAAGAAACTATTATTCGAAAAAAAAAACAATTACATCCAAAGAAATTGCGAAGCGGGTTTTTCGTAACGGTTTACTGATCTATCCATCTTTAGAAATTTGATAATCATTTAAATAATCAACTTTTACTCCATGGAAATTAGATCAAAAATGAGGTGTTTTGTTAACATTCGTTTTTTTTTGCTGGAATGTGTTCATTTCGGCATCCTATAACACATATCTCGATGGTAACTCTGAAAGACCTGTGCAATATTACCAATTTAAAATTTAACATAAATATAGATATTATCATTCTCAAAAAATATGTCAATCCCGGAATCTATGAGTTTTTTATTTTTCGAGAAATTCGATGTCAAAGTTGAAAATTCAACCTCAATTTTGCGCTTTCCTAATTAAGATACAATGCTCAATTTTAATGGAAATTGTTTGTATTGTTTCATACTTTGAAGATCTATTAAAAAAATTTTTTTTTTCAATCGTGGGCCGAGAAATTTTGCGACAATCAATTTTTGTACCAAAAAAATTGCAATCACTTTTTACCGGATGGAGATAAAATTTTTAATTTTGGATGAAAAAAACGTTTTTTTTTTTTCAAAAATTCATAATGGCGTGGCAAATGAATATTAAGTGTTCAAATTTGCAGAAGATGCTTTTTAATCCTTGTACTTTACCTGTGAATTTTTTGGATCCAAGAAATACACTTCCATACGTTCTGTGAATCTTCGAAAATTGGACCGAATCTAATCGAAAATAGCTGCTGCAGGCCGCTGTCGGCGGGTTGCCATAATTCAGGCGCATTATTCATTGGCGTTTCAAGGAAACTTCTGCATCACAAGTAATATTAATAATATTGAAGTTGTTTTGTTCATTTATATGATAGTAGCAATTTGTTTAGTCATATTAATTATTATTTTGTTCATTAACAACATTTTTACAAAAAATTATAGAAAAAATCATACAAATATTCAATTGTATATTACATATTATACTGTTTTTTTCCTTTATATTATTATTATCTAACAGTTTATTAACAAAATTTTTGCGAAAATTTCTAAAAGCAAATCATATAAATATTTAATAATACATTAATAGTTTATTAACAAAACTATGCTCTTTAATTTTATAAGTTTGTATTAGGGCAAATTAATATCATTGGTCGCTAAATATTTTCGTATTTTTTGCGTGCTAGAAGCAGATGTATAATAATATAAAGAAAAAAAGCAGTATAATATGTAATATATATTTGAATATTTGTATGATTCTCTCTATAATTTTTTGTAAAATATTTTTAATAAACAAATTAATAATTAATATGACTAAACAAATTGTTACTATCATATAAATGAACAAAACAACATAAATATTATAAATGTTACTCGTGATGCATAAGTTTCCTTGAAGCGCCAATGAATAATGCGCCTGAATTATGGCAACCCGCCGACAGCGGCCTGCAGCAGCTATTTTCGATTAGATTCGGCCTAATTTTCGAAGATCGACAGATCGTACGGAAGTGTATTTCTTGGATCCAAAAAATTCACAGGTAAAGCACAAGTATTATAAAGCATCTTCTGCAAATTTGAGCCCTTAATATTCATTTGCCACGCCATTATGAATTTTTGAAAAAGAGAAGTTTTTTTCATCCAAAATTATTTTTTTTTAAAGATCGGAAATGATACATCTAAATCCAATGCACGGATTAAAAAAAATTATCTCCATCAGGTGAAAAGTAATCGCAATTTTTTTGGTGCAAAAATTTGTTTTTGCAAAATTTCTCGGCCCACGATTGAAAAAAAAATTTTTTTAATAGATCTTCAAAGTATGAAACAATACAAACAATTTCCATTGAAATTGAGCATAGTATCTTAATTAGGAAAGCGGAAAATTGAGGAAAGAATTTTCAACTTTGACATCGAATTTCCGGTTTTGACATACTTTTTTAGAATGATAATATCTATATTTATGTTTAATTTTAAATCAGTAATTTGTTAATAAATGTTTTTTTTAAACAAAAATCGTAAATTTTGTCGAAAAAAAATATCTCGATAACTAGTGGCGCCACCTATAACTTATATTATATGAATCGATAGGTTTTTTAATTCTCTACAACTTTTGTTTAAATCATTTTCAGAAACAACTTTTAGTTTTCGAGATGACTCAAAAAACCGAAAATCGTGACCATTTTTGGTCCGCCATTTTTTTTTTGCACAAGTCTTTCAGAGTTACCATCGAGATATGTTTTATAGGATGCCGAAATGAACACATTCCAGCAAGAAAACCAATGTCCCATTTTTGTTACTGACGAAAGTCTATTTTCCATGGAGTATATATTCGGTGTTTCAAATTTATTACTTCCCTACATTATTCCGAAAAACCTGATAAAAACTAAAATTTGCTTAGATTTAATTCCCATCAAAGCTTCTTGTTTGCAGTAAAAAAAATTATTTACCGAATATTTTTTATCATCAATATTGCTTAAAAACTGCTGGTATTCTTTAGTTTTTAAAATGTTGACATTTAATTCATATTAATGGTGTTTATTGTCTCTTGGGCCTTTTATCCTAAAAAGTTCTGTACAGAATTCAAAAGTTAAAGTAAATTAAGTTTGGGTTGCTCTATTTAAAACAACAATATGTCACCTGTTAGATCCCGTAATGAAGCTGAAGAACCACAAATCATAGCCCTATTTAACAATGGATAAAACAAGAAGATATCACAAGACGTCTCAAGAGAGATAAATCTACAGTTTCGAATATTTTAAAAAGGTATCATATGATTCAATGATCAAGGGCGCAGGGAAGATCGTGTCCCCTTAAGCAGCTTCAGATCATTTTATATGATGTTTATCCCAGGCATATTCTGCAATATCAGATCTCGGCCATTAGAATTAAAGAACATAAAACTCATACCACAATAAAGGAGAAATTTCGGAATTTATCATGAAAATTTCGTGATAATTTTAAAATTAACTCAATATACACATAATTTAGAGAAAACAAACACATTTCTTTGTTATAGCAACGATTCTCTTTCATCTATTACTGTAATTTAAGTCGATTTAATACCAATAAGTTTAAAAAAAAACTCATAAAAGGTTATCGAACATGCTAATCATTTGTTTTGTTTCTTATAATTAACAGTAAAAACAATCGTTATGGATATTAGAGTTTTAAAATACTGAATTTTCCACACTATGTTATCATGCAAATATTTTTAAAAATCCTTTAAATTAATGGCATTTTTGTAGTGGATTTGTGAATATGACTAATTTTAGATTTGAAATTAATTTACATATTTTTATACGTAGTTTTAGCTCGTTATTAATTGCATTATTTTGTAAATTTAAAGAATGATTGTTTTAATTTCGATTTTTTCGTATTTTGTACTCTTTAATTTAAGACAAGATTCCTTGAAGAAAATAATTGTAGCGGAATTTAACTGTCATCCGATACTTTGTCAAATGTATTTTCTACTTAAGCTTTACTACATACGATTTGAGTAGACAGTAATGCCTATATTCACGCCCCTCGTCTGATTTTAAAATATTTGCAATATTATTTTCGAAATTTAGATTTTTAGGAGCTTCATGTTCATTCACATTACTTACATTTGTATTTTGCCCTGTAAGGTCGTTTCTTTCGTTTCCTCCACCAGTGGTAGTCAATAAATGACTCACCTTGGTTTGTCTACTCACCATTGAGTTGAATACCACACTAGATGCTTGCTCTATCTGATTCTTTTCGTCAAAGTTATCTCGTAGACTAAGAATTTCATGATAATTCAATTCGGAGGGAGTACTGGAGGCACCCCCCGAAGGGAGTGGAGAGAACCTGCCATGACCACCCGGCCGGATTAGAAACTCCGACCGCCTCACCAAATCAAAACTATTTTCTTCAAGGTCGTTGAGATTAGACATTTTGAAGATATTCTTCAAATTAAGGGGTCAAGGAGGGACGGTATTTAAAATATCAAGAACAGTAATTAAAATTAAAAATCAAAACAAAATACACTCCAAAATATCATAAATTACAAATCAAAATTAAAATCCAAATAGAATTATTAATAACAATTCAACAATACCTTTTAAATCTATTTAAAACCCGTTTTTCGTAGATTTATTCCATTCGTTAAAATTCCTGAGCAGTATCTTTAGCCACTCCCGAAATTAAATTTTTTTTTAACTATAAAATCAAAAATTTTTTTATTAAAATCTCTTTTAAAAATTATGAATTTAAATATATTCGAAATCAAATAATCTATATCTACTTAGGGGGTAGTAAATATATTTAAGAAAAATCAAATCGAACTTTTTAAACAATAAAAATTATATCTAAAATTTACCAACGTAAATTTATAAGAAAAGTATTTTTTTTTTAAATGGGTAAAAATTAATAGAATTTAGTCTAATAATCAGTTCTTCAATGTTTTTCTCAAAAAGAAAAAATCCAGGTCTTTTTAGTCAATAAAAATGTTCCAAAACTTTCTCACTCTTACTTTCTGATTATATTTAAAATAATAAAATTAACTTATATATAATAGTTATTACTTTTCCTCATAGAACTTACATGAATAATAATAATAATAAATACCAAAACGATAAGTATAAACAAGCACGGACGATCTTTTTCCATCAATTTTATTTTATTAAATAAGATTTTCTTTCTAAATATAGTTCAGTTTTCCATAAAATCCATTATTATTTATATTTTACCCAGTTTAAATGTGCTAATAATAATTATTAATTGAAACCCGAATAGCTACCGGGTGTTTCCAAACTAATTCCACTTTTAAACTCGAAAAAGTTTAAAAAATTTTAATTACACAAAATAATTATTTAGTCTGTTAATCAAGAAAAATGTTTTCTATTCCATAAATATAGTCACTATAAAAGGCTTATTATTCTAGAATACCTGATTCGAAAACTTATGGTAAAATAATCCCACTACCACAAATGCAAATCACAAGCACATCACACTTCAGTAGTTCACTACAAAGGAATTACTTTTCCTTACTGTGGCGGCGAAATTATAAAAAATTTCGCAGTATTGTAGTAATTTGTTGATATTAATTCAATTCAGTGTCTGAATATATTTACTATTTAAATATTTGAATCTGACTTTTTTGCAACTCAATGGCAGCAATTATTCTCTTTTAAATGCTAGCTCAGATTGAGAATTTGCTCAAAAGTACCGCCTAGATGTCGCTAAGGTTCCTCAATAAGCTCCTCCTACTGGTTTCTAGTCATTTCTATGTTGATATTATGAACAATAATATGTACCAATACAGCAACAGTAAAAATGAACCAGAAAGGTACATTATTGTAGTAAGAACATCCTACCGGTTAATTCCGACGCAAAATGACTTCAAATAGAAGTTCCAAATAAAGCATGACAAGGATATCTGGGAAAGGTGCCGGCGAACCCCACGCGGATCCTACCGCCGGTTATCCAGGACGAAACATCCCCAACTTTTAATAGTGGCCAAAGTTAGTTATAAACTTTCCATCAGGGGGCATTATTACGACAATAAATTATATATTTACCACTAGTGATATTTCTTGAATGAAATGATGTTCTTGCAGAACAACAATGGTTCCGTAAGGGGAAGTCGGTAAGTCTACCATGACAGCAATCTATCTGGCCCCATACAGAATATCATTGCTTCTAGAACAAACTAACAGCAACTTTGTGTTTGGATCTGTCCAAGGCCTTTGACAGGGTGGATCATGGGGTGATTTTGAAAAAAATAGAGAGGTGTGGTATCAGGGGTGTTGCTCTGGAGCTCATAGGATCGGATCTGGCTGAAAGAAAAGAAGTGTAATTGGAAGAAGCGTGAATGGGGAGCAGTTGATGTCTGACCCTTTATACATACGGAGAAGAGTACCCCAGGGCTCGTTTTTGGGTCCGCTTCTCTATATATTATATACAAATGATATAGTAAATGTCATCGATAATGATGATGTGCTGTTTGCTCATGACACCTCAGTAATATGTAAGGCAATGTGGTGATTGTGTCCTGGGTGCTCTTGTGGGCTCGAACGAGTGGTTTGCTGCGAATGACTTGCTGCTGAATGTCTTGAAGACTAAGCTTCTCATCTTTTGTGTACGTAATGAACATAAAATATCGGTTCAATATGCCCTTAGAATTATTGCAAATATCGTAAATGTTGATGCCACTCTGACAGCGTATAATGCCTATATACAATCTAGTGTAAGATATGGTATTATATTCTGGGGAAACTTAGTGGATACTGACAGAATATTTATATTGCAAAAAAGATGTGTCAGAACAATTTATAAAATGAAACAAATTGAAACCTGTAAGAATGTTTTTATTGAGAGAAAGATTTTAACACTGTATGACCTGTACATATATGAGTGTAAAATGTTCGGGTTAAGAATTATTTTTCTTTCTTTGGACGTGCAGAATGTAATCGTAGTTATAATACAAGAAACAGGAATGTACTTTTGCCAGATAGAGCTAATTTCAGTTATGTCCAACGTAACATAACACATGGCATAGTATCAATTTGGAACAAACTACCTTAAACTTCCAAAAGTTATAGTAGTTCTATGACCAACAAACAAAAATAAATTAAAATATTTTCTTGTAGGAAAGTGTTACTATAACTTAAAGGAATACCTAGGAGATAAGGATCTTTCTGAACTAGTTTAAAGTGCTTGCAGAATGAGCATTAGTATTTTTTTTTCTTTGTGTGACACTATCTACACCCTATAGGTATATGTAATTATTAATTATTGTAAGATCTAGAGATGTATAATATATATATATATATATATATATATATATATATATATATATATATATATATATATATATATATATAATGTAATCGAAGGTTTTCGGGCATCCCGTGTATGTGCTGAGTTCCTCTCAGGACTGTAAGGCAGCTGACGTTTCGGTGAAATCTCATTCACCATTTTCAAAGCTCACTGTTCCGTTAAAAATGAAATTAAAATGTAATTGTGGTGCTGTATTTTCTGTATATTACATTACATTAATGTTTCGGTAATTTTTTTACCTTCGTCAGAATGTGTGTAGTTAAAAAATAAAGTATTTGGTTGATTTTACTATCAAATTATTTACATGTTATGTATTTATCTTAAACAATGATTCAGGAACAACACTGCACTCACATGTATAAATTTATTTAAAGATTATGTTCTATTGAGAATTTAATTTTCGCGAAATTCACAGGGTTCAAGATGACCACGTGTGTCATCTTGAAGTTAAGATGGTACTGAGAGAACAGATGGTATTTTTTTGTAAGTAATGAGGGTTGTTTTGGCTATTGCGGGTTAAAAGGGTCTAGTCCGAAAATGCAATGCGTTTTTAGTTTTCGAATTTTAATTTTTTTGGTTGTTATTTTATATATATATATATATATATATATATATATATATATATATATATATATATATATATATATATAAAGATTTTCTTTATAAAACTCGTCCGAGTACGAAATTGTGTAACACGGCAAAATTCGACCGTTCACAAATCTATAAATAGTACTTGTTCTGTCTACTATAATAAGACATCCACAGAAAATATTTAACAAGCACTTCTAGCAGCTATCTAATTATACATATTTTGTTTTGATCAATTTCCTAATCGACTGGGTAAATAAATGTCAAGAATCGTATTCACTAAGCATCATTTGTCCGTGCTATGTCTTCAAGTACCAGTACAAATATTTACAATAAAACAGGAAAAGGATGAAAAAAAAAAAGAAAGGCAACAGACTTTTAAATTAATTTATGTATTGAAAGATGAGAGTTATAAAAATATAAAAACAGGTATTTATTATATACTTTAAATTTACAAACGAAGCAATAAAAAATCTTTTTATAATTAAATCAATGATATCTATAAAATATTTTTTTTTCTTTTCTTTTTCTTACATTTTCATATTTCTATACTTTTAAAAGTTTTCATGCAGGTAAACTCTATTTTATTAATCAAAATCGCATACATTTTTTAAATGCTATGCAGACTTAGTGAGTTTTTGGTCAATTTTGACCTTTCTCAAAATATTTTAAATTGTGAAAGAAAAATTTTTGCTAGATATCATCGTAAATTTTACAATATTAAACTGTAAAAATACCTCCTAGAGATATCCTTAGTAAAACATGCATTTTTTTAGACATATGGAATGGCATATCGAAAATTGGTACAATTTGCATTAATACGAAAGATTCGTATTAATGTACGACCACACGCAGCTGACATAAGAACAAATTACCTCGATACGGTTCCAGATTCAAGAATTTTATTATCTTGTTCAAGAGAAATTTCATAAAATATGAAAATGGCAACAAAATTCTATCGGTAATTCAACAATTTTTCAGTATAACGTTTTGGCATTGTTGCTCAGATAATAATTTAGTAGGTTTTCCAAGACTTTGGTCACTACATCGTGAACAAAAAAGAACCTTTGAATTCCGTAAAACTTCATATTTCAATTTCTATTAATATTTTTTGTTTGTCTGGAGTAAATAACAAAATTACTCGATCAATCGCAACAAAACTTTTACCCATGTTTTTCGACATAAACGAAAAATGATTTATTACAATAAATAACACAACTTAAAAAGAAAAGAAAGAGTTTCCCGGTAGGGGTTATATTATCGGAAATTGTAATAAAACACAGTAGATTCGATCAAATATGGTGCATTTTAATTTTATTAGTTCCTATATTCTTTTCCATTTATTATGTAAACAAAATATTCTTCAAATGTGCAATGCAGCTCTTTTTGCACACCTTAATCAGTTTATGCAAATTTTCCATAACTCTGTGAAGCATTTCGGGTGGTATGGCACGTATAGTGGCTCGTATGTTGGTCGAAAGTTCACCTGCAGTCTTGGGTTTGTTGTCATAAACCAGTGATTTAACATAGTCCCACAGGAAATAGTCCAGTAGTGTTAACTCACAGGATCTTGGTGGCCAACTGAATTTAGCCAAGACTAACGACTCACCGAACTTATCCCGCAATAAATCCATTGGAACAGCCGCTATGAAAAATAAATCACACCCGAACAAATTTCATCAATTTTCGGAAGTAAAAATTCGGTTAGCATGCCACAATAGCGTTCCCCATTCAAAGTAAGGGCAAGTCCGCATTCCGCATGTTTGAAGAAATATGGCCCGATGATGCCTCCGTACCATAATCCCCACCAGACAGTGATTTTTTTCAGATGTAATGGACACTAATGAACCATTCGAGGGTTTGATTCGCACCAGTAAAGGCAATTTTGCTTATTTACGAAGCCTTTTAAACGAAAATGAGCTTCATCTGAAGAGATCCGAATCTGCGAACTTCCGACGTCAACAATGGTCACTTAGCTTAAGTTCTTGCGCCAATATGACCTTTTATATTTGCAGGCCAAGATCCAACCTCAAGATACACCAGGCAATCGTCTTGCGAACGGCGAATAATAGACACATTTTCATTTGCTGCAACACTTGCCTAAACAGCAGCTATTTTTCATCACTACGATGGCTAATTATTATGAAAAGTAACTTCACTTTCTAATTTACTAATTTCTCGGCGAATAACGACCAGCAGGAAAACTTATTGAATTTTGATAAAGTAATTGTACATTTTCAAACGTTGTAGTAACGTGATTCGTGATGAAATAAGAAGCCTTACTGATGATAAATGACGGTAGACGTTAAATATTCCAATTGAAAGATGGCAGCTCTAAGTTGTCAAAATCATATCATCCCTATTGGGAATCCCTTTACTTTAACGCGTAATATACACGGTCATGCATATATAGAACGCAGGCGGAAATTTAATACTATACAATGCGTTCCAAAGTCAACAGGACTTGTTAAAAATGAGAACACTTACTTATTAATTCAACATAATTTTTTTATTTTATTCAAGATTCTCCTTGAGACTCTATAAAGCGATTTACGCCGTTAAAAAACATATCGAACGAGTTTTTAGGTCGTCTGTAGAGATGACCTTGAAAATGTCGGTGCAAGCCTTTTAGATGGCGTCCACAACGGCATAACGCTTTCCTTTCGTCGGCAAATGCAATTTTTCCGATTAGGTAGTAATCATACGGTGTTATATGAGGCGAATGTGGCGTGTGGTTGATAATGAAAATGCGATTTTTAGTCAAAAATCAGTCACAAGTGTCGATCGATAAGATGGCGCATTGTCATGCAACAAGCGCCAACTTCCTTTTTCACGATATACCTTCAAAACACCAAGATAAAACACAGCATTAACTGTCTGGCCAGGTGAAACGAACTGCTTATGAATTATTCCCTTCAAATCGTAACAACAAATCAACATTGTCTTAACTTTTGATTTCTGCAAATGGCTTTTTTTTTCGGATTAGGCTCATCTGGGTGCTTCCATGCTGCACTTTGACGCTTTGTTTCTGGATCGTACTGAAAACACCACGTTTCATCACCAGTCACAATGGTGTACAGGAAGTCTGGGTCCCTTTTTGAGTTCTTGATGATGTTCCTCGAATATTTAATTCTGAGCTATTTTCGGTTATCGGTCAATTTGTGCGGAACAAAGCGTAAACAAACTTTACACATGCCTAAATGTTTGGTCAAAATGCGAAAAATTAATGTTTTTGACATAATCAATTCCATTTCCATTAATTTTAATGAAGAATTTAGGTGACTTTCGATGAACTCACTCACAGTTTTGATGGCCATCATTTAGGTCTTCACGGCCATCTTTAAAGCGCGTTACTACTCATGGGGATAAACACTCATCGCCATATACTTCTTTCATCAACTGAAGCGTTTCGGTAAACGTTTTACCAAGTTTAAAACGGAACTTGCTCAGTATTTATTTTTACACCAATAAAGGCTATATTCTTTTGAGTAATTATCAAATGATCAAAGTGAACAAAGTGAAACTGATAACTTCATGTTCTTTTGAATATGCATTTACTCGTCATTGGGCTGAAGTGATCATGATTACTTCAAGTGATCGAAGTGAAAGTGATAATGACTCAAAAGAATAGCCCTAAAACAAACACACTGTCACTTACAAAACAATAACTCGGTTTCTAATCGTCCGTTAGTCAAGAAATTTTGAACGAATGTCAGTCAAGGATGTATCTCCCAACTTAGGCAGAAATCAATAGGTGGCGCCACCAGAACGCGCTATTTTTTAAAAGTCCTGTGTACTTTGAAACGCACTGTGTATTAAAAAATGAGTTGGCTACATATATACATATAAAGAGGAATATAGTTTTTGTTTATCTGGAATAAACAAAAAACTACTCGATCAGTCGCAAAAAATTTTCACCTATGTTTCTCGCTATAAATGAGGTTTACAGATATATTTCATCTTAAAAATATTAACAATAAAAAAAAGTGGCGATAAAATGATAATACTCGTAGTATGAATTTAATATTAAGAAATAAAATGGCTACATCATTCTCTTGAACGAAGCAGAGACGAGGGATGCTACTAGCTAATATGCCAAATAGACAATAATATAATAATTTTTCTTTTAACACAATAAGTAAAAAAAATAGTACTTTTCTTACATTGTATGCAATACATTAAAAAATTCTTACAAACTTACCTTATAATATCACATATTAGTTTACATTGTAATACTTATTTTAATTACTTCTTTCATAAGCTAAACTATTATTCTTGCAATCCACTAAATAGACCTTTGATTCATAATAAAGTAATTTTAACACGTCACAGATACTTCCTTAAGTTCTGTCAAAAGGAACCAAATAGTGACATTGTATAAAATGAGATTGGCCAAAATCACCAACATACTTGTTTGTCAGAAACAAGCAAATTTAAAGTATTTTTACTAATAAGTCTCATCGCATAAGTGGGTGTAGAAGAGTTATACAAAACACACAGAATATTGTCATTAACCTTAACCGCGTGACATTTGTGATACTCGGAACACCAGTATGTTTCAACACCTTCATTCTGATCATCTAAAGCGAGCTTATCTGTTTTTTGATCTTCGTAAATATTATTTTCTTGCCACGTTTGGGCATTTGGTATTAAAGTGTTCATCACAGCTTGATAGAAAAAAGTTCTTAGAATATCTAAACGATGAGAACTACTGGTAGTTTTTCTCGATGTGTTCTGCTGAGGATTTTTCGACATCATGTATTTCTTAAGCTTGATATTAATCAACAGTAACCTAAAACGTAAATACAAAGATTTTTCTATTATTTTCTTGGAATAACTGATATTTATTAAGGGGTCCATTCGCTGCCCATCAGTTATATGAAGTGTAGTACCCAATACTCGACAAATTAAATTAAATTAAAACAACAATGTAGACGTCGCCATTGAAGCTTTTTATAAAAAATTATATGAAATATTTGATGTATCTAAAACTAAAAAAAAAAGCACTATCCTGTTTGGTTTAATAGTTCTATTATAAAAAATTTAAAAGAGAAAGATAAGTTTAGAATAAAATTTAAACAAACAGGAAGTCTTGAAATGAAAGGAAGTTACACTAATCTTAAAGCACATGTTAAGAAAGATATTAAAATATCATATCATAATTACGTTCAAAAAATACAAGAAATAGGTGTCGATATCAAGGCATTTTGTTCTTATATAAATAACAAAAAAGGAGTGGGCACATACCTAATAAAATGATCTACAATAATAACGAATATTCTAGTAGAGAAAAAATTTGTAACGCCATCGCACAATATTTTAATAGCGTGTATAAAGGTGACAATGATGATGCACCTAGAATAGTGTTCCACCATTTAATAAAGGGATGTATTGATATATTTAAATATCCCCTTCAAATACTTTTCCACCTAAGCCTCAAAACAGGTATGTTTCCTTCACAACGGAAGAAAATCAACGTTTGTCCGATTTTTAAAAAAAGGGATAAAACTGATGTTACAAACTATCGCCCCATTGCAATTCTGTCTATTCCGGCAAAAACTTTTGAAAGCATAATATATAAAAATATTTATGCCACAGTTAGAAATAAAATATTGATTCATCAACGCGGCTTCATGACGAACAGATCCACAATATCAAATAAATATTACCCAAGACATTTCGGGAACTTTGAATGAACGTGCTCAGGTGGACTCGATCTACACTGATTTCGCGAAGGCTTTTGATGTGGTTTCCCATAAGATTTAAATTTCTAAGCTGCAATATCAATTTGGCTTTCAGAAAGTTTTGCTCCAGTTGATTAAATCTTATTTATCTGATAGAGAACATCAAGTTTGTTTTGTTTGCAGATGATTTGAAAATTTATTACAGAATTAATTCTGTTAATAACTGCTTGCAGTTACAATTAGACCTAAACAGAACAGTTGCATAGTCAGAACAAAACAAACTATATTTTAATACTTCTAAATGTGCTGTAATTACTTATTTGAGGAAAAATAAACCGATATTGCATACATACTACATAAAGGGAGAGAAACGAAAGCGAGTTGAAGAAATAAGGGACCTTGGTGTGACCTTTGATACTGGACTAACATTTAATAACCATATTATACATACTACCAATAAGGCCATGCAGGTATATGGGTTTTTAGTAAGACATACACGTGAATTAACGATCCAAATTGTATTAAACAGTTATATATGTCACTTGTACGTAGTATACTAGAGTATGCAAGTGTTATTTGGAATCCTTACCATCAATGTTACAAATATCTGCTAGAAAAAATCTAAAAGAAAATTGTTAAATATATGTATTATAAAGAAACACATGGGTGTCAATTGATAATCTCAGCCACGTGGCTGTGTCAGAAGTATGGTCTTATGACACTTGTATTTATTCGAGATGGTGCATTGTATGGTTGATGATTCCAGTTATTTAAATAGGCTGAATTTTTCAGAATCAATCTATGGTATTAGGCACTCAAATACTTTTTACTTATCTACAGTAGCCTTAAGTAACAATCATTCTAACTCTCCATTATATAGGCATTGTTATTTTTACAATAGACTACAGTCCGAGGCAGACATTTTCAATGCTAATTGAATTTAGGTTAGATTTTAATTTTAGATTTAAATTTTGTAGAAGTACTTTGTTATTGGGTCATGTTACTTTGTAAATTGTACCTGTTAAGTACTTAAATAAATAAATAAATAAAATACTAATAAACCACAATATAATATAAAAATAAATAATTTGCAAGGCATTTATCATTGAAATAGAAAATATTATAAAAAAAAAAATAACCAAGTACGAACTTCATTTCACTGATTTAAATCAACTGGTCCTATTTAGTGTGTTCGTTGGTTGGATAGTTCTGGCCTATCAGGTTGCAAGTCGTGCTGCGTGTCATCGGCCCTGTTGCCAGTATTTGGGGTCACGTTGCTACTAAACCCCACCGTAAGGTAAATATTTTATTGCAAAAAGCTAATTTTCTCAAAAATTATAAAGTTAATCGAAATTCCGCATATAGATTACGACTTAAACAATTATAAAAAAATTTATTTTCATTCTGATTTAATATTTTTTATTTAACATGGGCAGCGATTGGACTTCCTTACAATATTTAAAACAATATATTTTTTTAGTTAAATAATAATGGTCTCACCCCAAAATTCCACCATCAACAATTACATTAAATGGAAAATTTCTGGGCACACACTGAGAGGCAGACTTTAATATATCTGTGGAATTTTTAAAACACTGAGCAGCAGAATGCTCTATATCTACAAGAGCAGGTGTTGAGCCACATAAACAACACACTTGTACATCTGAGATAAGACTACAAGCAACAAATCGAAATGCTACCTAAAAAAACAACAACTTAATACCTTATTTACTGTAATAGAATAACAAAATACTTACTGTTGGACTTTTATAAGGTAAAAATACTGGAATATCCCTTGAAATGTCTTTGTTCTCTGTCACAGCCAAAAATAACAACAACCTGATTTCATGAGGGTGTAATGACCACCAGCTTTCTGTAGCTGCAGCAATTTTGCCATTGATTAAGATGCAACTGAACATAGAATCAACACATTCACTAAATGCATCTAAAACAATCTGATTTTAGGTGTAATAGAAATTGTAAAAAATTACTTAATATCTTTACTTGGATTAGATGATTTTCTGAACAAAGAATAGTTTCTACATAACCAACAATGTCAGAAGAATGTTTATTAGTGGAATCTCCACAATCTAGAGAATCCAGGAGTCGATCTAATACAGGATAGCACACCTACAAAGATTTATGATAATATTATAATAATACTAGGCATACACCAAGCTAAATTAAAAATTGAAAAAGATAAATGGAAAATTATACAAAAGATTTCTGTACATGAAACTATTAAATTTAAAAATTGTGAATTTAACTATGTTTTCAAAAATAGGGTTGTTTCTCTTACCCTTAGTTCGCGTTTTAGTCTTTCAATATTTCTCTGGCTTTTAACTTCTTCAATTCCAACTATAAGCACAATTGCATCATAAACAAGTCTAAGCAATCGATTTAACACATCTACAGAACATCCACTTGCTAAGCCAATAATAACCAAACTAAAATATCAGAAAAGCTAAACAACCATGGTAAATTTGCAATAATCTAAAGGTATTTTTTGCCCAAATTTATTTGCAATGGCAATGTTTTTTTTTTATTCATCAATATATTTATTTTAAATACTCAAAACTTCAACACAAATAGTACTCCACATAAGCAAGCTTTTTTTTCCACAAATCACTCATTATTGTGAACAATTACAATGATAAATATTTTTCTAAACCAAACGCAATATACTATAAGCAAATAAAACTATTTTTACAATAAGTATGTTGTTCTTTATTACCTATCATTGAATTCTTTCCAAGCCACAGCATAATCATCAGTTAGTGTATTTAAAAGTTCAATATTTAATGGTTTTCCAAACATATGAACTCCATTTAAGGATCCCAATGTAGAAAATGAAAGCTAAAAAATATAAATAAAATGTATAAGGACAGCAAAATTACAGGAGCTGAGGAACTTACACTCTCACAATTGCCTTTTTTCCTTGAAAAAACTGGTAGCCCCCCATTAGAGGTTATTCCCATAACATAAGCAGACATGTGTTACAATCTATTAATTCCTATTATAACATCAATAAACGACAATTAGTAAAATGAAAATGTTTACGTTTACGACTTTTGTAAATAAACAATAAAAAGTTGATAAAAAGCTGACAACAAAAATCAAGGTTAGTATCTAATTTCTTCTTTGTTTTTTTTTTGTGACTATTGTTTATTAAAAGGAGAAATAACATTTACCAATCATGGGTTACAATCAAAACTCTGTTTCAAATTAAAAATTTTGCAATTCCTCAACAATCATTTTTCTATTAGGTTTCACCTTTGACGTCTTCTAATCGGTAGGAGTTCGTGAACAGAAGTTGTATGTAATTGCATACAATAAAGTTATTGTGGTACGGGGTAACAAATCGAGGATTTTAAACAGACTTGCTCAAGCCTAACTTTATTCTGGGGCTCAAGCCACAAACTATCGCTTGGCTGAAGCCGAGTCCCCTAGAAATGCAAAAAGTCTCTATACCGACAGCTACTTGATACTTTTTTTTGCGAGGTATCAATGCCTATTGATATTTTCCAAAAAAGTCGCAGACATATAAATATATTTAATTTGCTTACTTTCCGTGACTCCGAGTATTTTTATATGTGAAAGATTACCACAAATGCGAAGTTTAAAACAAATATCAACAAAAAGACGCTTCAAATATTTATTTTTGTCTGTAAATATTGGTGGATAACAATAATTCAAGCTATCAGAAACGCATACTGCTACTTTTTTGCCCGGTTACTTTATTCTCGAAATGACTTACCGATTAGCATGTTATACTAGTACTAGTTTAAATAATGCAATTAAAGGAGATCATAGGATCGGTGTGACAAATAAATAAAACATGCACCATTTATCAACATATTTTCTAAAATAAATAAAAATATTACCACGTTATGTAGAAATCACACAACGGATCTTAGTTCTGATATGTTAATTCTACATAACAGGGACATTCATTGAGCCAACTATATGATTTCGATACCGATACTACAAAAAAATATCGATAATTAGAATCATGGGAAATACTCAATATTTCAGCAGAAATATTGATAATTTTCATGCTTAGTGTCTCCTATCTTTCTTGTTCTGAAGGGTATCTCATTCTGTACTTTTACTTGTTTAAATAAATAAATAAAATTTTCAAACAACAAAACAAGATAGTAAAACACATTATCTTTAAGTTTTTATTGATCATTTACAGCTTAAAGTTAGTGTTTTTAGGTTTTTTCTTGGCTTTCATTATCTTTTCTTTTAAAGCAGCAATGTCCACTTTATTACTCTCAGATTTATTTTTTTTGGAAGTCGATGGCCCTGGTTCTTCAGGTGGAATAAAGGCTTGATTCCTCCTTTCTTCTCTTTTCTTAGCTGCCTCTGCATGTTTGTCTTCTTTTTCCTTGCTCTTTTTAGCTTTCCTTTGTTCTTTATTGAGGAAGTATTCACCAGTGGCTAATTGTTGATCAACCTTAAATAAAAATGAAATTAAATAAAAGTAGATAACAATAAATTTAATCTTGCAAAGCAATGATATGATATGTTAAAATATTGATGCAATATCTCACCTTGCTCTCAGTCTGAGGTGGTGGGAAAGGAGTGTATGGTTTCTTTTCTTTTTTGTTTTTAGGCTTCTTCCTTTTACTAATATTCTTATTAACAAACTTGGGCAGGAATCTTTCCCAATTCTCATTTTTCAACCTAGAATCTTTCATTAATTCCTTCTTTATCATCAATGCTTTAATATTGTAAATTGGATGTAAGTTTTTCATTGTATCTTCAACAATTTTACGAACCTGCTGTAAACCTTTATATGGCCCTAATGCAGATACAGTGTTTCCTTGTACAAGAATGTAACAGTTTGTTAGTAATTCGATAGATTTAAGTGTACAGCCATTAGGACCGATCAACCTTTGTCTTCGTTTCACAAATTTTTCTCTATTCCTAGTAATTTTACCAATCTTAATTATATCACATCCTGTATCATCTTCTAAAACCCGTTTAGCTTGTTCAAAAGGTACACTTCTAGATAACAGTTTAATGACATCTCTTCCTTTAATAATAATATAAGGATCCCATGTTTTTCTTGTTGTTCGTACAGTCATACTACCTTCAACTAAATCTAGTTCAGCTTTTATGTGGTACTCTCCTAAAGTTTTTTGTACTAGAGGCCAAACTTGTTTTAAATATTGCTCTCTATACTGAGGAAAAAGTGTAGCGAAACTACTTTCTTCTAAAAGCCCATGAGGATTATCCTCTGGTTTGAAATATGGTATTTTCATTGCCCATGCATTTTCAACAGGGCCTGTCGCCACTGTATCTTGTTCATCGTCACTAGAATTACCCATTGGATTACTTTTTTAGAAATACCTATTGCTTAAAAGAATTAAAAGATTCACAATACTTATTCTTCGAGCCAAAGAAATACACTTTCACACTGTGTCTACAAATATCTAGGTTAGAGTTAATTTGGTAAGTATATTCTTCCTCAGACTTTGGGACTGCATAGTTAAACGTCAATCGGATATTTAGCGAAAAAATGTTTTTTTTTTTGGAAAATTGTTTTGGGTAAGTTCACAAAGATGCAAACAGGGAAAGTGGGGAAATGAAGAACAATTTTAATTGGTCTAATGTAATATTTTATCTCCTCTGATTGGGTGTGTTGTCATATTTAACCAATAAAAATTCATTTGCAATTGTGCACTTTGCTGTTCACGACCTTGTGAACCGATCTATTTTTGTTTCCAGTTCTGTTAGTTTCAATTAATATTAACCACTTCAAGAATGGATAAAATTAATTTTTTACACTAAATCGTCAAAAATTTTTACAGCCACAAATTTCACACTAATAGAAGTATTACATATAATTTCATAAATTTGCACTTTTTAATCAGAAAAATCAAGCGAAAACGACGAAAAAACAAATCAAAACAAAATGACCTGTCATATTTAATAATAAATGACACTATTGCCAGAGCATAAATCCGATTTCTGAAAAAGGACAAAAACAATTTTCCCTTCTTTGATTTTTGTATTAAGCACGATTTTTTCTCCAAATATTAGAGCTTTTAAGGATCATATTTGTTCTTGTCTGTTCCCCTCTTTAATAGTATATTAGGCATGATTTTTCCTCCAAATATTAAGGGTTAAGGATAATATTGCTTTTATCACCGTTAGCAAAAAGTGAAGTCAAGAAAAAATGGTGGAATAAAAATATTCCGAGCACAAAAACATATACCATGAATTTTTTAAACACATGGGAAAGGTTTATCATCTCTCTTTTAATTCAAATAAGAAGGAATATTAACAATTATAACGCTAACAATTTAATTTAAGGGTGTACTTCTACTGACGTAAAAAAAATAAATTTTCTTGTTAATTTAAAAATTCACAATGCATTTTTGAGGCCACTCAGCACTCAGGGATTTTAGGAGAAGCTTTAAAAGTGTTTTAGGTATCTGTAAAAAATTCATAGTTCAACAATTATAACGGTAACAATTTATTTTAACAGCGTACATATATTGACGGTAAGAAAAGAAATTTTCTTGTTAATTTAAAAATTCACTATGCATTTTTAAAGCCACCCAGCGCTTAGGGATTTTAAGAGAAGCTTTAAAAATGTTTTAGGTATCTGTAAAAAATTCATAGTTTAACAATTATAACGCTAACAATTTATGTTAAGGGTGTACATCCACTGATGTTAAAAGAGAAATTTTCTTGTTAATTTAAAAATTCACAATGCATTTTTAAGGCCACTCAGCACTCAGGGATTTTAAGTGAAGCTTTAGAAGTGTTTTAGGTATCTGTAAAAAATTCATAGTTCAACAATTATAACGCTAACAATTTATTTTAAGGGTGAACATCCACTGACGTTAAAAAAAGAAATTTTCTTGTTATTCTAAAATTCACTATGCATTTTCAAGGGCACCCAGCACTCAGAGATTTTAAGAGAAGCTTTAAAAGTGTTTTAGATATCTGTAAAAAATTCATAGTTTAACAATTATAACGCTAACAATTTATTTTTAGGGTGTACATCCACTGACGTTAAAAAAAGGAATTTCCTTGTTAATTCAAAAATTCACTATACATTTTTAGGGCCACCCAGCACTCAGTGATTTTAAGAGAAGCTTTAAAAGTATCTTAAGTATCTGTGAAAGATTCATAGTTCAACAATTATAACGCTAACAATTTATTTTAAGGGTGAACATCCACTGACGTTAAAAAAAGAAATTTTCTTGTTATTCTAAAATTCACTATGCATTTTCAAGGGCACCCAGCACTCAGAGATTTTAAGAGAAGCTTTAAAAGTGTTTTAGATATCTGTAAAAAATTCATAGTTTAACAATTATAAAGCTAACAATTTATTTTTAGGGTGTACATCCACTGACGTTAAAAAAAGAAATTTACTTGTTAATTCAAAAATTCACTATACATTCTTAGGGCCACCCAGCACTCAGTGATTTTAAGAGAAGCTTTAAGAGTATCTTAAGTATCTGTGAAAGATTCATAGTTCAAAAATTATAACGCTAACAATTTATTTTAAGGGTGTACATCCACTGACGTTAAAAAAATAAATTTTCTTGTTAATTTAAAAATTAACAATGCATTTTTGAGGCCACTCAGCACTCAGGGATTTTAAGAGAAGCTTTAAAAGTGTTTTAGGTGTCTGTAAAAAATTCATAGATAAACAACTGAAACGCTAACAATTTATTTTAAGGGTGAACATCCACTGACGCTAAAAAAAGAAATTTTCTTGTTATTCTAAAATTCACTATGCATTTTCAAGGGCACCCAGCACTCAGGGATTTTAAGAGAAGCTTTAAAAATGTTTTAATTATCTGTAAAAAATTCGTAGTTCAACAATTATAACGCTAACAATTTATTTTAAGGGTGTACATCCACTGACGTTAAAAAAATAAATATTCTTGTTAATTTAAAAATTCACAATGCATTTTTGAGGCCACTCAGCACTCAGGGATTTTAAGAGAAGCTTTAGAAATGTTTTAGTTATCTGTAAAAATTCATAGTTCAACAATTGTAACGCTAACAATTTATTTTAAGGGTGTACATCCACTGACGTTAAAAAAAGGAATTTTCTTGTTAATTTAAAAATTCACAATGCATTTTTGAGGCCACTCAGCACTCAGGGATTTTAAGAGAAGCTTTAAAAGTGTTTTAGGTATCTGTAAAAAAATCATAGATAAACAATTAAAATTCTAACAATTTATTTTAAGGGTGTACACCCACTGACGTTAAAAAAATAAATTTTTTTGTTAATTTAAAAACTTACAATGCATTTTTAAGGCCACCCAGCACTCAGAAATTTTAAGAGAAACTTTAAAAATGTTTTAGTTATCTGTAAAAAATTCATAGATCAACAATTAAAACGCTAACAATTTATTTTAAGGGTGTACACCCACTGACGTTAAAAAAAGATATTTTCTTGTTATTTTAAAATCCACTATGCATTTTTAAGGCCACCCAGCACTCAGGGATTTTATGAAAAAATTTAAAAGTGTCTTAGGTATCTGTAAAAAATTCATAGTTCAACAATTATAATGGTAACAATTTATTTTAAGATTGTACATATATTGACGGTAAGAAAAGAAATTTTCTTGTTAATTTAAAAATTTACTATGCATTTTTAAAGCCACCCAGCGCTCAAGAATTTTAAGAGAAGCTTTAAAAATGTTTTAGGTATCTGTAAGAAATTCATAGTTTAACAGTTATAACGCTAACAATTTATTTTAAGGGTGTACATCCACTGACGTTAAAAGAGAAATTTTCTTGTTAATTTAAAAATTCACAATGCATTTTTAAGGCCATTCAGCACTCAGGAATTTTAAGAGAAGCTTTAGAAGTGTCTTAGGTATCTGTAAAAAATTCATAGTTCAACAATTATAACGCTAACAATTTATTTTAAGGGTGAACATCCACTGACGTTAAAAAAAGAAATTTTCTTGTTATTCTAAAATTCACTATGCATTTTCAAGGGCACTCAGCACTCAGGGATTTTAAGAGAAGCTTTAAAAAGGTTTTAGTTATCTGTAAAAAATTCATAGTTCAACAATTGTAACGCTAACAATTTATTTTAAGGGTGTACATCCACTGACGTTAAAAAAAGAAATTTTCTTGTTAATTTAAAAATTCACAATGCATTCTTGAGGCCACTCAGCACTCAGAGATTTTAAGAGAAGCTTTAGAAGTGTCTTAGGTATCTGTAAAAAATTCATAGTTCAACAATTATAACGCTAACAATTTATTTTAAGTGTGTACATCTACTGTCGTTAAAAAAAGAAATTTTCCTGTTATTCTAAAATTCACTATGCATTTTTAAGGTCACTCTGCACTCAGAGATTTTAAGAGAAGCTTTAGAAGTGTTTTAGGTATCTGTGAAGGATTCATAGTTCAAAAATTATAACGCTAACAATTTATTTTAAGGGTGTACATCCACTGACGTTAAAAAAATAAATTTTCTTGTTAATTTAAAAATTAACAATGCATTTTTGAGGCCACTCAGCACTCAGGGATTTTAAGAGAAGCTTTAGAAGTTTTTTAGGTATCTGAAAAAAATTCATAGATAAACAATTATAACGCTAACAATTTATTTTAAGGGTGTACATCCACTGACGTTAAAAAAATAAATTTTCTTGTTAATTTAAAAATTCACTCTACATTTTCAAGGCTACCCAGCACTTAGGGATTTTAAGAGAATCTTTAAGAGTGTCTTAGGTATCTGTAAAAAATTCATAGTTCAACAATTATGGCGCTAACAATTTATTTTAAGGATCTACATCCACTGACGTTAAAAAAAGTAATTTTCTTGTTATTTTAAAATTCGCTATGCATTTTCAAGGCCACCCAGCACTCAGAGATTTTAAGAGAAGCTTTAAAATTGTTTTAGGTATCTGTAAAAAAATCATATATAAACAATTAAAACTCCAACAATTTATTTTAAGGGTGTACACCCACTGACGTTAAAAAAATAAATTTTCTTGTTAATTTGAAAATTCACAATGCATTTTTGAGGCCAATCAGCACTCTGGGATTTTAAGAGAAGCTTTAAAACTGTTTTAGGTATCTGTAAAAAAATCATAGATAAACAATTAAAACGCTAACAATTTATTTTAAGGGTGTACTCTCACTGACGTTAAAGAAAGAAATTTTCTTGTTAATTTAAAAATTCACAATGCATTTTTAAGGCCACCCAGCACTCAGAGATTTTAAGAGAAGCTTTAAAAATGTTTTAGTTATTTGCAAAAAATTCGTAGTTCAACAATTATAACGCTAACAATTTATTTTAAGGGTATACATCCACTGACGTTAAAAAAAGTAATTTTCTTGTTATTTTAAAATTCGCTATGCATTTTCAAGGCCACCCAGCACTCTGGGATTTTCAGAGAAGCTTTAAAACTGTTTTAGGTATCTGTCAAAAAATCATAGATAAACAATTAAAACGCTAACAATTTATTTTAAGGGTATTCATTCACTGACGTTAAAAAAATAATTTTCTTGTTAATTTAAAAATTCACTCTACATTTTCTAGGCTACCCAGCACTCAGGGATTTTAAGAGAATCTTTAAGAGTGTCTTAGGTATCTGTAAAAAATTCATAGTTCAACAATTATGACGCTAACAATTTATTTTAAGGGTGAACATCCACTGACGTAAAAAAAAGTAATTTTCTTGTTATTTTAAAATTCGCTATGCATTTTCAAGGCCACCCAGCACTCAGGGATTTTAAGAGAAGCTTTAAAAGTATTTTAGGAATCTGTAAAAAATTCATAGATCAATAATTAAATCGCTAACAATTTATTTTAAGGGCGTACACCCACTGACGTTAAAAACAGTTATTTTCTTGTTATTTTAAAATCCACTATGCATTTTTAAGGCCACCCAGCACTCAGGGATTTTATGAAAAAATTTAAAAGTGTCTTAGGTATCTGTAAAAAATTCATAGTTCAACAATTATAACGGTAACAATTTATTTTAAGAGTGTACATATATTGACGGTAAGAAAAGAAATCTTCTTGTTAATTTAAAAATTTACTATGCATTTTTAAAGCCACCCAGCGCTCAAGGATTTTAAGAGAAGCTTTAAAAATGTTTTAGGTATCTGTAAGAAATTCATAGTTTAACAATTATAACGCAAACAGTTTATTTTAAGGGTGTACATCCACTGACGTTAAAAGAGAAAATTTCTTGTCAATTTAAAAATTCACAATGCATTTTTAAGGCCATTCAGCACTCAGGGATTTTAAGAGAAGCTTTAGAAGTGTCTTAGGTATCTGTAAAAAATTCACAGTTCAACAATTATAACGCTAACAATTTATTTTAAGGGTGAACATCCACTGATGTTAAAAAAAGAAATTTTCTTGTTATTCTAAAATTCACTATGCATTTTCAAGGGCACCCAGCACTCAGAGATTTTAAGAGAAGCTTTAAAAGTGTTTTAGATATCTGTAAAAAATTCATAGTTTAACAATTATAACGCTAACAATTTATTTTTAGGGTGTACATCCACTGACGTTAAAAAAAGAAATTTCCTTGTTAATTCAAAAATTCACTATACATTTTTAGGGCCACCCAGCACTCAGTGATTTTAAGAGAAGCTTTAAGAGTATCTTAAGTATCTGTGAAAGATTCATAATTCAACAATTATAACGCTAACAATTTATTTTAAGGGTGTACATTCACTGACGTTAAAAAATAAATTTTCTTGTTAATTTAAAAATTCACTCTACATTTTCAAGGCTACCCAGCATTCAGGGATTTTAAGAGAATCTTTAAGAGTGTCTTAGATATCTGTAAAAAATTCATAGTTCAACAATTATGACGCTAACAATTTATTTTAAGGGTCTACATCCACTGACGTTAAAAAAATAAATTTTCTTGTTAATTTAAAAATTCACAATGCATTTTTGAGGCCACTCAGCACTCTGGGATTTTAAGGGAAGCTTTAAAACTGTTTTAGGTATCTGTAAAAAAATCATAGATAAACAATTAAAACGCTAACAATTTATTTTAAGGGTGTACTCCCACTGACGTTAAAAAAAGAAATTTTCTTGTTAATTTCAAAATTCACAATGCATTTTTAAGGCCACCCAGCACTCAGAGATTTTAAGAGAAGCTTTAAAAATGTTTTAGTTATTTGCAAAAAATTCGTAGTACAACAATTATAACGCTAACAATTTATTTTAAGGGTATACATCCACTGACGTTAAAAAAATAAATTTTCTTGTTAATTTAAAAATTCACAATGCATTTTTGAGGCCACTCAGCACTCAGGGATTTTAAGAGAAGCTTTAGAAGTGTCTTAGGTATCTGTCAAAAATTCATAGTTCAACAATTGTAACGCTAACAATTTATTTTAAGTGTGTACATCTACTGTCGTTAAAAAAAGAAATTTTCCTGTTATTCTAAAATTCACTATGCATTTTTAAGGTCACTCTGCACTCAGAGATTTTAAGAGAAGCTTTATAAGTGTTTTAGGTATCTGTGAAGGATTCATAGTTCAAAAATTATAACGCTAACAATTTATTTTAAGGGTGTACATCCACTGACGTTAAAAAAATAAATTTTCTTGTTAATTTAAAAATTAACAATGCATTTTTGAGGCCACTCAGCACTCAGGGATTTTAAGAGAAGTTTTAAAAGTTTTTTAGGTATCTGAAAAAAATTCATAGATAAACAATTATAACGCTAACAATTTATTTTAAGGGTGTACATCCACTGACGTTAAAAAAATAAATTTTCTTGTTAATTTAAAAATTCACTCTACATTTTCAAGGCTACCCAGCACTTAGGGATTTTAAGAGAATCTTTAAGAGTGTCTTAGGTATCTGTAAAAAATTCATAGTTCAACAATTATGACGCTAACAATTTATTTTAAGGATCTACATCCACTGACGTTAAAAAAAATAATTTTCTTGTTATTTTAAAATTTGCTATGCATTTTCAAGGCCACCCAGCACTCTGGGATTTTAAGAGAAGCTTTAAAACTGTTTTAGGTATCTGTAAAAAAATCATAGATAAACAATTAAAACGCTAACAATTTATTTTAAGAGTATACATTCACTGACGTTAAAAAAAATAATTTTCTTGTTAATTTAAAAATTCACTCTACATTTTCTAGGCTACCCAGCACTCAGGGATTTTAATAAAATCTTTAAGAGTTTCTTAGGTATCTGTAAAAAATTCATAGTTCAACAATTATGACGCTAACAATTTATTTTAAGGGTGAATATCCACTGACGTTAAAAAAAGAAATTTTCTTGTTATTCTAAAATTCACTATGCATTTTCAAGGGCACCCAGCACTCAGGGATTTTAAGAGATGCTTTAAAAATGTTTTAGTTATCTGTAAAAAATTCATAGTTCAACAATTGTAACGCTAACAATTTATTTTTAGGGTGTACATCCACTGACGTTAAAAAAAGAAATTTTCTTGTTAATTTAAAAATTCACAATGCATTTTTGAGGCCACTCAGCGCTCAGGAATTTGAAGAGAAGCTTTAAAAGTGTTTTAGGTATCTGTAAAAAAATCATAGATAAACAATTAAAACGCTAACAATTTATTTTAAGGGTGTACATCCACTGACGTTAAAAAAATTAATTTTCTTGTTAATTTAAAAATACACACTGCATTTTTGAAGCCACTCAGCACTCAGGGATTTTAAGAGAATCTTTAAAAGTGTTTTAGATATCTGTAAAAAAATCATAGAAAAACAATTAAAATTCCAACAATTTATTTTAAGGTGTACACCCACTGACTTTAAAAAGAGAAATTTTTTTGTTAATTTAAAAATTCACAATGCATTTTTAAGGCCACCCAGCACTCAGAGATTTTAAGAGAAACTTTAAAAATGTTTTAGTTATCTGTAAAAAATTCATAGTTCAACAATTATAACGCTAACAATTTATATTAAGGGTGTACATCCACTGACGTTAAAAAAATAAGTTTTCTTGTTAATTTAAAAATTCACTCTACATTTTCAAGGCTACCCAGCACTCAGGGATTTTAAGAGAATCTTTAAGAGTGTCTTAGGTATCTGTAAAAAATTCATAGTTCAACAATTATAACGGTAACAATTTATTTTAAGGGTGTACATATATTGACGGTAAGAAAAGAAATTTTCTTGTTAATTTAAAAATTCACTATGCATTTTTAAGGCCACCCAGCGCTCAGGGATTTTGAGAGAAGCTTTAGAAGTGTTTTGGGTATCTGTAAAAAAATCATATTTCAACAATTATAACGCTAACAATTTATTTTAAGGGTGGACATCCACTGACGTTAAAAAAATAAATTTTCTTGTTAATTTAAAAATTAACAATGAATTTTTGAGGCCACTTAGCACTCAGGGATTTTAAGAGAAGTTTTAAAAGTTTTTTAGGTATCTGAAAAAAATTCATAGATAAACAATTATAACGCTAACAATTTATTTTAAGGGTGTACATCCACTGACGTTAAAAAAATAAATTTTCTTGTTAATTTAAAAATTCACTCTACATTTTCAAGGCTACCCAGCACTTAGGGATTTTAAGAGAATCTTTAAGAGTGTCTTAGGTATCTGTAAAAAATTCATAGTTCAACAATTATGACGCTAACAATTTATTTTAAGGATCTACATCCACTGACGTTAAAAAAAAAATTTTCTTGTTATTTTAAAATTTGCTATGCATTTTCAAGGCCACCCAGCACTCTGGGATTTTAAGAGAAGCTTTAAAACTGTTTTAGGTATCTGTAAAAAAATCATAGATAAACAATTAAAACGCTAACAATTTATTTTAAGAGTATACATTCACTGACGTTAAAAAAAATAATTTTCTTGTTAATTTAAAAATACACACTGCATTTTTGAAGCCACTCAGCACTCAGGGATTTTAAGAGAATCTTTAAAAGTGTTTTAGGTATCTGTAAAAAAATCATAGAAAAACAATTAAAATTCCAACAATTTATTTTAAGGTGTACACCCACTGACTTTAAAAAGAGAAATTTTTTTGTTAATTTAAAAATTCACAATGCATTTTTAAGGCCACCCAGCACTCAGAGATTTTAAGAGAAACTTTAAAAATGTTTTAGTTATCTGTAAAAAATTCATAGTTCAACAATTATAACGCTAACAATTTATATTAAGGGTGTACATCCACTGACGTTAAAAAAATAAGTTTTCTTGTTAATTTAAAAATTCACTCTACATTTTCAAGGCTACCCAGCACTCAGGGATTTTAAGAGAATCTTTAAGAGTGTCTTAGGTATCTGTAAAAAATTCATAGTTCAACAATTATAACGGTAACAATTTATTTTAAGGGTGTACATATATTGACGGTAAGAAAAGAAATTTTCTTGTTAATTTAAAAATTCACTATGCATTTTTAAGGCCACCCAGCGCTCAGGGATTTTGAGAGAAGCTTTAGAAGTGTTTTGGGTATCTGTAAAAAAATCATATTTCAACAATTATAACGCTAACAATTTATTTTAAGGGTGGACATCCACTGACGTTAAAAAAATAAATTTTCTTGTTAATTTAAAAATTAACAATGAATTTTTGAGGCCACTTAGCACTCAGGGATTTTAAGAGAAGTTTTAAAAGTTTTTTAGGTATCTGAAAAAAATTCATAGATAAACAATTATAACGCTAACAATTTATTTTAAGGGTGTACATCCACTGACGTTAAAAAAATAAATTTTCTTGTTAATTTAAAAATTCACTCTACATTTTCAAGGCTACCCAGCACTTAGGGATTTTAAGAGAATCTTTAAGAGTGTCTTAGGTATCTGTAAAAAATTCATAGTTCAACAATTATGACGCTAACAATTTATTTTAAGGATCTACATCCACTGACGTTAAAAAAAATAATTTTCTTGTTATTTTAAAATTTGCTATGCATTTTCAAGGCCACCCAGCACTCTGGGATTTTAAGAGAAGCTTTAAAACTGTTTTAGGTATCTGTAAAAAAATCATAGATAAACAATTAAAACGCTAACAATTTATTTTAAGAGTATACATTCACTGACGTTAAAAAAAATAATTTTCTTGTTAATTTAAAAATTCACTCTACATTTTCTAGGCTACCCAGCACTCAGGGATTTTAAGAAAATCTTTAAGAGTTTCTTAGGTATCTGTAAAAAATTCATAGTTCAACAATTATGACGCTAACAATTTATTTTAAGGGTGAATATCCACTGACGTTAAAAAAAGAAATTTTCTTGTTATTCTAAAATTCACTATGCATTTTCAAGGGCACCCAGCACTCAGGGATTTTAAGAGAAGCTTTAAAAATGTTTTAGTTATCTGTAAAAAGTTCATAGTTCAACAATTGTAACGCTAACAATTTATTTTTAGGGTGTACATCCACTGACGTTAAAAAAAGAAATTTTCTTGTTAATTTAAAAATACACATTGCATTTTTGAAGCCACTCAGCACTCAGGGATTTTAAGAGAATCTTTAAAAGTGTTTTAGGTATCTGTAAAAAATCATAGAAAAACAATTAAAATTCCAACAATTTATTTTAAGGTGCACACCCACTGACTTTAAAAAGAGAAATTTTTTTGTTAATTTAAAAATTCACAATGCATTTTTAAGGCCACCCAGCACTCAGAGATTTTAAGAGAAACTTTAAAAATGTTTTAGTTATCTGTAAAAAATTCATAGTTCAACAATTATAACGCTAACAATTTATATTAAGGGTGTACATCCACTGACGTTAAAAAAATAAATTTTCTTGTTAATTTAAAAATTCACTCTACATTTTCAAGGCTACCCAGCACTCAGGGATTTTAAGAGAATCTTTAAGAGTGTCTTAAGTATCTGTAAAAAATTCATAGTTCAACAATTATAACGGTAACAATTTATTTTAAGGGTGTACATATATTGACGGTAAGAAAAGAAATTTTCTTGTTAATTTAAAAATTCACTATGCGTTTTTAAGGCCACCCAGCGCTCAGGGATTTTAAGAGAAGCTTTAGAAGTGTTTTAGGTATCTGTAAAAAAATCATAGTTCAACAATTATAACGCTAACAATTTATTTTAAGGGTGAACATCCACTGACGTTAAAAAAAGAAATTTTCTTGTTATTCTAAAATTCACTATGCATTTTCAAGTTCACCCAGCACTCAGAGATTTTAAGAGAAGCTTTAAAAGTGTTTTAGATATCTGTAAAAAATTCATAGTTTAACAATTATAACGCTAACAATTTATTTTTAGGGTGTACATCCACTGACGTTAAAAAAAGAAATTTCCTTGTTAATTCAAAAATTCACTATACATTTCTAGGGCCACCCAGCACTCAGTGATTTTAAGAGAAGCTTTAAGAGTATCTTAAGTATCTGTGAAAGATTCATAATTCAACAATTATAACGCTAACAATTTATTTTAAGGGTGTACATTCACTGACGTTAAAAAAATAAATTTTCTTGTTAATTTAAAAATTCACTCTACATTTTCAAGGCTACCCAGCATTCAGGGATTTTAAGAGAATCTTTAAGAGTGTCTTAGATATCTGTAAAAAATTCATAGTTCAACAATTATGACGCTAACAATTTATTTTAAGGGTCTAAATCCACTGACGTTAAAAAAAGTAATTTGCTTGTTATTTTAAAATTCGCTATGCATTTTCAAGGCCACCCAGCACTCAGGGATTTTAAGAGAAGCTTTAAAAGTGTTTTAGGTATCTGTAAAAAAATCATAGATAAACAATTAAAACTCCAACAATTTATTTTAAGGGTGTATACCCACTGACGTTAAAAAAATAAATTTTCTTGTTAATTTAAAAATTCACAATGCATTTTTGAGGCCACTCAGCACTCTGGGATTTTAAGGGAAGCTTTAAAACTGTTTAAGGTATCTGTAAAAAAATCATAGATAAACAATTAAAACGTTAACAATTTATTTTAAGGGTGTACTCCCACTAACGTTAAAAAAAGAAATTTTCTTGTTAATTTAAAAATTCACAATGCATTTTTAAGGCCACCCAGCACTCAGAGATTTTAAGAGAAGCTTTAAAAGTGTTTTAGGTATCTGTAGGAAATTCATAGTTCAACAATTAGAACGCTAACAATTTATTTTAAGGGTGTACATCCACTGACGTAAAAATAATAAATTTTCTTGTTAATTTAAAAATTCACAATGCATTTTTAAGGCCGCCCAGCACTCAGAGATTTTAAAAGAAGCTTTAAAAATGTTTTAGTTATCTGTAAAAAATTCATAGTTCAACAATTAGAACGCTAACAATTTATTTTAAGGGTGTACATCCACTGACGTAAAAAAAATAAATTTTCTTGTTAATTTAAAAATTCACAATGCATTTTTAAGGCCACCCAGCACTCAGAGATTTTAAGAGAAGCTTTAAAAATGTTTTAGTTATCTGTAAAAAATTCATAGTTCAACAATTAGAACGCTAACAATTTATTTTAAGGGTGTACATCCACTGACGTAAAAAAAAATAAATTTTCTTGTTAATTTAAAAATTCACAATGCATTTTTGAGGCCACTCAGCACTCTGGGATTTTAAGGGAAGCTTTAAAACTGTTTTAGGTATCTGTAAAAAAATCATAGATAAACAATTAAAACGCTAACAATTTATTTTAAGGGTGTACTCCCACTAACGTTAAAAAAAGAAATTTTCTTGTTAATTTAAAAATTCACAATGTATTTTTAAGGCCACCCAGCACTCAGACATTTTAAGAGAAGCTTTAAAAATGTTTTAGTTATCTGTAAAAAATTCATAGTTCAACAATTAGAACGCTAACAATTTATTTTAAGGGTGTACATCCACGGACGTAAAAAAAATAAATTTTCTTGTTAATTTAAAAATTCACAATGCATTTTTGAGGCCACTCAGCACTCAGGGATTTTAAGAGAAGCTTTAAAAGTGTTTTAGGTATCTGTAAAAAAATCATAGATAAACAATTAAAAAGCTAACAATTTATTTTAAGGGTGTATACCCACTGACGTTAAAAAAATAAATTTTCTTATTAATTTAAAAATTCACAATGCATTTTTAAGGCCACCCAGCACTCAGAGATTTTAAGAGAAGCTTTAAAAATGTTTTAGTTATCTGTAAAAAATTCATAGTTCAACAATTAGAACGCTAACAATTTATTTTAAGGGTGTACATCCACTGACGTAAAAAAAATAAATTTTCTTGTTGATTTAAAAATTCACAATGCATTTTTGAGGCCACTTAGCACTCAGGGATTTTAAGAGAAGCTTTAAAAGTGTTTTAGGTATCTGTAAAAAAATCATAGATAAACAATTAAAAAGCTAACAATTTATTTTAAGGGTGTATACCCACTGACGTAAAAAAAATAAATTTTCTTATTAATTTAAAAATTCACAATGCATTTTTAAGGCCACTCAGCACTCAGGGATTTTAAGAGAAGCTTTAAAAGTGTTTTAGGTATCTGTAAGAAAATCATAGATAAACAATTAAAAAGCTAACAATTTATTTTAAGGGTGTATACCCACTGACGTTAAAAAAATAAATTTTCTTATTAATTTAAAAATTCACAATGCATTTTTGAGGCCACTCAGCACTCAGGGATTTTAAGAGAAGCTTTAAAAGTGTTTTAGGTATCTGTAAAAAAATCATAGATAAACAATTAAAAAGCTAACAATTTATTTTAAGGGTGTATACCCACTGACGTTAAAAAAATAAATTTTCTTATTAATTTAAAAATTCACAATGCATTTTTAAGGCCACTCAGCACTCAGGGATTTTAAGAGAAGCTTTAAAAGTGTTTTAGGTATCTGTAAAAAAATCATAGATAAACAATTAAAAAGCTAACAATTTATTTTAAGGGTGTATACCCACTGACGTTAAAAAAATAAATTTTCTTATTAATTTAAAAATTCACAATGCATTTTTGAGGCCACTCAGCACTCAGGGATTTTAAGAGAAGCTTTAAAAGTGTTTTAGGTATCTGTAAAAAAATCATAGATAAACAATTAAAAAGCTAACAATTTATTTTAAGGGTGTATACCCACTGACGTTAAAAAAATAAATTTTCTTATTAATTTAAAAATTCACAATGCATTTTTAAGGCCACCCAGCACTCAGAGATTTTAAGAGAAGCTTTGAAAATGTTTTAGTTATCTGTAAAAAATTCATAGTTCAACAATTAGAACGCTAACAATTTATTTTAAGGGTGTACATCCACGGACGTAAAAAAAATAAATTTTCTTGTTAATTTAAAAATTCACAATGCATTTTTGAGGCCACTCAGCACTCAGGGATTTTAAGAGAAGCTTTAAAAGTGTTTTAGGTATCTGTAAAAAAATCATAGATAAACAATTAAAAAGCTAACAATTTATTTTAAGGGTGTATACCCACTGACGTTAAAAAAATAAATTTTCTTATTAATTTAAAAATTCACAATGCATTTTTAAGGCCACCCAGCACTCAGAGATTTTAAGAGAAGCTTTAAAAATGTTTTAGTTATCTGTAAAAAATTCATAGTTCAACAATTAGAACGCAAACAATTTATTTTAAGGGTGTACATCCACTGACGTAAAAAAAATAAATTTTCTTGTTGATTTAAAAATTCACAATGCATTTTTGAGGCCACTCAGCACTCAGGGATTTTAAGAGAAGCTTTAAAAGTGTTTTAGGTATCTGTAAGAAAATCATAGATAAACAATTAAAAAGCTAACAATTTATTTTAAGGGTGTATACCCACTGACGTAAAAAAAATAAATTTTTGTTATTAATTTAAAAATTCACAATGCATTTTTAAGGCCACTCAGCACTCAGGGATTTTAAGAGAAGCTTTAAAAGTGTTTTAGGTATCTGTAAGAAAATCATAGATAAACAATTAAAAAGCTAACAATTTATTTTAAGGGTGTATACCCACTGACGTTAAAAAAATAAATTTTCTTATTAATTTAAAAATTCACAATGCATTTTTGAGGCCACTCAGCACTCAGGGATTTTAAGAGAAGCTTTAAAAGTGTTTTAGGTATCTGTAAAAAAATCATAGATAAACAATTAAAAAGCTAACAATTTATTTTAAGGGTGTATACCCACTGACGTTAAAAAAATAAATTTTCTTATTAATTTAAAAATTCACAATGCATTTTTAAGGCCACTCAGCACTCAGGGATTTTAAGAGAAGCTTTAAAAGTGTTTTAGGTATCTGTAAAAAAATCATAGATAAACAATTAAAAAGCTAACAATTTATTTTAAGGGTGTATACCCACTGACGTTAAAAAAATAAATTTTCTTATTAATTTAAAAATTCACAATGCATTTTTGAGGCCACTCAGCACTCAGGGATTTTAAGAGAAGCTTTAAAAGTGTTTTAGGTATCTGTAAAAAAATCATAGATAAACAATTAAAAAGCTAACAATTTATTTTAAGGGTGTATACCCACTGACGTTAAAAAAATAAATTTTCTTATTAATTTAAAAATTCACAATGCATTTTTAAGGCCACCCAGCACTCAGAGATTTTAAGAGAAGCTTTGAAAATGTTTTAGTTATCTGTAAAAAATTCATAGTTCAACAATTAGAACGCTAACAATTTATTTTAAGGGTGTACATCCACGGACGTAAAAAAAATAAATTTTCTTGTTAATTTAAAAATTCACAATGCATTTTTGAGGCCACTCAGCACTCAGGGATTTTAAGAGAAGCTTTAAAAGTGTTTTAGGTATCTGTAAAAAAATCATAGATAAACAATTAAAAAGCTAACAATTTATTTTAAGGGTGTATACCCACTGACGTTAAAAAAATAAATTTTCTTATTAATTTAAAAATTCACAATGCATTTTTAAGGCCACCCAGCACTCAGAGATTTTAAGAGAAGCTTTAAAAATGTTTTAGTTATCTGTAAAAAATTCATAGTTCAACAATTAGAACGCAAACAATTTATTTTAAGGGTGTACAACCAATGACGTTAAAAAAATAAATTTTCTTGTTAATTTAAAAATTCACAATGCATTTTTAAGGCAACCCAGCACTCAGGGATTTTAAGAGAAGCTTTAAAAGTGTTTTAGGTATCTGTAAAAAAATCATAGATAAACAATTAAAAAGCTAACAATTTATTTTAAGGGTGTATACCCACTGACGTTAAAAAAATAAATTTTCTTATTAATTTAAAAATTCACAATGCATTTTTAAGGCCACCCAGCACTCAAAGATTTTAAGAGAAGCTTTAAAAATGTTCTTCCATTGTTCTGGTGCCAGACAATACCCTCCTTCCGTCGAATTTATAATCTTAATTCATTTTTATATATCTTGGTAATATAATTTTACCAATAATTTTTTTTTGCAGAAGCTACTAAACCACTCACTTTCCAACCAACACTAACCTTTTCCAATATTCTTCCCTGGCAGAGATTGTCCCGCCTCCGCGTGGTCCCTGTTGGGCAATAACATTTTTTTATTAATAAATCTAGGTCAGTTTAGTTTCAGTTTTCCAAATTAAATAAAACCAAGCTAAACCTCAAACAACCAAAATTTTTGAGTGCTTATGATTAATTTTACCCTTTTTTATACATTATAACAACTATACCATGTTGACCACGAAGGACCAATTTTATAGAGTATACCAAGACAGTATTTTACATCTGGCCATTGGTACAATGGTTGATTACGTTTACAGGTGTATTTTTGCTTTTTCGTTAAAAATGCGAGTTTTTCTAAATTAATTCTTAAAACTTTAGCAAAAATAGTTGATTTTTTTTTTTTAAGAGAACGCTGATTTCACTTAATCAAAATAATTGCCTAAAAACGTAATGCGCCACTATTTTTGCACACTTATCATAGCATTTTTATCTTTTACGTAGTACTCTATATTTTAAAAACGACACCATTCCAAAGACTTGCTTAAAAGGACTTTTTCTGTTATTTTGAAATGGTGAATCTCGAGACGTGCGTTGGTACGTTTTTGAAACATTCTGTTGAATTCCTATGCAACAGATTCGGAAGTTGTGAACGTAAACACTACCAAATATCTATAAAGAAATGACAGTTGCAAACAGATGAAAAGAGCAGAAAGAGGTTAAGTTATATTTTCTAAACTTATCCAAAATTTTTGTTGTGCGTTCATTCTAAAAAATCTTTTCATATGATTGAAAGTATACCTTTCGGATTTTACTAAATCAGTTACACAATGTCGACAAGCTTTAACTTTGGAACCAAGTTAGTATCTTCATATTTTAATTTTTAAAAACGCTAGTATTGTTTATTCATAATTCTTCAACATGAATTTTTCTTTAATTTAGGGCAACGCCTGATCCCGGTAATACAACTTTTGGTGGTACAGCTCAGCTACCGCAATATAATGCAGGATTTTCGTTTAGTTCAAATACCGCAGCACCCACAGCTACGCCTGGTTTATTTGGTACACCTGTATCTGGTAATAAATTTCATACAAAATCACATGTTTCTATTCATAAACTATAAGATTACTAATTTTCTAGTTAATAACCGTTCTTAATGGCATATATATTCTTAAATTGATAGCCCCTGCATCTACTACCCCTTCTTTGTTTGGTTCAGCTCCATCTACAGGATTATTTGGAGCTCCTGCAACTACAACTTCGAATCTGTCATTTGGAATTGGAGTGCCTTCTACAACAGGTTTGCACTTTAAACATTTTATGTTGCATTCTCTGTAATATCTGAAATTTTAAATGAAAAGCAAATCCTTTTTATTCTAACAATTTTTCATTTTAGTCCCATCTACAACAACCCTGACTTTTGGTTTGGGTGCAGGCCCTACTATTACTACATCGGCTCCTACCCTAGGACTGAGTTTTGGAGCACCAATTAGCAGTGCAGCCCCCACATTTGGATTTGCTGCTCCCACAACTACTAGTGGAGGGTTATCCTTTAATTTAGGTGGTACTGCTACCACAACTACTACTGGTGCTCTTAGTTTTGGTAAGTTGTTATGCTTGCTTGTAACCATACCTAACATTTGATATTTAAGGTCTAGCTGCTCCCGTTACATCTACTGCTACAAGCCTTACACCAGCAACAACTACTTCTGTACCCATAGGATTAGGTGGAGTAGCAACAAACAACCAAGTTAAAAGCACTACAGTTACCACTCTAAAAGAAGTTCCTCCCAAAGATCAGCCATTACCTAATGAAATTCTTCAAACTGTAGAAGCTTTTAAAGAAATGGTTAAACAACAGAAACAACATAGTTCTGATATAGCACGATGTTCAGTAAGAGATTTCAGACGAGTAGAGCAAGAAATTGATCAGCTAAATAACCAGTTACATGAAGTAGAAAGTCAGTTACAAAAACACAGACAGTTAGCTGAAAAACTGAAGTATGACACAGCTAAAACCGTTCAGAATGTAGAAATGGCACAAAGAACTCATGATACACCGCCAGGACTACAATATGAAAATACTACACCTTTAAAGTTCTTTTTAAATTTAGCTGATCAGTTTGAAAGAGATATGCAAAATTTGAAAATGCAAATTGAAGCAGCAGATAAATATGTAAAGAATCACAAAAATCCCGATGTTCTCACTCCACAAGGTAATAAATTACATATGTTTATTGTTCCTTTAACAAAATTCTGGTGTTGCCCTTTAACTATTTACCCTATGATTAGATTGATTTTAACTTTTTATTTATAAAAAAAAAATAGTAACTATTTCAATTAAATGAAATTTACATTAAGATTATTTTTTGTGATTATTTTAATTTATACTTGCTGTTGCTTATGACTTATTGTTTATCAGTATTTACTGTCCATCGCCACAATTTTATATAAAATGTTATTATAATTGGAATGATTTTCAAAATGATTCTAAATTTTCTTCTGTTCATTGGTATTAAGTTAGGATATCTTTCGTTGAAAACTCTGCCTGTTCAACTTATAATTCTGGTGCATTCACCATAATAAAAAGAACTGGTCTAGCTAGGTATAGGAACACCCTATATAGACAGATAGGAAATGTTCTTGCCTATGTACTCCATAAATCAACAATGTAGCATCATATTTGAAAAGATTAAGTTTTTTTTTTTTAAGTTGTTGTTAATGCTCAGAATTTGTTACTTTTCAACTTCCCTATATCTAAAATATCATTATAGAGCCCAATGATATCTAAAGTCACAACCGAAATTCTAAGTTTCACTATTTTATTTTTAAAACAATATTCAACTTTGCGCAACACCCTGTTAACAATCAGAATTTGGAAAGAATATTTTTTTTCCCTCAAAAACGACTAGAGTAGTGCAAAAAAACTTCTCTATGATACCACTGAACATCCTTAATAATGTAAAATTTTTTTTTAGATCTTTCAATGGGTATGAGAAGACTCCATGAAACCTTTGTAGCTCTGGCGGGTCGTCTACAATCAGTACACAGCCAAGTGGAATCCCAAAAAGAAACTTACCTAAATATCCGTAAACATCTACTTCAGGATACCAGCAATCCCTTTGATAAACTAGCTAAAACTGTGGAATTCCAAGTTTCAAATGTGCCAAATACATTTGTGAATTCTCCTCCTAAAGTAGCTACCGGACCTACACCTTTTAATAATTTAGCCATTAGAAGTATGAATGTAGGGGCTCAGCAGCATACTACGCCTCCGCCGGCTTATCAGCCTTATCAAGGGACTTCATCCACTACTGGTGTACCTATAGGTATGTGATTAGATGTTTTGAGATTTCACTGACTGATGAAAATTTTGGAATTGATATTTTAGTTTTTGGAGTTGATATTTTTAGTTTTTGGATTTGATTTATTTTAATGTTTCTATAATATTACATTAACTAATATAAAATTTGATTATTACATGTCATTTTCTTCGTAAATTTTATTTAAATAATAAATTTAGAGTTAATTACTTAATATTATTTTTGATTACTTTACAATAATACCTGTAATAAATTTTGTTGGTGGTTGGGATGTAAATAAGTAAATGATAATAACTAAATAAAAATGTTTGTTGTAATCGTATTTCTGGCACAGATTATTTCATCTTAAAGATCTAACGTTTTGATCATGTTTGTTTGAAGGTCGTAGACAACTATGTTTCCTGCGAAGTAGTAGATATCTGTTGGACTTCCATTGTCTTTATTTTTTGTTGAATATCACGATGTTTCGGCTAGTAGTTTAGCGTGCTAGGCTAAAGTCCCATTTATGTTGCATTTAGCTTTGTTTTACAATTTTAAGAAATGGTTTCCACACTTCTCCTATCTAAAGAAGGTTTACTAAAGCAACTCGAGTGCTGATGTATCACCGCGGCTTCTTTGAATTTTCGTGTTCTGCAGTGTTGTTTTCTGTGTTGAATTTTAGCTTCAGACCATTTTATGTAGTGTCCACGAGTCCAGGCATGGTTGGCGGCACCAGATTTTTGTATTTTTCCTCGAGTATGTATTTTTGATGTTTCTTGATCCTTAGGTCAAGGCGTGTCTTTGTTTCACCAATGTAGGAGTTGCCACATTCACATGGTATCTGATACACACAGTTCTTCTTGATAAAAGAGATAGATCACATTAAAAAGACCTGACAGCTAGCGGATACCCAGTATATCTGGTGGACAAAATTTTGAACAACGCAGAAACAGGACAATATCGACAATGAACGAAGACCGAAAACCAATATTGAACATCTCCTATGTTAGAGGAATTTCGAAAAAAGTTAGAAGAATAGGAAAACAATATAAAATCAATGTTGTTTTCAACTCAAGTAACTCTCTGAGAAGTCGGCTCACTCGGGTCAAACCAACAACTCAAAAGGACAAGAAGAACTGTATATATCAGATACCATGTGAATGTGGCAACTCCTACATTGGTAAAACAAAGAAACCCCTTAACATACGGATCAAAGAACATCAAAAATATACATCTCTAGGAGAAACAGAAAAATCTGGTGCCGCCAACCATGCCTGGACTCATGGACACTACATAAAATGGTCTTAAGCTAAAATACTACACCGAGAACAACATTGGAGAAAACGGAAATTCAAAGAAACCGCGGTGATACATCAGAACCCGAGTTGTTTTAGTAGATTATCTTTATCTAAATGCAGCATAAATGGGATTTTGGCGTAGCACGCATGACTGCATCCATCTCAGTCACACTCCAATGTGCTCACTTCACTATCACTACATAGTATAAAACAAAGTCGCTTTCTCTGTCCCTATGTCCCTTTATATGCTTAAATCTTTAAAACTACGCACCGGATTTTGATGCGGTTTTTTTCAATAGATAGAATGATTCAAGAGGAAGGTTTATATGTATAATAACATCCATTAAATAGTGGAGAAATACTGTTATTTTTGAGGTTTCTAATGTGATGTCGTTAATTATCATATTTTTTTCCGCTTACATTGCAAACGCAGGCTGAACCCTACGAGATTTATCAAAATAATGTACTAATTATTTGTACACATTGAAAAGGTCTACAGAAAACTCCGCGATGGTATATGTCTATCTCTCATGGATATCCCACAATAACATTTTTTTGTCATTTACTTTTTACGACAAATAATGGCAAATTTTGAAGCGATTTTAACCAATACAGCATTAATCCTTATCCAATTAAATAGCTTAAATACATTGTTGATTTAATATAGATCTATATGGTCCTTTACAGCACAAGATTTAAATGAATATTTTCGAAGATATTACAGATTTAAAATTGCGGGAAGTAGCGCTTGCGGCGGTACTGGCCGACCGGGGCGGCGGTACTGGCCGACCGGGGCGGCGGTACTGGCCGACCGGGGCGGCGGTACTGGCCGACCGGGGCGGCGGTACTGGCCGACCGGGGCGGCGGCAGCGTGCCTATAAATAGCGCGTCGGAGGCCGATGTAATAATTGTTGTTAAAACAAAATAAATAGTCACAGTTTTTCTGTAGTGTATTTAGTATCAGCATTGCACCCGTGCGAAGCCGGGGCGGGTCGCTAGTTTAGTATAAATGGTACTGTACCTTAGGAATTTATTTAGTTTCACTTGAAAACGGCTAGAGATAACTACTAGCTGAAACGTTGTGATATTCAACAAGAAATAAAAACAATGGAACTCCAACAGATATTTAATACTTCCCAGGAAACATCGTTGTCTATTACCTTCAAACAAACATTCCTATTGGTCTTTCAAGAAACACTGCGCGACTTATATAAAGCCAACGAAAGTACAAAGTTCTGTATTCAAGATTCCATAATTCGCGGATCGATAACTAATACATACATATATTGTGTTTATCTGATTGTCTCTTGACCAAAAGTTCTTTGACGAAAGCAGTTCCGCCGGATCACACATATCCATATGCCCTTGGATATAAGCCTAATTCGTCACAGTAATTTTGAGTAAATAGCACCTGTGTCTTTATTTGCGATTTATAATATCGAGTAAAAGCAAAGGAAAGTTAGTTCCTACTCGATTCTAAAGTTTCAACTTTACTATCAGCAAAAATTGTTCATGATCCAACAATAAAAAAAATGGAAGCTGTATTAATATTATAGTTGAAGACCGTAATCAAAAGAAAGTGCCTCTAAGTGGTGGAGGACTTCAAGCATTGGAACGTTAATTCATTAAGTTCAAGGTGCGACAATTATCGCATAGCATCAAAATTGTTGGAGATGCCGAGTCTGCAGACACTTTACCAGCAGCAATATATCCAGAAGAATTTTCAGTTAATTACTGATACAAACTTGAATAAGTGTTTAATGCAGATGAAACTGCCATGTTTTGAAAAAAAAAATGCCAAACAAAACTTTCATATTCAAAAATATAAAGTCTTCCTCAGGTTTTAAGGGAACAAAAGACAGAGTTACACTGCTGCTGTTGTAATGCATCAGGATATTGTTTAATTCAGTCATTTGTGTTCTACAGATCGCTAAATCATCATGCTTTGAAAAGTCAAAACAAAGACGACCTAACTGATTTGGCTTGCAAGCAAGAAAGCGTAGGTTAGAAGAGTGATTTCCTCTGATGGATTTCAAAATTGTTTTGTTTCTGAAGTTGAAATTTATTTTAAGGAAAATTAATTTAGACTCAAGTTTTGGACAATGCTCTAGGTGAGCTTGAAGTTATGCATCTAAATATAGATGTGACATTTTTGCCCACTAACACTACCTTTGACCCAAGGAATTACCTAGGCCTTTAAGCTCTAGTACATCAAACAAACCTTGGAATGTGATTGTGATAAGAATGGTATGCAAAGCCAGAAACATTTTGGCATAGCAAAGTTTATTGTTAACATAAAATAATCAGTGCTGAAGCCTTATACAATGAAAGTATGCTGGAAAAAACTGTTGCCAAATCTAACTGTCGATAACGATGAAAAATTCTTGTAAATTCAAACATTTACTGACAACATTGTTCAAGTTCTGAATAGCATAGGACGAGATGGTCGGTTTAATTTTTCTTATAAAAGTTTTGTTAGAAATGCAAATAACATTAATATAAAATTATTTTTTTTTTAAATAATTCTTTGTCTTCATGTTTTGTTTGGCAGATTACTTGCTTATTTAATTTATTACGAGACTGAGAGTAATTATTTTAGTGGTCAGTCACTAATTCATTTTATGTAGTATGCCTATATATATATATATATATATATATATATATATATATATATATATATATATATATATATATATATATATATATACAGGGTGTCCAAGATAAGGATCCTAAGCATGGGGATCTCGGAAACAGTTGGAGATACGAGGTCGGTTAAATTAGAGAAAAGTTGCGCAATTTAGTGCTAAATTAAACGCAGTTAAAAAAATTTAAAAATTTCAAACACTTCCGGAAAAAAACGAAATTTGGCAAAATCGTTTTTAATTTTTGCAGGCTTTATTTAAAGAGATATCCGAAAATAAAAGGTAGATTCTCATTGCCACTTTTTATTTTTTATAATTTGGTCTAAACAAAATTTAAATCCGACGTTTCGTTTCTGAGATACCATCATGAACTTTCATTTTTTATATGGAACAAAAAAAAGTATCCCATGTATTTGATAGCATTTTTTATTACAAATTCAACGGTGTATCACACTTGCATATCAAGTGTGTAGTTCATTGGCTTTTATAAAACTGATATACCTTTCTCTCTCGCTCTCACGGAGCTCTTATGGAAAGTACTTGAACTAAGTATTCGATATGCAAGGGTGATACACCGTTGAATTTGTAATAAAAAATGCTATCAAATACATGGAATACTTTTTTTTGTTCCATATAAAAAATGAAAGTTCATGATGGTATCTCAGAAATGAAACGTCGGATTTAAATTTTGTTTAGACCAAATTATAAAAAATAGAAAGTGGCAATGAGAATCTACCTTTTATTTTCTGATATCTCTTTAAATAAAGCCTGCAAAAATTAAAAACGATTTTGCCAAATTTCGTTTTTTTCCGGAAATCTCCGGAACTATTTGAAATTTTTAAATTTTTTTAACTGCGTTTAATTTAGCACTAAATTGCGCAACTTTTCTCTAATTTAACCGACCTCGTATCTCCAACTGTTTCCGAGATCCCCATGCTTAGGATCCTTATCTTGGACACCCTGTATATATATATATATATATATATATATATATATATATATATATATATATATATATATATATCCATAGTTTTTAGTGTGATGAGAAATGCTAACAAAAAAAAAATAATAAATAGATCTCCAAAATCCTCTCCCATCCTTTTTTTGACCTCAAGAAAAACATGGCATGATGTGGTAATGGTATGTCTTTTCTTAAATCGACTTTATATTCTAGACTGTTATCGTATTTTCAGGACTTGTGCCACCCGTTTTTACGGACCCATTAGGCGGGAGCCAACCTTCACAATCGTCATTGTTTGGATCTACTACTTTTGGGCAAACTTCGTTTAATAATTCTTTCCAGTTACAAAAGCCTCCTACTGGCAACAAGAGAGGGAAAGTATGACCATTATTTGCTTTTAAATAGATTCTTAAGATTTATTGTTTGTAATACACTATTTTCTATTTGTAATAAACTTTTTATAAATTATATTGTGTTGTGAATTGACACTCCTATAAACTTTATCTCTACAATATATTTACAAAAAAAAAAAAACTACGAGTTAGCTTGAAAGTGACTTAAATAGGACCTAGGATTAAAGGGAGTTGACTTTACTAAAGCAACTTCAAAATGCCATATAAATGGTTTTAATAATTGCTAACTTCAAATTGATGATCAAAGTGATAACTATGTGTTCTTAGTTATGCCTGTGAACAGATTTCGCAGTTTTGGTGCTAAATAACTGCTGGTTATTAGGACTTACGGATACCATAAATGCAACTTCAAAACTCAGAAAAGGCTGCTGTCTGTCTTGAGATGGGGGAGGGGGGGCATCACAAGACCAAAAGACAGTACATTATGAAGCTACCAAAACCAGGGTAAGTCTTCTGGAAGTAGCTGATATAATCTTATTCACATATTCTTTTTATATCGATAAAACCTAAATCAATAGTAATATACTTTGGGTGTATATAAAATTGATTTATTAAATTTAACCTCTAGTTAATTAAATAATATATATGAAAAACTTTACAACTTATGTTACAAAATTTATTAGTTCTATTCTTTATTTGATTTATTTTTACACTGCTCCAACTTGCAAGACTGGTATAAGCAATTGAAAGGCGTCTTGAATGTAGGTCCCACTATTGGCCGCCTGTAAAAGAAGGTGAAAACAAATAATAATATAAGTGTAAAACAATATGGGAATCACAAATAAAGAGTACTATAAAAATGCAACACAGTTCATCCCTTACCACCATAGATATAAAAGTTAAATGTATAGAATGCGGATCCTATAAAAACAAGTTGGCTCACGCTTAGAAAGAAATGGAGCATTTTCTATGGGGGTCAGGTGACAGAGGTATCCAATGACGTTTGTGGTATTGTGCTTAGCCATTAGAAAGAGAGGTACTACTCATCGAAAACGTCTCTTTTTTAGCGTGAGCCAACTTACTTCTATAGGATCCTCAATCTATATACTTATCTTTTAAGTTTATGCTTACCACAACAGATAAGGGTTAGTCCTACACTCAACTTTACCTTCTTTTTTTAAAAAAAAAATACTGATTAAGTTATTGAACTCATTTCATTTAAAGTACATACTCGTTCAAAAGATGTACAAATTCTGATATTAAGAGGGTGGCCGATTAAATTTCTTGCATTCTGCATAAAAAATTCTCAAAAACGTATTTTTTATACATTATTTGGGTGCAAATTAACAAAGTTATGATTGTATAAATTTTCTAACTTCAAAAAAAAATGCATTTAAGCTCATCTTTCTCTTTTCAATGCTACAAAAAAATTTTGTTATGATAATTATTGATTATAAATAAAGGTTCCCAGTAAGTTATAAAAAAAATTTTTTTGTTAATATTAAAAACGTGAAAATTAAGACAAAAACGATTTTTCTCAAAGAAACGCGTTTTTTGAAAGTATGTAACATGCAATGTCTGTCAATAATAATTTATATATTTCATGAAATTTTTATTAGTTACAGATATTTACATTTCTCGAGCGACAACAATACAGATCTATCAAGTATCACTCTCGACGAACAGTTAACTGTAAAGTTTTGCATTTTATTTTGTTATGAGTGATGATAAATATATTTATAATAAAATATTTTTTTAGTAATAATGATGAACATTTTGTTTACCTAGATTTCACTTCATTAAAATAATTAATAAAATTTCTACTTGAAAAGTCATTAAAGTACATGTAATGTAAGAATTACCTCATAAAAAATGTTAGTAATATGTTCACTAACATTATCCTTATTAGCTTTTTCAATTGAACTTAGAACATCGGTAAATTTTCCAGCCTGGCATAAAATTAGCGACTTCAGGGTAGTAGTTATCCTAAAAGAAAACACTTTTAAATATTTCATAAATCTACTGAAACAAAAAATTAATTATTTTTTAACCACCTTTACTTATAGGGAAATAAAAAACCTACTGTACTAAACTATCAGCTTCATCTGCAGTACTCCTATGTTCCTTAACCAAAAGCAGTTCTCCAGCTTTATGAAACTGTTCCACAGCAAATGCTGTAAGCTGTGCCAATGTTTCAATAGCTTGTTGGTGCAGTTCCCCATCATCAATAAAATTTAAATTTATGTTTGCTAACCATAACTCAGCTTCTTCAAAAGTTACAAATAGTTTCTCATAAGAAATGGGAATATTAATTTCTTTAACTGCACTTGTAATAGTTTCCTTAGCTTCTTCCAATGAAATTTTTTCATCCTCTTCGTCTTCTGGCAGTTCACATAGTTCTTTAACTTGTTCTAACGTTTCTTGCATTTCTTTTAATGCATCTCCAGTTAAAGTACTATTGAGATTACTAAGTTTTATACTACATAGTCTTGATAGCATTTCTAGTGCTTCCAAATGCACCAGGCCTTGATGGTCATCAAATAAAGCTTCATAGTTCTTAGTTCTTTTAATTTCTTCTGTATATTTTTGCTGAAGCTTCTGATTCTCTTCTTCAGCTTTTTCTTTAGCTTCTCGCAATATCTGTGACAAATTGGGTTTCCCAGAATCTAGTTTTAGGAAAGCTCTTTTCTTTTTTAATCCAGGATCCCCTTCCTGCAGTACTTCTACAGTTTTCTTCCCTATTGCCTCTAAGGTATCTAATCCCCCTGTAATCACTTTAGTGCCTGTCGATTCTACAAATTTAGTTAATTGGGACATGCCCGATACTAAATTATCTAAGCGAAAACTGGAAGAATCATCTGACATATGTTTGCTTTCTTCCTTCTTCTGGTCTACAGATCTATTCCCTTCTTGATTGGCATTAATTTGAGCTAGCTCTTCTGGATCTGGAATACCAATGCCACCTTCCAACACTGTAGACAAACCTTGAGAAACATGACTTGTTAAAGTTGATACTCCTTGAGTAGCTGTATTTAATAAAGAAGATACACCCCAGTTACCCCATCCACCCCAACCAGATTGTTCTTCAGTTTGTTTTACTTTGTCTTCAGGTTTTTCAAGTGGTTCCCAATCATCATCTTCCCACAGGTTTTCCTTAATATTAATTTCAGATTTTTTAGCACTTTCTACTTGTATTGTGTTTGATTTTGATTCTGCATGGTCAGTTTTAGACTCTAAAGTTTTTTCTGAGGAAAACTGGCTATCTGATTCCCATTCTGCATCAAAATCATCCCAACCACTGTCTTCATTCTTAGAAATTGGACTGGGTTCTTCAGATTTCTGTGATTGTTCCTTTGCTGCTTCTGATCCCCAATCAAGTTCATCATCATCCCATAAGTTTTCCTCGGTATCAGGATTAAGTTCTTTTGGCTCTATTTTTACATTGTCAGTATTCTTGCCCATTAATGACGGCTCTTCGGTTTTATTGTCATTCTCAACTCTTAACACTTCTTTAGTTTTTTTTGTATAATATTCTGTTGCATCATTAGAAACATTTTCATCACTAGTTTCAATTATATTTTTGCTATCACATATGTCTTTGGCTAAACTTAAAGTACTATTATTACTTTTTTCGCTAATTTTTTGAAATGTGTTTTTTTGTTTAATATTTTCTGTTTTTACCACTTCTTGTGGTCTCTCCAATACATTTTTCGCACTTCCATCCTCTTTCAGTTTACAAAGTTCAGGCTCAATAATTTTGTGGCTTAAACCTTGTCCCACTGAATGTTTAGGTTTTTTCGTTTCTTCCTCATAATCAGAAGAACTGAGATCTTCGTCAGCACTTTCAAAATATTCACTGTCGGAGGTTTCCATATTAGAAAAATCGGAAAACACTTAAAATATTTTCAAGTCCCCAAATGTACAGCTGTTTAATGACATGTTTAGATATTTGACGCGGCTGCAACGCAAAAGTATGACAATTATGACATAACGAGTTATCGATATTCTAAATGTAAAAAATCAGTAGCGTCGAAAAAATGCTTTTTGTTCCCAATCTTTTTTTTTTACCATTTATCCTTTTAATTAAGCTGTAGGTATGTCGTTTCAAGGCACTTATTTTTTAAAATAAACTAGTGTTATCTGTAATTTTAAACGCATTCTGCGCCATCTTACGTTTATATTATTAATTACTTATATAAGACGTTTAAACTCTTTAAGTAAATTTTATAGGCTTACTGATAGTCTGACGTATTTAAGAATCTTTTATCATCTATCCATTCGCTATTACTACTACGATAAAAAAATACAGTTTCATTGTAATCTTTTAATAATCAATAATAACCATATGATTAAATTAATTAGATAATTACAGGTCTCCGAAGGAAACTAATTTTTGTAGTTAGTGTGAGCAACTATGTTGAAAAATATAGTAAACATATATTATCTGTTAGAATGGGAAAGGGATCTTTTGGCAACTGAACGATTCCCTAGAGACATCTGGTAGCTAAAGTGAAAAGCTTTTCGAGCCATGTGACTTAAACAAAAACATAGGAAATGAGGTAAAAATTATTTCAAATATTTGTTGAGTAGAAATCTTGCATTTATCAATTGGAGAGACCTACTAAAATTTATTCAATTTTAAAATTATAAAAAAGTTTTCTAGGTTTTGTTATTTTTGAATATGAAATTATGACCGTAGAGGACTCTGCATCCAGGATTAGCAAGACTTATTTATTTAATTGTTTTTCTTCAGTTTCATGTGTTGTTATATTTGATGAGTAATTCGGAAACTTCCATAGTAGTGAATATACAAAATATTTTTGTTATTTTAGGCGTCCAATTATCGAAAGAGAAATTTAATTAACAGGCCACATTTTATTATTTGGATATAAACACAAAAGCGATACAAAACTTATTGTTGTAGCATATATTACATACTCCATCAGAATTAATGGTAAGAAACATGGGACTAAAATGAAAATTTCACTGAGTGGTATAAATAAATTATTTGTAAGTGTTCTTGTCCTGCGTGGGGATAAATGTATGCATATTTTGGTTATTTTTATATGAAATTATTACATGAAAAATGTCATATATAGGAATGGCAAATTGTAGAAGCAGAATAGAAACTTTACAAGAAGCCAGCCATCTTCAGCCGTATACTTAATTTTGTCAATAGCTTTGTTGAAATGAGAGTTATTGCTAGTCACTCAACTTTTCTATACGGATCTGAAAGTTTTTTTTACTTTTCCCACTTATTGCCAAACATTCTTGCAACTCACTAGTTGCAAATTCTCTATTCTGCTCCTACAATTTGTCACTTATATATTTATGAAATTGTCGTGTGATAATATCATGCAAAAAATTTACCTACTGGTTGATATGCAAAAAAGTAGCAAAAATATGTCTACAGTTGCCTCAATTTGCAGGACAAAACCATTTATAAATAATCAATTTATTTGTACTACTCGCTCAGGCTTTCATTTCAGTCCCATGTGGCTTATCATTAATTTTGAGGATTGCGTGATATATGTCACAATAACAATTTCTTTCTCATTTTTGCGTTTATCACTACATAGTATAAAACAATGTCGCTTTCTCTGTCCCTATGTCCCTTTGTATGCTTAAATCTTTAAAACTACGCACCGGATTTTGATGCGGTTTTTTTCAATAGATAGAGTGATTCAAGAGGAAGGTTTATATGTATAATAACATCCATTAAATAGTGGAGAAATACTGTTATTTTTGAGGTTTCTAATGTGATGTCGTTAATTATCATATTTTTTTCCGCTTACATTGCAAACGCAGGCTGAACCCTACGAGATTTATCAAAATAATGTACTAATTATTTGTACACATTGAAAAGGTCTACAGAAAACTCCGCGATGGTATATGTCTATCTCTCATGGATATCCCACAATAACATTTTTTTGTCATTTACTTTTTACGACAAATAATGGCAAATTTTGAAGCGATTTTAACCAATACAGCATTAATCCTTATCCAATTAAATAGCTTAAATACATTGTTGATTTAATATAGATCTATATGGTCCTTTACAGCACAAGATTTAAATGAATATTTTCGAAGATATTACAGGTTTAAAATTGCGGGAAGTAGCGCTTGCGGCGGTACTGGCCGACCGGGGCGGCGGCAGCGTGCCTATAAATAGCGCGTCGGAGGCCGATGTAATTATTGTTGTAAAAATAAAATAAATAGTCACAGTTTTTCTGTAGTGTATTTAGTATCAGCATTGCACCCGTGCGAAGCCGGGGCGGGTCGCTAGTATCCACATAAAATATGGCTGTTGAAGATTCTTGTATGGTTACGATTTATTATTCAAAAATATAAAAAACTGTGAAACTTTTTAATAATTTAAAAATTGCATAAATTCTAATAAGTCACCAATTCAGATTATGAATATATGCTATCTAGTCAACAAATATTATTTTAAATTATTTTTACGTCATTTCCCATGTTATTTTTTGGATTCACATGGCCCGGAAAGCTTTTCACTTTGGTTACCAGGAGTCTCTGGGGAATCGTTCAGATGCCATAACGTTAAAAACAGTGACCAAAAGATGGCACTGTGATTTTAATTCTAAAGACTGCTAAAAAATTTTAATTTTCAGAAGGATTCTTCACTTTCTCATAGCGATCTTAATATATTTCTACTTATGAATTTTAAAATATTTTTGAAATGTAAAAAAACTGAATAGCTATGTTGAGATGGGGATGTGAGGACATACAATTTCCAAGGAGGGATACCGTAAATCAGTAATCACATTAATAAATAGGGCGGCGGTGCGTTAGTTTCGATTTGGAGTGCGTTCTAATCACTATCAATTCGTATTTTGTGGTCACTACTGTTGTGGAATTGTAGAACTAACATCTTACCACCGCTTTCCGGCAAAAACTGGACTTAAATCGATGTCTAAGTTTGCGGGAAGGACAAGAAGGATGTCTGGGAAAGATACTGATGAATCCCACTGATGAGTCCACCACCGGTATCGGGACGAAGCATTCGTATATTGACGGTGCTTGAAAATTAGATCGCTTAGTTATATGCAGGGCTTGTCAATTTCCCAGTAATTCCTGGCATTTGCCAAGAATAATTAGGTGTGCCAATAATTTTGCCAGGAATACTATCATGCCAGGAATGTCTTGTAGGCTATATTCTTTTGAGTAATTATCAATTGATCAAAGTGAAACTGATAACTTCATGTTCTTTTGAATATGCATTTACTTGTCATTGGGCTGAAGTGATCATGATTACTTTAAGTGATCGAAGTGAAAGTGATCATACCTCAAAAGAATAGTCCTGTACTCAGAAATTAATAAAATATTAAGGCGAAATGTACATACAATTGATGGCAAGTGTATGAAAATCGATAAGATCTTTAAAATTAAATCTCTCTACTATCTCTTTTTGCTTCTCACATGTAGTTACTTTTTTCTTTATTTTATGGTTTTGCAGTCTAAAATTTAAAGGATGGACAATCTTATTATCATCTGTCTTTCTCTAATATTCAGTTTAATTGAGCTATATCAGCTTTTTCTTATCACACGCATTTTGCCAGGAATATATATAAAACTTGCAAGTATTTTTCTGTGGAACATTTGACAGCACTGGTTTATATGTCCCTAACACCAGGGGCATTGCTAAATGCGACACTACTTATTGAGAGCTGCCATATGGATGTCGAGTAGGTATTTGTTGCTCGACGTCAGTAGCGCATATGTCTTTGTAAATTGGGAAGCAGGTAAAGGGGTGTCATAGAAAGACGTTTCTCACCGCCTTTCTCCGAGGACATTTCACTACAAATATAACATCCAAAAATATATTAGTACGGCAAGCGAGTGTCTGGGAAGGTGTCAGTCGGAACCTCACTGAGTCCTACGACTGGCACCAGGACGAAACACTCTAAAATTTTTCAAGACTGTATATATGAAAAAGTTGCATCCTCAGGCGCGCGGGGGGAGCCAAATGAAAAACCGAAAAAAGGCTAGGGAGCCGAAACCGGGTCAAGCAGCTTCATATAATACAACAGGGGCATATGAGTAAAGGAAAGAACTGTAATTACAATTCTGTGTATAAAACAGGAATTTTCTAAATGAAATTTGAGCGCGTCATCATATTTTGCCAGTGAATTTATCAAATCTACTTGATTTCTCCTTTAAAAAAAAAAACTATACTTCCGAAAAGCCAGCATATGCATAACCAGCAACCATACGAAAACGATCAATGATTTTTTCGCACTTTTTGGTTGTTTTTTTCATAAAAAATTTCCTGCTAATCATTCGAACTGTAATTAATTCTTGTTTTCCAAATATCTCTTCTTTAATAATAGCCTAAATAGAGAATTACTAGTACCATGTTTTTTTTAATTAATTTATGCTAATTAGAACAACGAAGAGGTGGTCAGAGTGAATTATCTTCTATACATGGATGATCTTAAACTGATGGCTGCTACCAGAAACCAGCTGGAACAAATGCTTAAAATTGTAGAGGAGTTTTCCGGGGATATCGGAATGCAATTTGGACTTGACAAGTGCCGTATTTTGAACATCGTTAAAGGGAAGATACAACCGGGGGCTTTTGAAATGCAGAACGATGAAATTATAGCTGCAATGGAAACAGACCAAACATACAAATATCTAGGTATGAAACAGGCTAAAAGAATTGACCATGGCACTATGAAGGACGAATTGACAACCGAATTTGTTAGGAGGATAAGGCGGGTATTACGAAATAACTTAAACAGTAGACATTTGTTTAAGGCTTTCAACACGTATGCTTGCTCTGCGCTAAGCTACTCTTTTGGAATTGTAAAATGGAGCAGGACGGACATCCAAAACCTGCAAAGAAAAATAAGGACAGTTCAAACAAAAGCACAAAAACATCACCCTAGGAGTGCTATTGAAAGTACAATGTTTCCAAGACACCAATACTCTTAGTTGCGCCACTCTTTGTAGTTACTGTTCCCAAACTTGTTGTTTTTGGTCGTAATACGTTAAAATAAATTACCGTTGAAAACAATTTTTCTTACTCTTGTCGCATTTGTTTTTATTGATTTTTAACAAATTTCTAAAACGAAGAGGTTCTCAGTTGATCCATTTCATATATATTTTTTTCTGAAAGTACGCCAGTTATTTTGGAAATACTCCACATATTTATATGTATTTGTTTACATTATCCAGAAAATTACTGTGGTGGTCCCTTCCAAACTGGTATGCGTAAGTTTGCGGGGTTGCAGATAACGAATTGAAAATTATTAAAAAAAAATTAAATATGGCGGATCCAATATGGCATACTAAAAATTTTCCGACCTTGTTCAAAATTTGTAGTAGAGGATTTTCGAGGGTGTAGATTTAGCGGTTTTTTATCAACCTACAATTAAATCAGTTTTAAAGTCGGGCAATATCAGGTAATTAGGGAGAAAATGTTTAAAAACTAATGAATCATTATAAATTCTTGAAAACGTATACAAAATATTTTTATTCAAAGGAATAGAAATCTATGAAACCAAGGCGTCAAGTACCTTTCTTAGTTAATAGCTGGCGCCAATTGCATAATTTTTTTATACAAAAAATATCAATTTTGAAGCAATTTTTATTGGTTTCAATTGTGGAAGAAAAATTGGATTAAGTATACCCTCTCGTCAATGCACATATAAGGTATTTAGTATTAAACAAATTTTTATTAGAATAAATAAATAATTAATAAAAATATATAGTTTTGTGGTGATTAATTTTTACGTTAGTTTTTTAAATAATTTTTATTGGTAGCGATTCGTTTCTTTATATTACATTTAAGCAACTTATATCAACCAATATTGAATATCGAGATAAAACAACTTGATCTTACCGATTCATCCTATATAATATAAAAATATTTGAAAAGGGAGTGGAAAAATCGCATTCCTCTTCACATTTTTTCCGTGTTAACGACCGATTAAAAACAAATCAGTAGGTAGTATTAATATAGACGATAAAGAGCAGTACTGTAGGCGTCCGTTTTATATAGTTTGCACTTCCCAGTATAGAATACAGCATACATATGCTATATGTTGCATGTTTAATACGCTAGTCAGTCGCATTCCTTACTCGAGGTTAAACCGATCTGATTGGTCGGAGAACTGTGACGTCACGCGTCCGCGACCGTTCTTGATAATGTGTTCAGCATTCAACATGGCCGTGTAGTTGTTAGTGGTGTGTGTGTGCCAGTTACAGTGGGGTTGAATGGATTTTAAAAATAAACAATGCCCAGAAAACGGAATGGAGAAATTCCTCTACCCGAAGGTTGGGATTTCGGTCGCGACTACGATGGAAAGTTATATTTTATTGACCACAATTCTAAGAAAACGACATGGATTGACCCGAGAGACAGGTAGGATTCGAACCGCATTCTTTTAATTTAAAGTTTATAACAATCTCTAGAAGAAATGCCATCGTGACATTACAATGCCTTCGTTTAAAATTATGTCTTTTAAAAAATATGGTTGTTTAATCGTTCATTATACATGGTATTATTTGAAAAACTAAATAAATAAACCTTTTATTTATACATAATTATTAAAAATTAACCCCTTCAACGTCAAAAAACCTTCAAAAATTACTAGAGAGTGACGTAAATCGAAATATGTTTCTAGTAAATTCCGATAGCATAAAAAATCATTTTGCTTGAGTAAAATATTTAACTGTCTTACATTTGGAATGCTGCTTTCGAAACGCTAAAGGTATGCAAGAATTTTATTACATTTAAAAAACCTTATGAGACCGTGCTGCCACCGTCCGGAAAATATGCGCATCAGGGAGAATAAATATTAGATTTATTGTATCTAAAAATATTTACAATCTTTCTGTGAATACGGTTTGCGTCAGGCGAGTTAAATTAATGCAAATTTTTGATTCGGGGCTATCGATGAAACTTACTGATCGAAAAAAATGCTTAAACATGTCGAATTCTTAGGAAATCTGGTTGAACGAACGACGTATCCACATTCTTAATTAGTTTGCAGATTATAACGAGGAATGTTGCCAGAAATTTAAAAAATTAGATAATATATCAGATGACCTTAAAATTACAGGGGGAAATAAACATTAGAATATTTTTCTAAAAATATTGCTTGTTTTTTTTTTGATATATTAAGGTTACGTCAGAAAAATCTGATTGATGCTAATTTTAATTCGGCATTTATCGATAAAATTTACTAATTTAAAAACCTTTGCAATGTTTAATGTGGCATTAGTCTCGCTGTAAAAAGTTCGTGGGTTAAGAAAGCCTAAGCATATTCTTCAACAGATTTATAGTCTATTCAAGAATAGAGAGAGTAATAAATCATTTTTGACCCTTTTTTTCTTCGCAAATTAGTTGTTCTTTACTCTGGTGTCTTTGGGAAAATTTGTTAAGCACATGTGTTTTTCATAGGAATGGGTTAGAAATTTTATTATCAAAAATACCTGTCTATAAGAATGGACTATTTGGGTTGGATAACAATAGATATTTGGAAGTGTTAAAAGGATTTTAATCTTGTCATCGGCGTCGGAAGGGGGTTTATTTTGTCACTAAGTATTTGTGGCATAGAATATTATTTCGGTCATAAGCTCAAAATAGAACTAAGTTGTTATAATAATATTATTTTATTTCTTAATAAATCACATGCATTACAAAATAGAGAAAATTTTGCCATATTTAACACAAATCACAACTGTATTTTTATTATTTTTAGTTTTGGCATAGAAACCGTTTTAGGCACATTCAGACTTATAGTCTCAAAAAGTTTTAAGTTATAATTTAAATACTTATAAAATACTCATTATCATAATTACAAAAAGTTAAACATATATAAAAAAATTAATTTGTCCTTATAATATTAAAATTTTTTTTTGGGCTATCGGTCACTTTATTATTAATTAAAAACACTTTTAGGACATTTGACGTTTCAGTTTATTTATTTCTTAAACCATCTGCAGAATTAAAATTAAACACGAAAACGGGATTCAAATGTAATTAATTTTTTTATGTTATAGTTAAAATATAGTTAGAATTATACTTTATTATATGGAAATCGGATAGCCCCAAAAAAATAAAACAAAGGTGTTAATTCTACATGCTTAAGAAAAAGACACAATCACCACAATAAAATTATGGCTAATTGGACTTAAATATATATAAAATTAAAGAGTGAAACACACTAAAATAAAAAAATATATGAACAACATTAAACAATACAATACAACAAAAACGAAAATTTAAATAATAAATTGTGCTCATACTGGTAAACATTATGTATGAAATTCATAATCAGAGTCAGTTGAGCTGTCTTCGCTCAAATTAATTATAATTTGTTCCGCTATCTCACTGATTATGTGATTGAGTTTCCAGATTTTGTTTTATTCTTTTATTATATGATCCACACATTGAATCACTAATTTTGTAACTTGTGTTACTTCTAGCAACTCTTCTTTTTACTGGAGCCCATATCGTCATGTTGTATAATTATTCGGAGATATTTCCTTCTCCAACGGACAGTTTCCGAATGATCTATAACAACAGATTTCCTATCTGGTTTTTCCCAGCAAAAATTAAATTCTCTGAGCAGTTTCCAGAGGTCAGTTTTTTAAATTTCAGGTAAATCCCGATCTTCATTGATTTTAGTTAGAATTTTATCGACGATTGGAATCTGCTTCTCATAAGAAAATGTATGTACAACTCTTTTTATTGCAATTTTCATCTCTTTTTCCAATGGAGTTTTTCGTTTTCCTGTGACTGAATGTAGTTTGGGAGCACTAACAGTTCCAGTCGTCTTTTTCTCCTTTAGCATTCGGTAAACAGTACATTTTTCAACTCCTCTCATTTTGGGACACATCTCAACAGAGCTTTTAACATTATTATCTGGATATTGATATCTTAAGGCTAATAAACATTCATCGTAATAAGTTTTTCATTGAGGAAAAAATGCTGTTTTAACGATTTTGGAATAAATATAGAGGTGGAAGCCTTATCTTTTGGGTATCTCACTAATCTCAAATAATATATAAAAACAAGCGCAAACAAGAAGAATTACTAAGGACACACTATAAGGTGTACTCTGCTCACTGACGGAAATTCAATTGAACTATGAGAAATTTTATTGTTGCTGTAAATTTATAAAAGCTGATAATATTCAAATATAATTAGATTTATCGTAGTCCTCAGTTACCTGCGGCACTGGAGCAGGTACGTCGGAGGTTTCGGTGACAGTTTTATTACTCTCTCTAGTTCTTGAATAGAGTATAGTAGATTATTATAAGGTATGATAAAAAATTATATAAGATATTTAATGACCTCAAAATCCCTGGGTGATATACAAATATTACAAAATAACGTTCATTTGCATTCCAACAACTTAAGACTGGATCACTTAATTCCACTTTAAAATTGAAATAGTATTTTGACTCGTGTACTTGAAAAATATTCTAAACTCGTTTGTTTGAGTTAACTGCGCGGATGCAGAAGAGCAGATGAGTATCACATTCTTAATAATCATAAATTCCTAAAAAGTTCTTCAGCTTAGCCGGAATTGCCGAAAATTTTGTTCTACTTCGGTTCTATATATAGTTAATAACAATAATAAATATTATTTATTAAGAATTGAGTACCATACAATTTGGTATTCATCTATTTTCACAATTTTCTTCTCTTAAAAACATAAAATTTGTAAAAGAAACTGTAGAAGTTAAAATTGTAATACTGACTGTCATTAAAATAAAAGCACGTTATATTATAGTGGCAGTCTTTAAAGTTACAGAATAGTCGTGTTAAATAATGATTAATTTGATATATAAACATATTTTTTCTTTTACCATCTTAATTGTTCAAAGACGTCAGTAGACTTGAGCAAATCGCATTTTTAGTTTTGGCAATGTTGTGATGAAAATGAAAAATGAGATAGTAAGTGACCTTAAACAATAGGGGGGAATACATAAACATTATACCCAATTAATTGAAGAGGAAAGTTTAATTGACGCAAATTTTTGATATAGGGTTATCAATGGAATTTACCGATTGAAAAATTAGATATCAAATGACCTTAAACTACAGGGAGAAAATAACATTAAACTAATTAGAATTTAAAAATATTTACAATATTTTTATCGAGACTGTTTGCGTCATAAGATTTATTACACATTTTTTTGATCGTGGATTAGCAATAGAGCTCCGGTTAAAAACATTTAGATATGTCAAAAATATACTTCCAAAATAAGTCATTTTTGCAAGGGTTTGTGTTATGCACCTTTAAATGTTAATTCGTTGAACTTATTAAATAACAATTTTTGATTTGAGGTAGCCATTGCTTATCCTAATCTTTGCGTTTAGTGGGAAAATCAAGGGGTCATTGTGGTTATCAATTTAATAATTAACTAACATACTTGCGTCTTAAATCCTTACTAGTAAGAGGAAAAATTCAGACTGTAAAATATTAATAGTCAAACATATATATATATATATATATATATATATATATATATATATATATATATATATATATATATATATGTATATGTTATATCGTAGATTTTCACGGATGGTAGAATGAATAGTTTGGTTATTCCGGGTTTCAATCCGTTCGTTCAAAAAATCGTTTTCACGACGTTTCGCCAAAATCTCATTTGGCATTTTCAAGTGCGGTTCGTCTCGTTACTCGCTGAGAAGTTCTCGGAATAACCAAACTATTCATATATATATATATATATATATATATATATATATATATATATATATATATATATATATATATGTTCACCGTTCAGATCAGATCACCTTTTCTGAAAATCGATTCAGGTGTCCGATCTTCAAAAAAAGTTATCCAAAATATTATTAGAAATTATCATGCACAATTCTATGTTCTTTCAAGTAAAAAATAAGCTACCTACAAATTAGCATGTAATTTTCTCAAAGATGTCGTCAAATCTTTGTTCACTCTCTCATTGTATTTGTAATGCCCTAAATGATTAAGTTTTTGTTGACCTTCTCAAAGCATTCGATTAGATCGACCATTATATTTCTCTTGCAAAAAGTCCATGACTTCTTTGGTTTCTCCGAGAGCTTTACGTTAGAGATACCTTGTCGATTAGAGCAAGTTCTCCAGTCCTATTTCTTTTAAAAACCTTATGATGTTGGATGGCTTTAGAATGGGTAGATCCCCCTCTTCTATTTGTTATGCGTCCAAGAATCACATTCTAGGGTCTTCTAAAGCGCTGCATTCTGAAAAAATGTGGATAGAAGTTTTGTCCTCTCCCTTGCAAAATCTAGATTTTTCTCTTCCTGCCAATCCGAGTTTCTTAAGGTGGCAGTGCCCCGTCAGGATATCTAAGTTGGTTTTTACTTTTAGGATGATGCATTCTTTAAATTTCTTCGAAGAAGTATCTTCTCTTGTCTCATTCCTTACAGGTCTGCCCAGTAATTAGGATCTCCTATTTTATTTTCTCTCTTTTTAGTTCTTCTAACATTACACTGCAACTGATTGGTATGAAATGGTATCTCGGCCCCACTTTTCGCGAGCTCGTTTACTATTTCATTTCCCTTTACCTCGGTACACTCAGGAGAGTGACCTTATTATTCTTGCTTAGTTCGTTTAGTTTCTCTAAACATTCCCTGATCATCTTGGAACTGATTACTTGGGGACTCAGCGCATTGATGATTGCTTGCCTATCCGACACGATAAAAATCCATTATATTATACCAGGTTTGTCCTAAAAGTATCGAGCCCACCTTCATATCTCCGCATCGGTGTTATTCTTTATCATCCGGTGAGTGACATCCTTCAAAGTAGTCCCCATTTAATTGAATAACACGTTCCCAGCAGTGTTTCCACTTCCTGAAGCAGTCCTGGAAGTCAGTTTTCGGAATTACCTTCAGTGCATTCGTCGCATTAGTATCAACCGTCTCTTTGTCATCGAACCGGAGTCCTTTGTGCGGCATTTTTAATCTGGGAAAGAGCCAAAAGTCGCAAGGAGCTACGTCGGGACTGTACGGAGGCTGGCGAAGCTGTTCGACTTGGTGCTTCATTAAATATTAGCTTTGTTCGCGGTAAGGATTTAGAACCGATTCTGAACTAATACGCTTGCGCAGTTGAAATAGCAGCGTTTGCGGATCACAAAGTTCAGAATTTTTAGTTACAGTCCCATGTTCGCGGAGAAAATAATTCGGTTCGAAATCGATTCTGAACCAGTTCTACCGGTTCTAAGGATTGAAGAAGAACTGTAAGTTCGGAATTTTATGTAGCGCCAGCGTTCATGCTGCGGCCGCAATGTGCAACTATTTGACAATTGTTTTTATTTTGTTTTTGGTTTTTCTCTTGTTTATGTCATTCGTTGCATTTGATGTTCCAGTATATATTTTATTATATTATATTGGTTTTACTTTAATTAGTGTTAATCGACCTAGAATCTTAAATAATAAGTTAAAAAAGTGTTAGTTTGGCCCTAAAAAAAATATATTTTTAGTGAATACTCTCATTATGTCAAATCATTTATCATCCAGCGATGAGGACTTAAAAGAAATTTTAGAGTTACTCAAAATTCCTAAAAGTGCTAATTATTTTGAGGAAATTTTCCCCCATTTTCAGTTAAGCTGGACAAGAACTGGCGTGTATTATGGTTTGCGATAAATGAAGTTGCATCGTATAGGGACGTATGAGACCGGTTTTTAGTTTTATTAAAAATGTTTTTTGAATCAAAAAAAAAAAATGGACCTAAAACTATTGCATTTTATTTTTTGTTTAGAAAACCCCCCATCTTTTTATTAGGCGTATGTTTAGAATTAGATTTACTTTGAGGCTCCCGAAATATGAACTTAACACAAAATAAAGAGTAAACAATAGATATCTGTTAAAATATATATTTGTCTATCAAAAATTCTATTCAGCAAAAAACAAGACGTTTTATTCCAAAAGGAACTGACAGTTAGACTTTATATTATATAAGAATAACAATTATAATTCAATATTTCTTTAAAATAATACAAATAATAAAACCTAATAAAAGACAGTTTTAAGTTATTTAAAACAAAAAAAAAACAACTAGTTTAATCAGCATTTAACACCGTATGCATACCAGAGTGGACGATTCAAAGTTTCAAAATCGTTCGCGGTAAAAACAAATCCTGAACCGGTTAATAACTGAGCATGCGCTGTACGGCAATCCTGAACTAATTCCGGACTAGTTCTGAATCGGTTCGGAAAGTGACCCGCGAACAAAGCTATTGCTGCACAAGGTTCCATGAATGCGCTGGCACGGAAAGATAGTATATATATATATATATATATATATATATATATATATATATATATATATATATATACTGTCTTTCCTTGATGGTTTTAAGGAGAAAAGGCAGCTTCTTAAATACTTTTTTTACTCCTTGTCGTTCGAAAGTCAAAATTACCTTTTTATAATTTGGGCGTTTTGCCCAAATCATGTCTGATCAACTTGGTTGCAACTATTACATTCTGGCTATGAATATAGTAACAATAAGTCCTGTAAATTACCTATTATAAAACATTAGATTAACTCAAGATTATTGAGATTGGTAAACTTCTCGAAATTGCTTTAAAAAAGTAATATTTGAAAATTTGTATAGAAATCTTCATCGACAGCAAACGTAGGTTTTCTGTTTATAATCTTACAAAACTAAAAGCTATTTGTTTAGACATAATTTTTTTCCAGCAACTCTAAATGAAGTAATCCACAAGCCATGTCTACCGAGAAAGTAAACAAATTACATTAGTTTTTTTCTGGGTAATTTGTGTAACGCGAAAACAGTATTTATTTGCATTATCTGGTAATACTGCAAATTTTAGCGAGCGTAAAGGTAAATCTAATAATAGGGAAGGAATGTATATTATTTCTCTACGCTTTTCCAAAGAGACAGCATGGCGTCGGAAATACCGTCTTGTGTGTGGGAAACCAGTGAAATTTTATCGCTTTATTTATGTCTGCTATTTTGGCATCTGCTCCAAAAACATCACAATTAATAAATCTACAGACAAAGCAAATACAAGCGGAACGCATTCCTGCTCAAGTGTTTTGTGATTTAAATAGAAGTAAATATCGCTTTAATATATAAAATAATGAGTTGTGTAATTAACTAGATGCCTTGGTCCTTTTAAACTATTATACCTTGGAGTGTTCCGTAGACCGGTTCTGACTAGCTAATAATAGCACGACTATTACAAATCAATGATGTAATTCATTGCCCGCTGGAAGTCCGAAGTATCGAAACTTAGTGGTAGGTTTTTATGCCACGATAAATCATATTAAAACTAGTCAAAACCATATCAAACTTAAATGAGAGGCTACGAAAGTTACTAAGAAGATTATTTACTTTTTTAAGACCATTAAAAAGAGCATTCTTTCATGATTAATATCTAGGGTTCTCCAAGAGGTTCTTCCGGTTTCAAACACTTATTGTATGTTCTTCTGGATCCGTTCTGACAAAGTAATTCCTGTTACATTTTGCTTTATGATTAGGTAAACAATTGCTAGTCTTTTTATAAGACAATTCTATATATAGGTTCGTAGATTGAGTTTTCACTACGAGGGGAGACCCAAAAAAAAACGGGAATTTCGTCATAACTTCTTTATTTCTTAATATTTTTACACCAAATTTTGATCACCTTCAAAGTATTCTCCATTGAACGCAACGCACTTCTCCAAACGATTTTTCCTTTGTTCAAAACAGTTTTTAAATTCACTTATCGGGGTGTCTTTTAGGCCTTCCAGCGATTTTTGTTTTACCTCCTCCACAGTGGCACAACGTTTTCCTTTTATGCTCCATTTCAGTCTGGGGGACAAAAAAGTCACATGAGGGCTAGATCCGGTGAGTAGGGGGGCTGGACAATCAAATCAAAAACTGCTTTGCGGAGAGGGTGGTGTGGGCCGCCGCGTTGTTATGATGGAAGAACTAGTCGTCTGTGCGGCAAAGATCTGCCCTTTTCTTCCGGATACTCTCCCTCAATCTTTTCAAAACCTCCAAGTAGAACTTCTGGTTGACAGTTTGACCCGGGGAAACGAACTCCGCGTGCACAACACCTCTGCAATCGAAGAAACAAATAATCATTGTCTTGATGTTTGACTTCACTTGGTGAGCTTTTTTGGGACGAGGAGAGTCAGCTGTCTTCCACTGGCTTGATTGCTGCTTTGTTTCAGGGTCGTATCCACAGCACCACAATTCATCACCAGTAGTCACCTTGGCAAAAAATTCAGGGTCCTCTTCGAGCTGATTTTGAAACCCAAAACATGCCTAAAGGCGAGGGACAATTTTGGCTGCAATCCTTCTCATGTGCAAATCTTTGGATATATTCCCCTGAATTGAACTCCATGACATTGCAGACATCTCACAAAGTAGATCAATGGTTTGGCGACGGTCTTCACGAATGGCATTAATTTTGTCGACGTTTTCATCACTTCTTGACGTTGAGGGGCGTCTTGAACGGAGTTGGTCTTCAACTGACATTTCTCCATTTTTAGAACGTGAAAACCAGTCGTAGACTCTGGTTGAACTTAGGATAGCATCCCCATAAACAGTCTTAAGCATTACAATAATTTCCGCGGCCGATTTATCCAACAGGAAACAAAATTTTACAGCCGCGCGTTGTTCCGACAATCTGCCATGACGTTTTCGGCGAAATGGAAAAAGTTGTTTTACTAAAAAAATTCTTACGGGCGAACCGATGCACTCACAGCGACACAACTTCGCACACTGACTCGGGAGGTGTTACCCTAATGGACACGTCGAGCAATGAGTTCCCCCACTCTTCCTCCTCACCGCCACCCAATTTTCGGTACTTTTGGGTCCCCCCTCGTATTGCTTGAAAATATTTTAGCCCCTTCAATTTATATAGGTGCTGGTGTTATTCATCTAGGAAGCCGATATATTTTGTTCTTTTATGATGGGGGAAGTGTAATTTATATTAATGGCGCTTATTGTCTCGCATTTTTTATTATAAGAAATTCTGCACGTACTTAAAAAAATTGAAAGAAATTAGGTAGTTATTTCTGGCGAAATCTGTGAGAGATAGTAATTCGCGTTTGCTGTTTTTCCTCATTTGAAAAAGTAATATGTCACCACTGTAATGAAGCTGAAATGCAAGTATATATACATATATTCGATAATATTTTCCATAAATGTATTAAATATTAATTTTATTATTACTGAATTAGATAATCGACGATTAAACAAATTAAAAGTAATTTTGCTTTAATGTGACAATTAATATATACAAAATTTTATGATATTGATTTTCTGGGAGACTCGACAAGGAAAATCCAATTACGTATTTATATCACTATCAAAAAAGTTTATCTCTAGATCAATTAATTTTTAGAAAGAAATATGGTTTATTTTAAGGAATTTATAACTTGTAGACGTTTATTATAATTTTATCGTTCTCATTTATTGACTAAATAGAGGATTTTCCCACATTTTACATGGCCAAGACGTATCTTTCTAAAAAATATATGTTTGAAACTAATTTTAAAGAACGAAGTAAACATATAAAAATTACTAAGAGCTTTTTATATTTATTATTACCAGCAAAAGAAAATAGTATGGAAATTGTTATTTTCTGATGGTAAATTCTATATGAGGTAGTAACCAGAATCATCATTGGTTGGATGGAAAATGATATTTTCAGATCATTAACTATTGTAATCTTTCTAGAATGAGCCCATCAATTTTGTAATCACCCCGTACAGGGTATTTTTTAACTTGTAAGTTGCAATCTGTTCACTTTTAGGTATATAAATGAATCAATCTCTTTTACATTTTCCTCACAGATTTTTAATATTATGTCCCATTGAGAGATATACATTTCTTAACAGTCAGCAATGCTATTCCAACGCACATCGCTTAGAACAACTAACGCTTTGCCCCCTGCTTGGCTGAATTTCATACAGCAAATTCAAAAGATGTGCGGAGGTTATAAGAAAGTACCAGTTACTTTCTTCAATACTTTTCCTCATGCCAGATATGTTACATAACATTAATATTGTAGTTCACATGAAGAAATTACATCACAATAAAGTTCCGTTAAATATTTCTAAGTATGAGACTTTCCAGAAGTGTCAATAGTTTCATAGAAGAATGCTCGTAGATCTTCTGTTGTTATAGTTGAACATATTACACATTCGTTGTGGACATTTGATCACCCGTAAATACTATTAATTGTTCATATCTTAACAACATCAACAAATATTAAGAAATTTCTGTCTACAATGCAATTAAAATGTAGAGTGGAGATGTGCCCATCTTTCCGTACACTTATACAGACACAAAACCATTTAAAACAAACCAATAGTTTATTTAGCAAGCAGGAGTCAATAATCAATAACCCTGTCAAATGCCTTGGAGAAGTCAGTATAAACTCAGTCGATCTGCAACCCCCTCTCCAAATCATCCGATTTGTAGACCACCATGTTTGTTTTCGTTGGTTTACCACTAAAAGCCACGTTGATGCTCAATACTCACTTTTCTGGGCATTTAATGAAAAACCAACATATAGACTCTATGACGAAGAGAATAAAACGGATAAAGGGTCTATCAAGCGCGAAGGTCTCTACCTAGAGAACAAACTAGTGAACCTGGTGAAATTATACTAACAGGCTTCTAAACCTGATTAACCAGGGCTTCTTAACCCTAGGCTATATCATTGAATCAATCAATGTGTTATTAAATAGACTTGAGTATTGAGAATTTCCTAGTCTATCTGCGCCTATATACCTAGTCTACAATAAAATTAACGTTAAATTATGGAAATTGAGATTCCCGCAGAAAAAAACAACCTGAAAGAATTTAGTTATGCTATAAAACACACTTCCGTCTTGTGGAATGGAACAAGAAAACATTTCCTCCATAACTCTCCCTGAAACTCTCCCACTTCTAGTGATTTATTAAAAACGACAACAGTAAGCATTTAACTTTATGATAAACACGAATTCATCTCTTTTTCTCATTTTAGACGACTCTTTTAAATATCATAAAATGTATACTTTTAAATAAATAACTACGTATATGTAATGAAGTGGAAAATTATACTAACAGGATGTACCTAAAGATATTACAATGATAATAACACTAGAAACAAAAATTAGATTGTTTAATTTTTGGAATATATTTATATATTTTGTATCTAATAAAACAATATTGTATTATTTTTTATTATCTAAAGGAACCTGACTACTTTAATAAAATTAAAACCCATTGTATGCTCCACCAGACATTTGTAGAACCTGCACGATCGACATATTAAAATAAAACGTTTTATAAAAAGATAAAAAAACATTAAAAAAAAATCGTTTTATAATTTATATGCTTCAGAGAATGAAAAAAGAGGAAGATTGACAAATTAATTCAGTATAGAGCTGCGCCTTGCCGTCTAAGATGCAAATTTGCAACGCCGCGCGAAACATATTATCACACTGGTATTTATTCTTGCAAATAAATTTACATACAATACTGTATACATATAAAATAACAATTAGAACAACACTTAGCATTCTAAACTTGGAGTGTTGAATAAAAGAAGAACTCGGAGTTGTAAACGTATGAACTGGAACTCCTTTGAATATTAGATAGCGTAGGTATTTGAAACATCTTTAAGTTTTTTGATTTAAAATTAAAATTGATGGTAGTTGACATTAAGTGATTTAAATTGAGTGATGCAAAAAGTTTTTAACCTTAGAAATATTAGAATAAAAAATCTGTAATGTTAATGTTTGGATTATTCGGACGTTCCAGAGAAATTTAATCTAACTCGAGGACTTTTAAAACGAAACAGAAAGATCGCTAGGACTTTGTTTAAAAGCAAAATCGAGTGTTGTTTGTTTGGATACTATTTTTTTTAACATGAAACCATTAGGAAGTAATAGTTTTCGTGGTGTCTATTAGAAGGTATGCCTGAGAATTGGGATTCTAATAGGTTGGTTGTGTTGTAGCGGATGTTAGCCTGTCTGTTTTGCACTTGTAAATGTGGGTGATGGAATGTTAAACCAGTTTTAATAATTTTAATGTAAATATACACTCGTGGGCAAAATTATCGAATTTTTATAAATTGTCATAATTTCAAAAATTAATTTTGATGAACTAAGTCCTTTAAACACTTTGTACTTGGAAGAATAGTTTAAGTCAATAATAAGTTTATATGAAAATAAAATTATAAAAAAGAATTAATTTGTAATGTTATGGTAATTCAGGATATTTATTTTAAACTTAAATGTTGTTGGAATGGCACATTCTAAGGAGTATTCTCCCTTTAGCTCTTATTACTTCTTTCATCATTCTTGACATGCTACCAAGCATAATTTGAATACTGTTTATCGAATACATGCAGCCTTTAGGTTGAAACCTGTGCTTGTTTCATCGAAGGCAGCAAAACCGGAAAAACCTACAAATGAAGTAAAGTTATATAGGTCTAGTAGACGAGATGAAAGAGCTGGAACCGGAATGTTCGGTGGGAGCACAAGAGTCAGAGTTTTACTCTCTCGGACAAGGTGCGGCTATCTTTACAGCTATTCTGCAATGTCGCCATCTCTGTGAGAGGGTCATAAACGGGAATAAGATAAGAAACATATGATCAGAGCTGCGATATTGATACTGAAGTCTAGTGTCCCAACTTCACGGCTCGTGTCTGAGTGCAAGAATTTATTGAATAGTCTTATAAGAAACGGTTGTACAATCAGATTCGGGTGGGTTTCAGGTCACTCGGGTTACACGGGAATGAGGAGGCGGATGAAGTTCGCGATTCAACCATGTGGACCTCAATCAATTTTACCTGTTCCAATTTCTGTTGGTAAAAGTCAATTAAAATTGTTGCTGGAAAGTAAATTTATTGAATCGTGGAGCGAGACTTCTGGAATGTTGTATGCCAAGGAACATATAACTGGACCTAACGCATGGCTTACCAGGGTACTTCTCTCCTTAGGAAGGAAATAACTGCCAATAGTGGTGGGACTATTGACAGGACCTTGCCACCTGCTATGCCATTTTCATAAGATGGATGTCATTGATGTATCGACGTGCAGATGGTGTCTGGAAGAAGATGAAAGTGTTTACCATACCCTCGGAGAGCTCTCAGCATTCAACGGACTGAGGCACAGACAAGTTCAATCAACAAGACTGCAGCTATGGTGGGATGTAAGAGGCATAACGAGCCAAAGCATCGATGATCAAGTATTACCACCTTTTATTCATTAATTCATTCGTAAACTATTTGAAAAATTGTTCTAGTTCCCAACCATCGGTTTGGATTTCTTAACAAACATGCCACAGTCCGTAAAGTACATCATATAAAGGATATTATTGAAAAATGCCTAGAAGAAAAGAAAATATGCTCGGCTACTTTCCTGAACGTAGTGATAGTGATATTAAAAAGATGCTTACCTGTTCATTTTGTGTAGTTTTTGGAATGGCCTGCAAAAATTCCAAAACCTAGTTCTAAGAAATATAGTCAGTGCTTCTTGGTACATTTGGAATAGGACTCTATACCGGAAACTCCAGGTGAGAATCATTAAAGAAGAAAACAAAACGTTCGCCAGGATGCACGAGAAGAGGCTTTATAAACATACCACTGTTGAGGTGCTTCAACGATTAAATAACGAATCTCTGATGTGACCGCTCAACAAGATCAAATCTGAGCTTCTATAATCAGAGTATTGTGCATTATGGCCTCAGTGTAGTGATCAGCAATAAAACAAAAAGTAGAATGGATCAAAGGAAAATTCTAAGAAACAAAGTAACGTAGCAAAGTCAAATTCAAAATGTTAATTAATCAAGGCTAGGCGTATTGTTAAATAAATAAAAAAATCATACTGTACTGTAAACCAAAACTTCTTTAGTGTGCATGGAACAGGATTTTTTCGTCGTACGCGGATTTTTAGCTGTTCCCACATGTGCTCGATTAGATCTAATTCTGGGCTATACGGTGACCAATAAGATCGATGCTTCCCTCCTAACTATTACACCTGTCGTAAGCATTATGCTGCCTCCACTCAGTATCAGATTAAACCTGTTTCTTTTCGTAAATAATTTTTAAACGAACATTAATTCATGGAGAACTAAGTAATCAGTTATGGCTGTTGTATATCTTTTTCGCCTTTGACCGGGTCTTTGTATAAAATTTCTAGTCTCATGATATCTTTTTAAAATATTTGACAGTTCCAAAAATACTGACAAACGTCGGTATTTTTGGAACAAGTGAATATTATAAATCAGCCTACAAGGTCAATAACATCAGAACATATATATATATATATATATATATATATATATATATATATATATATATATATATATATATATATATATATATGCGTGATGCAGCGGTGAAAACTAATCGGCAAGATAAATCTACAAAGGAAATTTCCACAGATTTCCCAATTGAGCATTATTTACTTAATCTATTCCAGTTTTCTAGTAACTAACCACCAATTAGAAATAATTATTGCCTTGCCGTAGACAGATACGCCAAGATTATTAACAATTTTAGAATGTCCGTTATAGACATACTATTCAAATGAATCATTTATCATTTTGTTGTGTTGTAAATGTTTGTTGTTTGATTGGTCATGCATCACTAGAGCAAAGTTATTTTCAAAGAACCTACACGTAATTCCTATTTATTTATGAAATTTGAAGCAACCCATTTAATTCTTGGCGTACAACTGTCTGACTTTATGATATTAGCGCATGGTCGATTGGTTTATTGATATAATATGGAAGAAAATCACATATAGAATTGTTCTAGAAATGAGTTCTTAACGATATTGATGTTTAATCAAAAATATTTGTATATAATACAGTTATTACGTACCTATCTATTAATAAATTTAGGTCTTCAACAAAAATTCGTTTCTCCATTCCTTTATTTTTAAGTTTTTTTTGTATATGTCCCGATTTATTTAAAAATGTTATTTATTTATAATTATTCCATAAATACTTGTTGTTGCATATTTGAATGTATTGAATGTTTGGGCCTGTTTACTGGCTTAACTCTATAATAATATATATATATATATATATATATATATATATATATATATATATATATATATATATATATATAATATATATAATATATATATAATGTATTACAGTTGGTAGAATGAGTGGTTTGGTTATTCAGGATTTCAAAAAATCGTTTTCACAACGTTTCGCCAAAATCTCATTTTCAAATGTTCGTCTCGTTACTCGTTTAGAACTGATGGTGGTCTCCGTTGATTTTCGAATTTTGTTAAGTTGACTCGCTTTCTGATTGGTCTGCAGGGTACAGTTGTTTCTCGTGTGGTGTTCTCTCGTGTATTTGGTTTTTTGTTGTTTTGTTTTTTAATTTTTTATTACTGTTTTTCATATAGTTGAAATATTTAAGGCATCATCCCGTTTATTCAGCTTTGTCGATAAGAGAAGCCCTAGAAATCGAACATTTCTAGAGTCATTACACCAAGAGATACTTCAGGTATTATTATTAAAGTGTCATCAGTAAATTGACACACCATTCCCACCGTCAAACCGTTCATCGGACTATTGTCATACACCAAGAAGACAACAGGGCCCAATATCGAACCCTAAGGAATACCTTATCTGAAAAATAGCGGTTACTGTTTGCTTCATGTTGATCAAATAGAATTTCAATAAATATGACGCTGCACTTTTTATGCCATAGCTTGATAGAGTTTCCAGTAACAGTTGACGAACTGTGTCGAAGGCCTTTGACAAATCAAAATGTAGACCTGCAACTTTTTTGTTGTTGTCTAGTTTATTCATCTGTATTTCTTTTAGAAATGAAACCAAATTATTATTTATTTAATATGTTATACCTGATATAAATGACCCTCTCAAAAACCTTCGACACAGTAGGCAGCAAAGATAATGGACGGTACTTACTAACATCCTGACGATCATCCTTCTTAAACAAGGCACAACCTTTGCTTAGTTAAGTATATCTAGATAGATATGATGTTACTCTAGATGACTCATTGTTTATCAGCAGTGATTATATCTTTTAAAAAAGGTGTGCGTGAGATTCATATGGTAGATATTTATATATATATATATATATATATATATATATATATATATATATATATATATATATATATATTATTTATAAACCCAAATATCGAGTTTCTTAGCGAGTCTAAGACATTTTAAGTGATTTTCAATTGTTGTGTGCTACTCATTTAACCTCTTCAATTATGACTTGATATGGTCATCATCAATTTCGGTAAGCCGACCACAATGTTGATCATCTTTTTAAACCGATTCTGAAACGTGTGTTCTGTTATGCAATGAACATCATAAACTTCACATATCTCTTTGTGAGCCTCAGTAGCTTTCTTTCCTCTACGGAAATAAAAAAGTAAACTATACCAAAAATGTTCGTTTCTGCACTCCATATTAAAATTGACCCTAAACAAACTACAAAGTTATGCACAAGTTACTTTTAAAGTAACCTAAATGTGACATATCAAATGTCAAAAAGAAAAAAAAACATAATGTTGATAGCAATCCTTCAAAGTAATTACAACGCCCTCTATATCTAATAACTGTCGACCAAATATAAGCGAAATTAGAAAACATTTACTTTGATTTGCCCTGTATATGGAATAACAGATAAAATATTCAGAAGTAATTTAAGAACCCAACATTCCTGTAATTTTCAATACATGTAAGAAAAATTACCTTAAGATGCAATATCTCTTCGAAAGACAGGAGGTAGAAATGTGTACTTGGAAGGAACTAGACGGCTTATATTTGCTAAAGGAAAATAATAAAACCCAATGATGTTTATAAATATCTTTTAATAACTCAGTATTTTAATTTTGAAGATGTTTTGTAGGCAAAACGTGGAAAAATAATTAATTGTAAGATCACAGGGTTTGAAACCCAAAAAAGATCTTTTTGTTCGACCAATGCCGCAAAATCTTCTGTTCCGCTTTTATTTCTCATGGTTAAGTAGAAAGTATTTCTAAAATAAGTAGACATTTAGCAAATACATATATGCATGTACACAATGTCTTTTCAAAGTCGAGCAGCATTCATTAGCAATCTTAATGCCAAACATCCCGCAATTAAAAACAATAAAGATGTTCAGCTGACATCATATAGAAGCCAGCCCGGTATTGTTTTTTCTCTCCAGAATATCTAAACGATCGAGTCAAAAGCACGGTTATAATAGGCCACAGATTGTTAAATTGGCCTTCAGAAAGGTTATCTGAAACTCGACATTGTTCGTGCAGTCGGAATACATACTTGGCATAAAATTTGATACGGTTTTGTTAGAATTCCTTTCAGTATTCGTAATCTTGGTGATATGCAATATAATACGATTGTTTTTTAATTGTCGTTTTTATCCATTTTATTGTCATGCTTTCAAGTAGGTGTCATTTACAATTTAGGATCTTCGTTTTATTATTAATTTATGAATTTGGATTGTTGGCGTGACCAAGCAAAAAAGATACTATGTGATATAAATCCTTCAAACAAGAACATATAATCGTCCTATAAATAGTCGGGCAGTGGTGTTGTAAGCTAGAATAAAGGCGACAAATCATTTATGACTTGTGAGGACCTCCTCAATAAGTACAGGGTGGCCCATAAATGAATAAATAAAATAAAGATATCTCACAGATGCCTTCCGGTTTCAGCTTCACATAATCGGTCTCATTCTAATGTATGTTTTTTTTTAGTTTCCTTATTTATTTAGCACTTGGCTAGTTATGACTAGGTTACAAAAGATTACGTAAATAAGTAAACAGTCTTCTAATAAAAATACCTTCGTAAATTCGGTGCATTTTTTCAGCATCAGACAACTCGTTAAAAAGCAAAGCCGCTCATACAACACTCTTTTGCATTTGTGAAGTTCGTACGATGCCAAGACGATAGTTTTGTTCCGATCTAATGTTATAATTATAGAATTTTAAACTTCTTTTCGCATCTGTTTAAATATTCTGGCATTAAATTATGATCAATTTGATATATCAGAAGGAGATTTGCCTTTTTAATGTTCTGCTCCACGTCCAACGAATTTAGAGTCTCTAGCATATTTTTTTAATTGATGCACATAGTTTTGTTTTACTATATTTGCTATTTATGCACCTCTTCTTTGTTGCGAGAAATTAATAAAGAACTACAATATGTAAAATGAAGATAACATTTTGGTCTAGTCAGAAATATAATGAAACACTTTACTGAAAAAGCCTATTTTTCCCCCTGCTTTTTACAGAGATAATCCACGTAAATTAGCAGATCCAAAATAACACCTAAATACTTAATTTCAGTAATAAACTCTATGGATGACTCATTTATGGATATAGAAAAAACCTATATCATGAAACCTTTTAGAATTTACAGTAAAGTCAACCACCATACATTTAGTTTTTAAAGAATTTAGTTTCGGTCTGTTCTGAGATAACCAATTATACAACACAATAAGTTCGCTATTGAGAATATTTACAATTTTTCCTAGAAACAGATATAAGAGTATCATCCTGAGATAAATTCACAAAACAATTTTTTAAACCTCTATTGATATCGTCGATATATATTATAAATAAAAGGGACCCCAAGACACTCCATTTTTGAAGATTTATTATAACTTCTCTTATCTTATGAAATCTGTCTTATAAATAGTCATCAATCGAACCTAGAACATACTTTTTAGTATCACAACCCACTAATTTTCTGATAAGAATTCGACGATCAATCGTCTGAAATACGCGCTTAAGACTTACAAAAACACGAATCACTATTTCCTCATCGATTCTCCCAAATCTACACAAATATACGGGATCGCTGACTCACAGTAGTATTGACTTCTGAACCCGATTGGCTCTTGAACAACAGTTGATTCTTCTCAAAGGTTTGTATGCAAATGATAGTTTCGATAATCTTATCTACAGCTGGTGGTATATAAGATTAGGCCTAAATTCTGATGGAACTGTCAGCTTATTCACTTTTGAGATAGATATTATCATGCTGGCTTTTTGGTCACGTGGTGCTTTTCCTGTGGTCAAGAGAGGATATCCAATTACACAGAAGAGTTATTTTACCAGTTTAATATTCAAATTAGCATCACTAGGACCTTTATTTTTTAAAGCATATATTATTTTTTCAACTGTAAGATGTTTGTAGTTTCAAAACTTTCAAAGTTCAGATTTTATATTTAAAGCTTGCTTTTTTACCCTTTATACTCTGCTTTGTGAAAGTGCATGCAACGAATTAGATAAAAATTTATTGAAATTCTCTTTTGCAGAGTCATATTTTCGTCAGACGTTGCATTTTGTTAGACTGATCGTATGAGACATGATTTCGTCTTGCCGAAATCACATCTCTGGCCTATTTGGCAGGGAGCTCCCACATCATTCTCAAAGAAATAAGATTCGATGATGGCTTGAGTTGTCATTTCACACCTTGGATTCTATATTTCCCAAATTCTACAGTTCTACAGGCATTTTCTGTTGGTATTGCTCGTTTGGATGTTTTATCTACTAAAATGAATTCTAGCCTTATAATCCGTGAGTTGAGTTCGATCCCAGAACAGCTTGAACTCTTTGTTTTCCAGTAAATATAGGTTCCCGACTATTCATAGTATGGCACTTTCTCAACCTGCTACAGTTTAAATTTCTCTGCTGTCTAGAGGGAAAACAGAGGTACAAAATTACCTAGAGGGAAACATTTTTCTAAAGGAGGATTCTGGAGGGATTTCCAACAAAAAAAGCACAAAAAACATTCAGTTTATTCCATTTGTAATACGAAATATTTCATTTATTTTTTTTTATAAATAAATTTCACAAGTAAAAATGCTTTGGAAAACTGAATTAAAGGAGTTTTCCTCAGAGTAATTCAAAGATTATTCAGTACAAATGGACAGAAATATTGAAAATTGCCTGAAATATGGCTAGTTAGATATGAAAAAGAATTAATCTTTATTTTTCATGTTTTTGCTTTTAACATATGGTTTTTTTTATATTTGGATATTTTATATCAAAATTAACTTCAGATTTCCATTCAGCTACTTCAGAAACATAAAAAAAACATAATCATAACCACTGGAACGACATGGTCACATCTTCTTTGTAAAATATTTATAATTATGTATATTTTTGATAAATAAATTCGTTTCAATTTTCGAGTTGTTTGTTATATACTTTCATTTATTTTATCGTATATAAAATAATGTTGATATGCTTCATGTGTACTGCGTTAGACATATCTTACTTATTAATTATTACATATATATATATATATATATATATATATATATATATATATATACCGGGAATTGTTCAACAAAACGATTTTGGAATCACCTTCAGCTCCTTCTGTGAATTTTCCTTTATCGTTTCAATCATCTCAAAACGCTTTCCGCCAAGTGGTAACTTGAGTTGTAGAAATAGGAAAAAGTCACAAAGATCCATGTCGGGTGAATACGGAGTTTACGGAACCGTATGAACGTTGTTTTTTGTCAAATATACGCGTACAAGATGAGATTTGTGAGCCGATGTATTGTGGTGAAGAAACCACGAGTTGTTTTTCCACAATTTTCCCTCAAATGTTTTAATACGTTCACGTAATACTCCTTATTTACTGTCTGGCCTGGCGGAAGAAATTTAGAGTGGATCACACCATTGCAATAAAAAAAAAACTGTCAACAAAACCTTGATTTTGTCGTAGTTTTTTGAGTTTTGGTTCGTCATAGACCAATGACTCTTTACCGGTAATGATGTCGTCGATAACATTTTGGCCTGGCCTAAAGAAAACATTTGTTTATAACGACATCAATCCGATGTTGTTTCTGCAACAAATTCAGTACAAGCCGCGCTTCAACTCGTCTTATGCCCCAAAACTTCGTGCATAACGCTCTACACTGATTACTTGTGGATGATGTAAGGAAGAGGTTTATTTCAGATATTGCAGATATGCCGGCGATGTTACGACATTATTTCAAGTTAATTTTCGAACACTAAAAACTTTTAAGGGTGTTTCGTTTGACACCGGTGGCGGACTCGTCATTGGGTTCCACCAATGCCTTTCCCAGATACCCTCTTTTACATACTTTATTAATTTTGGATCTTATATTTGAAGTAATTTCTTGACGGGATCTGTAGGTAAGATGTTGCGTCTATAGGCGATCGTTCATACAACACCTCCTGTTCACTATGGCTAAATAAAGCTTCCAGTTTTTATAAGTTTTTAATGAAGTAAGTGAATTTTCAAAACTGATTTGCATAAAATACTTATCGACCACTTATTTTATTTATTTTTATTTAGTATCATTTTCGGTTAGACACGTTTAAGAGATATTTTTATCGGATCACCTGAGAGTTTGGTAATTCCAGCATTAATGCACAATGTCAAAGATCCCGTCGTAAAATATGTTATCTGGGAATGGAATGTTATTTATGTGAACAGTATCGTTTTATAAGTAAATATGATCATAATTCGAAAAAAAAAGACGAATGCTCGAATCGCGGTTTTTGGATTGGTGGCGGTCTCTATCAAAGGATTGCATTTTAGAACATATTTAAGAATTTTATTACATATCGAAAGTTTCTAGAGGCTTTACCGATTATCTGTAGACGGGATGATTTATGCACACTTTAATACATTTTTGAATTTTAAAAATCGGAAGCTTTAAATCATTAAACAAAATTAGAAAAATAGATTATCCTCAAAACATAATAGATTAAATAGGTATAAACTTTATTATCGTAATTATAAATTAGGAATTTATTAATTTATAGCTCGATAAAGTAATCCAAAGGGTTTAATATATAATGTTGGAAATTAAAGTGTGGTTAAATAAAAATAGGTTTTTCCCGGTATTTGTCTACCAAAAATAATTTAATGTGAGTATAATTCAAGATTTAATAAGTATCATGTTGTGTTTATTAGCGACGGAATTGATGGTTAGTCTACTAAATTAAACAAAAAAAAAACAATATTTTGAAATTCAAATTTTATTTCAACACTGACCGTTTTTCATTCATATTTTGTATTATTTATATTTAAATATTTTAATCCGTCTGGTTTGGGTAGTAAGTTTTTATTAACATTCAGAAATGAGAGGCAAAATTTCCAGCATACATAATCAATCCTATCATATATATATATATATATATATATATATATATATATATATATATATATATATATATATATATATATATATATATACAGGGTTATTGGTAATTCGATACATACCTTTGGGGATTTTATAATACAAGAGTTAAGGAATATATTTAACCCCAATATGCATTATACAAAACGTAATAGCTTTTGAGATATATTTCGATGTTCGTTTCTTTTTTTAAATAGCTTTTAATCTCTAAAAATTAAAATTTTCAAATATGTAATTTAACTTTGTATAGCTTTTTTTCTAGAATACTTGACTAGTACTAAGGTCTGTTAAATGAAGCAAAAAAAAATGTGAAAGCATTTCGATTCTGTGAAAAATTTGAAGAAAAACTTACTTTTTGAAGAAAAATTAAAAATTGAAATATCTCAAAAATTATTGCGTTTTGTATTATACATATTAGGGTCGAATTTACTCCTCACCACTTGTATTATCTGATCTCCAAAGGATTGTATTAAATTACCAGTAACCCTATATATATATATATATATATATATATATATATATATATATATATATATATATATATATATATATATATATATATCTATATATCTTCAATATTGGTATATTTTTTATTTTAATTGGAAATTTTCTTGGGTAATGGATTGATAATAAAATTCAAAAATTTATTTTTTATATTTTACTTATGATGTTCCGCACATGACATCGTGCTGTTTCTAGTTTTTTCTTGGAGTCTGTCAATTCAATACAAACTCCTAGGAAAAACTTGAACAAGCACGGCACGATATTATGTGCGAAACGTTGTAAGTAAAATATAAAAAAAGAGTAGAAAATGAACTTTTCAATTTTATTATCAACCTCTTACCCAAAAAAATTTATATATATATATATATATATATATATATATATATATATATATACTAGCGACCCGCCCCGGCTTCGCACGGGTGCAATGCTGATACTAAATACACTACAGAAAAACTGTGACTATTTATTTTATTTTTACAACAATTATTACATCGGCCTCCGACGCGCTATTTATAGGCACGCTGCCGCCGCCCCGGTCGGCCAGTACCGCCGCAAGCGCTGCTTCCCGCAATTTTAAATCTGTAATATCTTCGAAAATATTCATTTAAATCTTGTGCTGTAAAGGACCATATAGATCTATATTAAATCAACAATGTATTTAAGCTATTTAATTGGATAAGGATTAATGCTGTATTGGTTAAAATCGCTTCAAAATTTGCCATTATTTGTCGTAAAAAGTAAATGACAAAAAAATGTTATTGTGGGATATCCATGAGAGATAGACATATACCATCGCGGAGTTTTCTGTAGACCTTTTCAATGTGTACAAATAATTAGTACATTATTTTGATAAATCTCGTAGGGTTCAGCCTGCGTTTGCAATGTAAGCGGAAAAAAATATGATAATTAACGACATCACATTAGAAACCTCAAAAATAACAGTATTTCTCCACTATTTAATGGATGTTATTATACATATAAACCTTCCTCTTGAATCACTCTATCTATTGAAAAAAACCGCATCAAAATCCGGTGCGTAGTTTTAAAGATTTAAGCATACAAAGGGACATAGGGACAGAGAAAGCGACTTTGTTTTATACTATGTAGTGATATATATATATATATATATATATATATATATATATATAAATATAATTAATTAATATTATATTTTCCAGATTCTTGAACCATAGATTATATCATTTTCTTTTTATTTTGTCTTATCTTGGGTTTAGGTTCTTTATTTAATTAAAAATCAAAAACAATTTGACGTTTCGCCCTTTATTTAAGGGATCATCAGAAATTTATATAATTTTTAAAATATTTAAAATTTTCACAAAAATATGTAGATATGCACCTTGAGCTTTCTATTTCTATACTGACAGATACAATGTACTGATTGTGATATTGGAAAAACAGTTCTTTTTTTATTACATTATTTTTTAAATCACTACTTATGGAGTCTTTGGTTTTTTTTATTATTAAAACTGATAACATATAAATGTTCTAAGAGGATATTCCCATCTATTGACTTTTAAGAGGGTATATTAATTTTTAATAAGATTTGGGTAAATGTAGCTTAGATTACTTATGTCAGTTCAGTCGTTAACTGCGTTTTTTCTTTTTTTAGTTCCGTCATCTCCTTTACACTCAGTTTGTTATAATTATGGTCACGTTCAAATATTGTTGTAGTTGAAGGAATGGCCTGTTTCTCGTACATGTTTATTTAATGCAGTCGGAGCATTCTTCGTAAATTTGTGCCCATTTAATCTATTTTTAAGTAACTGTGACGTCATTCCTATGTATTTTTTGGGACAATTGGTGCAAAGAATTGAATATACAATATTAGAGTTATTCATTTTAGGGGTTTTACTTTTCAGTTTTGATAAAAAGAGTCTTATATATTTTGAGCTTTGTGGGAGACAACGATATTAATTTTATTATTTTATCAATGTCCCTATGTTTAAAGTTGTTCCTTAATAAGGTCTTATTGATTTTTCTTAAAACAGGGGGTCTAAATTCAGGGGAAGTTAAAGTGTAGTAGATCTGTCTGCTAGACCAAAAATAACACTATTTTTCTGAGGCATTGGATGATTTGAGTGGAAATTCAAGTATCTCCCTAACCATGTGGGTTTAGTATACCACTCAGTTAAGATTTTATTTTCTCTTCGGATAAGGGTCATATTTTAAAAGTTTATTTTACCATCTTTCTCTAGTTTTGATGTGAATTGCAACATATTGTGAAAGCTGTTAAACGCTTGGAGGATTTCATCCGTTTTATTAGAGGGAGAAGCCATTAATACAAAAAAAAATACTGATACATATATTGAATGGTTCAAGAAAAACAGAAATATATATATATATATATATATATATATATATATATATATTATAAGAATTTGCAGAATAAGGAACACGTTATTTTAAGTTATGCTCTAGCACGACGGTAATGTACAATTTCTCCTGATAGGCAAGTAAAGTTTTTGTTATACAATCTCATGCTGTTCAGGCAATAGCAGTTATTTAGCGAAGAACTTGTAGCTCGCCTTTAAAGGATTCAATTTAATTTTAATTCTTGTCACGTGTCTCGCTTTTATCCATTCTTAAGCTTGAATCGACAAAAGCTGTTTTTATTATCAAAGCGAGTTCCAGTATTGAGATCTTTCGATTTCTGGGATTTAGTAATGCGCGCGGATTCTTGAATATTTTTTAATTGTATTGAATAAAATTGTGATACCGTAAAAAAGTATTAAAAATGAATATCGAACCGAATTATTCCGAAACGGTTGACACCTAAAAGCATCGCTATAGTAAAGGGAAACTTACAACGCTTTAATTTGTAACGCATTAGATAGTAAGTAATACTATAAAATATTTTAAGTGGGACACTTTACTGTATAATGAATGTTTACATACCAATAAAAAATATATAATTACCCCGAGTTGGGCGCTATAAATAATACATACATGCTCATGGACAAAATAATTGAATATCGCTATTACTTGAAAATAATTTTAAATTAGTTTCGTAAATTTATACAAGGTGTTTCAAAAATATTTCACTATACCAAAATAACAGAAACAGTTCGTCTCGTTATTCAAATACAGGGTTATAAAATGATTAAAAAAAATATCGTGTTTCTTTTTAATTTTTAAGAACTGCTTATAGGTATTTTATTGAAGATTAAGATAAATTATGCCATGCTAGAAGGTAATTTTTTACTTAAACGAATCCCATGTTAGAAAAATGCAGTACGCCACTGTTTTTACATTATTTTCGAAACATTTTTAAAATCGCTTTTCTGACTAAACAAAATCTCCCTCTTGTTTTTTTTTTCAGAAAAAAATTGACAAAATTATATTCCAGTATTCATGAAAATATATTTTTATTCTAAAAATCGATAACTAAAAGAAATGATGAAAATGACCATTGTTAATGCGGGCATGAAATTTACGTCGTAAAGATATTAGCACTCGTCGATAAACAGGGTGATTTTTTAACCTTTTTTACGATTTTCATCACCTTGTATTTCAATAACAAGTCTATTCCGGGCTCATGTTTGTAGGAACTTTTCATGTTATTTTGGAATGATGAATCTACAAACGACGTTTTTTGACGCACCCTATATATATGCTGTTATTTACCTAGTAGGTTTGTATTTGTTTCTTCTATTTAAAACAAAAGTAATTGTATATATTTTAAGTATCAGATCGCCAAAAAAGTAATTTCGATTTTGTATGGTGAAATAAAACTCGTTTTTTTTTTTTGATACAAAGAATTAGCTTTAAACAATTAAATATTTTTCATTTTATTCAATGACCTTTTGATGTCTTTCTTGCAGTTTGATGATTCCATGCTCGTCAAAATTTTGTTCCTTATCAGCAAAAAACTTAACCAAGTGCAATTTAAGGTCATCATTGTCTGTGAAAGTTTTACCGTTCAGAGAATTTTGCAAACATTGGAATAAATGGTAATCAGATGGTGCCAGCTCAAGCTTGTATGGGGTATGCAACATTACTTACCAACCAAGCTCCAGTAATTTCCCACAAGTTAATAAAGATAAATGAGGCTTTGCATTATCATGATTAAACATAATTCCTTTATGATTGGCGAATTTTGGCCGTTTTTCTTTGATTGTTTCGTTAGTTGTTGACAGTAAACATCTGAATTGATCGTCTGACCTCTTGGAAGCAGCTCAAAATACGCAACGCCTTTATAGATGTTTGTGCTAGTTGATCACGTTTGAACCATGGTCGTTTTTAAATGATTCGATGAATCTCTTTTAAATTCATGCAGAACTCAAATATCTAGCCTCTTAGCAAGTACAAGACATTTTAACTGGTTTTCAATTGTTGTATGCGATACATTTAACTTCTCTTGAATGACGATTCTCTTCAGTTATGGCTTTGATTTTGGTCATCATCAATTTCAGTAGGTCGATCAGAACGTGGGTCATCTTTGAGTGTAAAATCTGCCGAACAGAATTTTTTATATCAATTCTGATATGTATGTTCTGTTATGTAATCAAAATCATAAACTTCACTTTTTCTTACCTTCAGCAGTTTTCTTTCCTTTACGGAAATATAAAAATAAAATATGCCGAAAATGTTCGTTTCTGCATTCCATGTTTAAATTGACCCTGAACTAACAGATTACGCACAATTTGCTTCTAAATGTAACTAATATCAAATGTCAAAAGGAAAAAAACCATAAACACGGACTGCCGTCCTTCAAAACAATTACAACACTATGTGTGACAACCACAACTACTTTTTTCGTACTCAATAGTACAAATAATAACTAAGGATAAGACAAAAGAATATCGCCTGATATCTCAGGAAAAGGAAATTAATATCGAATATTTTAAATAATTCACACGAAAACCTAATCAAGGGCGCCGAAGTTGTCCAACAGCTATTGAGGATCGTTTTTCGATTATAAATCCTGCTAAAAATCAATGCTTGACGTTCTGAATAACTAAATGAACTCAAATATTGACATCACTCCAAGTATACTGGCCTACTTGATATGATTTGTATTTTTTGTTGGCTTTAATCCCCTTTTGAGTTCATTCCAAACATTTTCTATGGGGTTTAGGTCAGGGCTATATGACGGCCAGTTTACTAAATTTTTTCGAAATCATTTTTTTTTTGTGAGCGAGCTATGTACTTGGGGTGTTTTTGTCTTGTTAATATGACCAAGTAACTGACACATTTTCTTCAGCAAAATAAAACATGTGTTTTTTCGAGATATTTTTGTTTTGTGGTACTTTTCATGTTTGTCATGCATTTGTGTGTGTTTGAGAGCATCAAACATCTTTTTTTTTAACGTAACTCTAATCACTCTGTATCCAATTAAATATCATCTTACACCTAGTGCAGTTATTAAAATAATATTTTTTTTGCGAGAATGACATACACTATGTATATTAATTAACCTTGAGATGACCCTGAAAGAATTTTGTGGAATAAGACAAACTGGTGCCTTATGGACCGCTTGAAAATAAAATTTTTGCTTTGTCTTTAGCGTTTCTAATTACTCTATTCAAGATTGCCATTTTTCGATTCGAATAATTACTATTAGGTACCTATACTATTTAAAAAAAAAACCGAACCATAATTAAATTCACCATACTTCTTATAACGATTTGATATTAGAACATGAATTGACTAAAACATCAAATCGATTACAAACTTCTCTGGTTACTTGAAGAATTCAAACTGGTCGGAGCATCTGCTGCTACTGTATCGATTATAGTGATGGCAATTTTTTTCCTAGAAAAGAAACTAAATGCATAACTTCACTTGGTTTATCCAATAGTGCCAGGTCATTGGCAATACGTAAAGTTATGTACGACGCGCGTATATACATTCACTATAATAATAAATTGTAACAAATAACAAACGGCGTGCGAGTAATTCTCTGAAAATTTTAAAATTCACTGTAGCCATTAAATTCAGTTTTTTTATTGGAAATAATGATGCATAATATGCATTTAGCGAGGAAGCTCGGACAAAATAGTATATATATATATATATATATATATATATATATATATATATATTTTATTTTTTTGTTTTTCCTGGGATTATGGTCCGTTTAAAAATGGAATTAAAATGTAATGGTGGTGTTGTATTTTATATTACATTTTTTTTAATACATTAACGTTTCGGTAATTTTTTTTTATTTACGAGAAATCCTAGAGATGATAGAAATACAAAAAAAAACATGCAGTAAATGCTAAGGCAGATACCAAACAACTTAGCAAAATATATAATAATATTATAAAATAAGAACCAAAAAAAATTAAAATTCTAAAACCAAAAACGCATTGCATTTTCGAACTAGACCCTTTTAACCCACAATAGCCAAAACAACCCTCATTACCTACAAAAAAATACCATCTCTTCTCTCAGTACCATCTTAACTTCAAGATGACACACGTGGTCATCTTGAACTCTGTGAATACATGTAAGTGCAGTGTTGTTCCTGAATCATTGTTCAAGGTAAATAAATAATATGTAAATATTTTAATAGTAAAATCAACCAAATACTTTGTTTTTTTAGCTACACACATTCTGACGAAGGTAAAAAAAATTACCGAAACGTTAATGTATTAAAAAAATGTAATATAAAATACAACACCACCATTACATTTTAATTCCATTTTTAAACGGACCATAATCCCAGGAAAAACAAAAAAATTAAAAATATTTTAATAAAGGTCCAAGAAACAAATAAGAAATACCTCATATATATACAGGGTGTCCAAGATAAGGATCCTAAGCATGGGGATCTCGGAAACAGTTGGAGATACGAGGTCGGTTAAATTAGAGAAAAGTTGCGCAATTTAGTGCTAAATTAAACGCAATTTAAAAATTTTAAAAATTCAAAATACTTCCGGAGATTTCCGGAAAAATCCGAAATTTTGGCAAAATCGTTTTTAATTTTTGTAGGCTTTATTTAAAGAGATATCAAAAAATAAAAGGTAGATTCTTCTTGCCACTTTTTATTTTTTATAATTTGGTCTAAACAAAATTTAAATCCGACGTTTCGTTTCTGAGATACCATCATGAACTTTCATTTTTTATATGGAACAAAAAAAAGTATCCCATGTATTTGATAGCATTTTTTATTACAAATTCAACGGTGTATCACACTTGCATATCAAGTGTGTAGTTCATTGGCTTTTATAAAACTGATATACCTTTCTCTCTCGCTCTCATGGAGCTCTTATGGAAAGTACTTGAACTACGTATTCGATATGCAAATGTGATACATCGTTGAATTTGTAATAAAAAATGCTATCAAATACATGGGATACTTTTTTTTGTTCCATATAAAAAATGAAAGTTCATGATGGTATCTCAGAAACGAAACGTCGGATTTAAATTTTGTTTAGACCATATTATAAAAAATAAAAAGTGGCAATGAGAATCTACCTTTTGTTTTCTGATATCTCTTTAAATAAAGCCTGCAAAAATTAAAAACGATTTTGCCAAATTTCGTTTTTTTCCGGAAATCTCCGGAAGTGTTTGAAATTTTTAAATTTTTTTAACTGCGTTTAATTTAGCACTAAATTGCGCAACTTTTCTCTAATTTAACCGACCTCGTATCTCCAACTGTTTCCGAGATCCCCATGCTTAGGATCCTTATCTTGGACACCCTGTATATATATATATATATATATATATATATATATATATATATATATATATATATATATATATATATACTATTGCTTTACCTTGATGTATTCTGCTGTCCTTAAATTCTAAACAATTTTAATTGCTACCATAAAAATCTACAATTCACAATAGAAATTGAAGAACAAAACAAAATAAATTTCTTAGATTTAACTTTACATAGAAAACATAATAAAATTAAAACAGAATTGTGTTCAAAGAGGACTTTGTATTCGATTCCCATCATCCAAATTTTCAAAAGAAAAATGTCATCATAGGACTTGTTGACTGTTCATTAAAATTATCTAATCCTGAATATAGAGAAATTGCCATAAAAAAAAGCAAAGGAAGCACTTAAACTTAATGACTACCCTGAAAAACTAATAAATATCATTTTTCAATAAAAGATTAATAAATACTACAATAATACAACTAATGAAAACGTAACAATAAAAAAAATATTTGTCTCTCATTACCGTATATTTTAAATTAATCTGAATAATTTCAAAATATTTTTAAAGAATATAATATTACTGTAACTCATAAAGGTTGTAATTTAATAAAAAGTAATGTCAGTCACTTAAAATCCAAAATTACTAAAAGAAAAAGAGCTGTGTAATTTATCAAATGTTTTGTAAATAATGTAACTATATACATATATTGCTCAAACTAGCGAATATCTAAAAAATATAATTAATGATCATATGTATGATAAAAAAATAAAACACTTCTAACTAGTCACACTATTAAAACTGGATTCTCTTTCCACTTTAATAACACGAAAATTATTAAAATAAAAAATAACACAAAAAACGTTGGAAATTTAAAAAAATGTTCTCAGCAAAATCTATCATAATATAACCAACTAATATAGAAACAACAAATCAGACCTTACTCTACAAAAAAAAACAAAAACGAGGTATAAAAATGTTGCTTTATTTTTATCAGATGGACCTTAAAACCCAATAAAATTTAACCTAAAATAATGTAAAAACGTAGATCCAAGGAAAAATAAAAAAACAATGTATATATATATATATATATATATATATATATATATATATATATAAATAAATAAATAAATAAATAAAGTCTCGCGGATGTGATATGTAATCGAAGGTTTTCGGGTATTCCGTGTATGTGCTGAGTTCCTTTCAGGACTGTAAGGCACCTGATGTTTCGGTGAAATCTCATTTACCATTATCACAGCTCACTGCACCGCGGCTACGAACGAACTGACGCCCGCGACTCGGGTGCTGTCGGTCCCGTATGTACGTCGGGCGCGTTCGTTTTTCGAATTATTCTGGCCACTCAGGTTGCGAGCGAGACCTGCTGCGCGTCATCGGCCCTGTTGCCAGTGTTTGGGGTTGCGTTCCGAGTTGTAATCTGTTTCGTTACTAAGTACTACTGATTGATGTTTTGTAAGCAGATTTTTCCAAGTATTAGGCACTCGCTGACTATCATCTCTGCTATTTAAGTTGTTGGGCCCTTATAACTCTTGTGAATAGGTTTTCACATCTCGATGCATTTTTATTCCTGAGAAATTTATCTTATGATATATTAGTATTTAAATTTATATCAAACAAAAAATTCATGAAGACAGCTCGTTCGTTTGTGTGATGTGTCCAAGAGCAGCTTTTTCTTGCAGTTCTATCTAAACTGGAACTGGATTTCTTAGTCACATGCGGCGTTTTTCTGATTCCACATTGACTCGGTTGCATTTAAGTCTATGTGTTTTACCTCTTTGCTCTCTTAAGGTCATTTTCCTAAATCAACGTTACCGTGTCATAATGATGACAGATTTATTAGCGTTATAATTGATATTTGCAAAGATTCCGTTTTTTTTCTGCTACCCTAATTTATAATGAACTACCGTAATTTCTTATAGGTAGCGTTATAGTTGCGAGTTGGGGTGGCAACACTGGCTTGAATTCGTCTTAGGCGACGAAGTTGTGAACTAAAAAAATTAGACGTTTAGACAATTTGGAGCCGTCTTGTAAGGATGCAATCGTTAACAAATTTGTTGAGATTGGTTCAGTAATTGGAACTAATTGTAAGCTAATTCAACTTCAGCTTAATTAAAGTAAGACATGAGAACCTCCCTAACCCTGAAAATTACTGTTAAAGGTTTATTTAGTTGTACCACTAAAATATTCTATTCTAACCATTTCTACAATTTATGGGAACTTATTTTTCTTCCCTAAAAGTAGCTTACATGCAATCCTACTTTTTTCCCTAACATCTTCTTTCAATTTAAATAATGATTGGATGAAAACAACGGAATCTTCATATATTTCAGAGAATGGCTCGTCACTACGTTTTTAGCCTGGGTAATATACAGAAATGATGCGTGCCAGAGCGAGAGAGGAGACGCCTAGACTGAGACACCAGTACCATCGGAATGCGGTGACGGTCGAAGCGCTGTTGCCGTAACCGCAGCGAGATTTTTTGAATTTTTTCTGATGATAAGCAGCCATGAATTCAGGTTTTAGTATTGGGCGTTTTGACGCAAAGTTGGAATTTAAATTCTTCGGTCCTTCGAAAACAACTCTTTATCGTTCGCGAGGAGAATCAACATAACATAAAACTGTGGAGAATATTATTATAATAAATTATAATTGCAAAAATTGTATGTATCTTGTGTGTATGTGGTTTTAATGACGAACGATATTGGTCTTTTTTGTACTTTAAAATGCGCTTAATTATGTTCAACGGTAAAAATGTAAAATGCAAATTGCCAGTCTTATTGTTAGTAAAAATTAATGATAAATCTAATCTATAAAACTGAAATTTATAGGATTTAATGGAAAGCACACTTCTGAAACCCGTTTTTGAAAATGTAAATCCATATGAAATTATGAATCGGCAAAAAAAATATTTTTTATTGTAATTATTTTGAAGGACTTCTGTCAGGGTTATGGTTTTTTCCTTTTGACGATTGGTATTAGTCATATTTGGGTTATTTTACTAGAAACTTTTGCGTAATTTTGTTTGCAGTTGTTAGTTTAGGGTTAATTTTAACATGGAGTGCAGAAACGGAACATTTTCGATATATTTTACTTTTTTATTTTCGTAAAGGAAAGAAAACTGCTGAGGCTCACGAAAGAGATATGTGAAGTTTATAGTGTTGAGTGTTTAAGAGAACGCACGTGTCAGAGTTGGTTTAAAAAACTCTATTCTGGAGATTTTTCACTCAAAGGTGACCAATATTCTGGTTGATCTACTGAAAGTGGTGATGACCTAATCAAAACCGTAATTGAAGAGAATCGTTATATAACTGTTCGTGAGATTGCTGAGAGGTTCAATAGATCGCATACAATAAATGAAAATCACTTTAAATGTCTTGGACTCGCTAAGAAGCTTGATATTTGGATTACCCATGAATTGAAAGAGATTCACTTAACACAGCAAATCACAATATTAGCCACATAAATCTCATGCGCAACGAAACTGACCCCTTTTTGAAAGGAATTATCACTGGTGATGAACAATGGATCATCTACAGTAACATCATTCGAAAACGACCATGGTCCAAGTGTCATAAACCAGCACAAATTACATCTAAAGCTGAATTGCATCCAAAAAAGTTCATTCTGTCAATTTGGTGGGGCTGCAAAGGTGTTGTGTGTTTTGAACTGCTTTCAAGAAGCCGGATAATCAATTCAGATATTTACTGTCAACGAGTAATGGAACTGGATGAAGCCATCAAATAATGCAAAGTCTCACTCATTTTTAGTAATTTGGGAATTATTGGGCCTGGTTGTGTAGTGATGTATTCTCCATACAGCCCTGACCTGGCACCATCTGAAAAATGAGATTTATTTCACACTACAAAGCCGAAATTACTTTCTTGCCCACCTGGTACATTAAAAGAATTGAGGCGAATTAGATCACAACTAACTGGTCGTTTCTGACAAGAAAAACATTGATTGTTCTGATTTTGTGATGTGTTGTACATTATACACTTATTTTTCTTATGTGCTAATTCGCCCATTTAAAAAATTCGTTTTCTCTAATATCTGGCAAACTAATAATTCTTTTTTGTTGCATCAAACGCCAACTCACTTTTCATAAAAAGGCGCAGTCGCCAGTCCAAATTGTACCCATTAAGGTTTTTATCGCCTTGGGATTTTGAAGGTAAATGTCATTTTTTTAGATACAATTTTCAAAATCATTCACAAATTGTTAAAATTGATATTCATATAAAGGTAATTAAAAAAGTTGACGTGTAATGGCGTTTTGCGAGAGACTTTACCATACATACACTGCAACAAAAATCCAGTTAGAAAATAAAATCACCGACTGACAACAGGGAGATTACCATACTTTTATACAGTGTGGACCAGTAAAGTCCGTATTATATGGGATTTTTTTATTAATAGCTTTATTCGAAATTTAACATCAATTTCTGCTTCGATCGAGATGAAAATTAACCAAAAAAATAGTAGTCACGTGATCAGCATTATCTGTCAAATATTAATTTTTTTCCAAAAAAAAAAATCAAAAGTAGTGTTATATCTCAAAATATCGAAAAAAGTTATTAGAAAAAGTTTTTTTAAATGCAATTTTTAGCCCATTTCAGCTGTATAAGATAATTTAGATTTTTTTCCCATTTTTTATAAATTGCACCACTGTTGCAAAATAAGACTAAACGCAACCTACATAAAACTTCTAAATTTTTGACAATGCTTCATTCCAGACATATTATATTTAAAGTAGCACCAAATTAAATGTGTGTTTTTCTACAAAATCCACATAGGGCTATTAAATTTTGGTCACATGTGATGTTTTTTTTTGTTTTTGACCCTGTATAAGATAAATTCATAAAATAATTATTTTTGAAATCGTAGTTTGTGTTTAAAAGTAATACACATTAATATTAAGAAAATAGTTTAAATGAAAAGACTCAAATTTTATAATAAAAAAATCATAATATAAAAATTATACGCATTTAAAATTCCACCTTTTCAATTGATAACAAACTATTTTTGGTATTTGACTATTAAATTAAAAACAATTCAAAACAATTGTTCTTCTTAATGGAGTCTCTGATACTAACGCGCCTTATTTCTAAAATACAGTACTTGTTTGTCTTAATTATAATGTGTATTTCTTTTAGACACAAACTACGTTTTCAAAAATACTTTTTTTATGAAGTTACCTTATACAGGGTCAAAAACCAATACACTTTTGAAGTTAATAGCCCCATTGGGATTTTGTAGAAAAACCACACATTTAATATGGCGCTACTTTAAACAAAATATGTCTGGAATGAAGCATTGTCAAAATGAAGAAGTTTTATGTAGGTTGCCTTAAGTTTTATTTTGCAACAGTGGTGCAATTTACAAAAAAAATGGGCAAAAATCTAAATTATCTTATACAGCTGAAATTTTGCTTATGGGCTAAAAATTTGCATTTAGAAAAACTTTTTCTAATAACTTTTTTCGATATTTGGAGATATAACCCACTTTTGAATTTTTTTTGGAAAAAAATTAAATTTAACAGATAATGCTAATCACGTGACTACTATTTTTTTGGTTAATTTTCATCTCGATCGAAGCAGAAATTGATGCCGAAGTCAAATTAATAAAGCTATTAAAAAAAATCCCATATGATGTGGACTTTAGTGGTCACACTGTATACTATATATCAAAAGTACAATGGATAGAATCGGCAAACTACTTCGAAAGCATAAAATATCTACAGTTTACAAATCACATGAAACAATAGGTTCATACAAAATCTCATGTACCCTATCTGTAACATCTAGTCCTGTTTATCCTACTTCATCTTGTTCAGTGCCCCCATTCCTCTCTTTTTTGTTCCTGGCAGGTTCCACCGAAATATCTTCTGTGACAACCGATTTGGTGACATCCTTATAAGCGTCCAAAACGCTGTAAACTGCTGACATTCTGTCTCGTTTATATATATATATATATATATATATATATATATATATATATATATATATATATAATCATAGTTGCGTTTCACAGCGAGTTCCCCTTAAGGTATAATAAGGAATTACCCCAGATTTCACGCAGGTACTCATTTGATACGCTGTGCCATTGCGTAACCGAGCCTATTCGGTCTCTTATATCTTCATTTTTAATATGCTGAGTCGTTAATATTCTAGGAAAGCAACTCAACCTATAGACAAAACAGTAAATATTGTAGACTGCAACCCTGTCTGAAACCTATTTATTATTGTATCTCTAATATAGAAGCTGGAAGAGTCTATCGACTCTTCTCAAAGTTTATGTTATATTACTTCATCAAATGCTTCATTTAAGTCTACGAATATCATATGCATTTCTTGACTTGTTAATGTCATTTCCTCTGACAGTTGTTAAAGATTCTCTAAACATGAAGATTCTTCTATGAAACGATTTTATTCTTCACTGGTTTCGTTTATCATATTTATTTTTTTATTGTGAAGCTTTTTTGAATATTGCTACTATATGAGCCTGCTTCCACTATTGCTGTATCTGTATCTTTTCACAATACCACCTTTATATTTCACTATCTATATTTTCAGTTTTATGAACTTTAACCCACACATCCATTCGCCTGAACAATATATTTTTAGGCCGAGGCATCCCAAGAATTTAGTTCGGAAAATAAAACCATAAATGACTTAAATATAGACCCTCATCAAACCGAGGAATTTTAAATACCTTAGAAAAAATGGTATGCGTATAATCCGTGAGAGATATTTTATGTTTTTTTGTTCCTTTATTGTTTTGACAGCTGCATGATGCCTTATAAAGAACGTTTTACGTTCGAGCTGACATGTATTTTTTTTTGTTATGTTCTATTTATGAACCATGAGGATGTCTATTATTGTTGGTGGTATTAATTTTTAGGTGCTATTTTAGATTCGGTTGTAAACGAGTTCAATGTATCTTTATATGGCTTTATCAAAAATAAACATAATAGTATTGGGTGCTTAGTAACAAAATCCATAGTAAATATTAATTTATCTTTTTTATCTTGCATACCTGTCTATAAATATTTATTAAATTTGAGTAGATCTAATAATATTCGATGACTGTTATGACTTTTGTTACTTCGTTCGTATCTATATATTACGGGTTTTTTTGGGTCGCCCTCTTTCTCGTGTAAAGTTTAACAAGCTACATTCCGGTCTCAAATTTTTAGTTGCTTTATGATTTTAGAACGACGTTGTTCGACTTTGGCAAAAGATATGTTTTTCTCTGGTACAATTCCTTTAAATTTTAGTTAGAGCTTGATTGGTACTTATTTTGTCAAAAACTTCCCAGAATCGATATCTCGGGAAAGAATCATAATTCTTTTCTAAGATATATCTCATGATCTGCATAGTATCACCAAAGGGGTTATATGGGCGTAATTTTCCAGGAGTAATTCCGCTCTGATCTGCAATTTCAGATTTTGCAATCAAGGACTTTTTTCTCCCCATTTTAAATAAATCCACAATTTTTTGTTTAAAATCACATGAAAAATAACGGTGTTTTGGATGATACGTTAATATTTTTACACGATATTTGCACTGTAGAACTAAAACTGAATACTTTAAAACCAAAATATAAATAATTTCCATACTTATTTCCAGCCACAAATTCCTTACCGCAAAAAAAATATAAACAATATTTCTTTTTAAATTGTTAAACGCGATAATTATGTATATCAGTGGCATTTCTGCATTTTAGCGAAAAGTAAAAAGCTTTTGATAAATTCAGTATTAATATGAACATAATTAAAAGTTTTCATACATTTTTCCACTACTGTATATAAATGTATACAGACAGATTTTTTTTATCAATACGAAGGCGCCCGACCACACAGAATCGTTCCAGTTACCAATTTCGTCGATTGTCGACAATGGACCTTTTCTGTGGCCTCCTGTTCTCCTGATTTGACTGTCTTTGATTATTCTATATGGGGAACGATAAAAAACATCGTTTATTGTAATCCAATGACAACGATGGAGAACTGCATGGCAAGGATAAGGGACGCATTCGAAAGTCAAGTTCCAGATTCATTTAGAGTGGCTACCCATGAAAAAGTAAATCGGAGATGCGAAAGATGTTTGGAAGTTCAGTGTGGAAATTTTGAACATTTAAAGTTATTTCCCTGTGTAGACAAACCTTTACAATAAAAAATTTTAAATTACCAATATTTGCATATATACTAAATAAGATAACATTGTAAAAATAGGTGGTTTATATTTACGAAATTTCACTTTTAACGATTTTTTTCAAGTTAATATTTAATGTTAATTTTTGATCACCCTGTATTTATTTATTATCAAAATATCAACACAGACCACTAAAGTAGATCCCATTCTAGAAGGAAACCAACCCCAATTAAATAATAAAGGCTTTCATATTTTTTAAATAAAATTTGTATTTTCGTTCTGTAGAAGCTCCACAGGAATACCATATTTCCTAATCCGATTGATATCTGGTCCTTCATTTTTCTTGATGTTCGGTACTAAGATTGTTAAAAATACTCCTCCTTATACATTTATCTGTTCCAAATAACAGTTTCATTTTTCTACCAAAAGCTTGTCATAATAATGTAATTTCTTCATATTTACGTTCTGGATTATCCGTTCTGATTATTTGGATTTTATTTGTTTTATTAGCTTCCAAACTTCAATACTTCGAGATCTTCCTACTGAACTTTCCTCTTTTTAATAATTTTTATTCACAAGATTTTGTTTTGTTTCTGTTTTCTAATAGATTTTAGTCTTGCATATGTTCGAGTTACAGTCTAATTTTGTTCTTCTCCCAATGCTTCTTTTGTTGTTTATTTAATAACTATTTTTCTATTTGTATGTTCTTCCTCTGTACTGTCTGTTACTTCTGCGTCCAATTTTCTACTTTCTTATTGCAGCAAATCTAGCATCTGGAACAAATACGACACATTAAATGAAAAGGTATGCCAAATCTCGTTCCTAATAGAATCTTAATCTTTTTTATATTAATTTTCACAAGATATTTCATATTTTATTGTTAATTTGTACCTTCAAGCCTACTTGTGTGCCAAATTTCAATTTGTAGGTCGACAAACGACCTTTATTTTTAAATGTTCTATTCCTGCATTAAAAATCAAACTGGTCAACGACTGGTAGGTGGCCAATTACTGATACCTGACCCTGTTTTATTTATTAATATTTTTAATGAAATTTTACATGCAACAAAGTTTCTCAGTAGTAAAGAAAAATTATGTAAATCGTTTTGGTTGAAATGTTAATTTTATATTTAATAACTAGGTGTTAAGTATTTAAAGTACTCTATAGCGTGCATATAGCTGATATTTCAAGTAGATAGTTGTATCATTTTTAGTATTTCTGCTAAAAAAGAAATCGAATCGATAAACAGGGATAAAAGTCCTATTCCTAAATGCCTTTTTTTCCTTAAGACTGTTAAAGAAGGGCAGTTTTTTTTGCATTGGCCAATGCCTATCTAAAAAATAAAGCTACGATGAGGAATTTTGTTTTGAGAAATCATTGCAGGATCAGTGATTTTTTTCTACCGAAATTTCCATGGAATATATTGGACTAACATACATAACTTGAGCCTTTCTAGACATATGATTAGGAATGTACGCCGTCACAATTTGCTTATTCGACGATCAGTATTTCTGTTCCAATGGTGAATTTATTAAACCACTCTGAATTTGTGAAATATCCTAGACCGGTTCCTTTTTTACATTTATTAATAATTGCTAATTAATTATACATTCTTTGTTAAAATATGTTTTGTTAATTTTACGGTGGGTTCATATAAATATCGTAAGAATTCCTTGTTTAATTAACTTTTTCTTTTACCTCCATAATTCTCATTGTAATTGTTTCATTTAGATTAGATGACATGCTGTGACCATTAGAAATTCTTACATAACGGCAAGAGGTTAAATTAAGAAATTATTATGCTTGGTTAGGTTAGGTTGATGGTGAGTGGATTATGTGGCTCTACAGTTTTATTTATGACTCTATTGTGCCTCACATTTACTTTAGATTTCTCTCAGCATAGCTAACCCCTGACGAAGTTAGGTGTTGTGCTAGGAAAAGACTTGTTCAGGTTTTTTAACATTAGTGTGTATTTTCCAAAAATGTTATTCCTCATCCTTACGGTGGGGTAGAAATTATTCTGCCATTTTCTATTCTATGCATAAGCGTCATACCACATCTTCTACTGGTTCAATCCTGCGCATGAGATGTTTTCCTCTCAACAGGCTATTTGATGTCATGCCAGATAGAGCAAGTTTTTATCTCCGTTCAGTTCGATATTACGTGTTTAGCAGGGTTGTTTGCAACTCCCAAGGAAGATCATCGCTGCAAATTTGGCAAGTAAATATGATTCGTTGTCCTCCACCTCCAGTCCAGAGCGCCCATCAAATTATTTTGTTCTATTGCCTCAATCTGTTTAGTGCTTTCTGGTAATTACACACATTTCTAGACGTACATATGTTCGATTGAGTTGGTTTGAATGCCGCTTGCCTGAGCATTACGAAAACATTCGTTTAGTTTCTTTTTCCCAGAAGCTCAACTCTAAAAAGGCATTGATTTCCCTGAAGAGAAAACTGAAGAATGCAGAAGAACTCTTCTGAAGCATTTGAAGGCGGACAACGAAAAACGACGACCTTCAAGTATATATTCTCACTTGGAATCATCATGCTTGTTCGGAATGGGGTACGTTCAGATTACCAAAAGGGGACGGAAAAGTCCAGTGAAAATTTAAAAGTTTTCTTTTGATTACGTTATACTTGATTACTATAAAAATTGAAGAATTTGTACAGTAGCATATAAAAATACTATCGGGTCGTTGTCAGAGCGTTATTTTTGGTGATAACAAATCGCGTATATTGGATACTATCGCAGGTATACCTGTGTTGGAAGATTATAGACAATGTTGAAGATTGACTAAAATGTGGTTGCCGGACTTGCATTGTCTTTATTTTTGTTTGTTTTTACGACAATTCGATTAGGTTGTATCTCTAATCGTTATCGAGTTTAAACTGGATTCAAAAGATTTAAATTCGGTGAAAAGATGGTAAAATTCTAATTTCTTAACATTGAAAGGTGATGAAACAAATATCTTATGTTTCAGATGTAATATCAATGAGGTTTTGATAGATAATCGGGCTATAAATGACCCTCCTGACTGTAAATTCATCGGTATTCACATTGATGAAAAGATAAGGTTTGATGGGCATATTTTGGATTTGGGTCAAAAGCTATCTCGAGGTTGTTACGCGCTCCAGGTTGTTTCTTGTCAGTTAGATTCTTCAATCGTTGTCGACTTCTGCTAAGGGTTGATATAGAGTCTAATTTGCGTTATGGGGTGTTTTTGGAGATGCTGTCCGAATTACTTATTTGAATCAGCCTTTATTTTACAAAAAAGACCAATAAGCTTTATATGTAGATCTTTGTTTCTCTTCCTGGGGATACTAACATTATTGTCATTGTACATTTTAGAGATTGGAGATTCGCGACAATTGTATTCTTGGAGTATATTTTTATTTTATTTAGCCAATCACGTTAAGCCTATGACAAAAAAAAATAGTCTAAGAATATCAATTAATTTATATGTAAAAAGCCTCTATAATCGTATAAAAACGCAATATTCAAGCTCTATATCTGGATCGTTTAATATTTTCAAATACCCTGAATGGTTAACTTATTTACCATTCCTGCTAGATGCTGTAACTTCTAATTTTCCTGAAAATATTCGAAGCGGGTATTTACCTTATACGTTATCTATTTAAATGGACGCATGGCAGTTTTAATCTCGAGTAGACATCTTGAAAATGACAAAATTGTACGCGAAATACTCAGTACTAGTAAGTGTTTCATATCGACAAGTAAACATATGAGATAATTCAAGAATTTCTATGAAAATGCAAGTCTTATGTCGTTGAACAGTCACACTAATTCTTAATATATAGAAAAAATATAAAATATCAGTGGCGCAGCCACCGAACCAGTCGCTTCCTGCTCGATTTTTTTTTGCTGAGCCACTGGAAAATAAAATAACCTTAAGAAAACAAAAATTGCTTAAAAGCTAATGTTGAATAATTGCAAAATAACTGGTGACTAATTAGCTAGCAGCAAAAAGAAATTGTTGCAATCAAACAAAAACAAATGTTTATTTTTATCGTTTCTTGTAAATTAAGAGATACTGTTGTTATTTAGCAATTTTGCTGTTTGTAATTTTTTGTCAAACACAAACAAAACGCGTAACTAAATCTATTAGTTTATCCGAAAATTAAAATAGTATACGAACCGGTTTTCGGTAAAACCCAGTTGAAAATACCCAATGCCAAATACCTTCCTTAGCCGCAAGAATCTTCAAAAGCAATGTCGCGGTTCGCGTCCCTGAATAACACTCGGTCGCGCACTTTGACCTTCCTTCCGGGGTACCACTACCTCGCCGACCAGAAAGGTTCTCGAAGGCATTCGAGGTTCGCATACCATAGAAAGACGGACGCTTAGGTCGAACCAAGGGACACGCGTATGTCTTTCACAGTACATTGATCCGTTCTTTTAAAAACCGCACAACGGTAGGATGGACGGAGGCGCGATGTTGCCGAACTTGTTATTGGCGGTACTCTCTGGCGTTGTTAAATTACAAGACCACTAGGTCACTACTGTTAAACATCTTGATGACAAATTGAGTTTTTTTTTTTAAATTTACATTTAAAATCATTTAGTTGTCTAATTAAAATTTCAGATATTTTAAAAAATTATCTAAATTAAAAAGACACAAAAATAAAATCAGAAAATATTTTAGAAAACCGTGGACTATTAAAATATTCATGGTGATTCCGATTGTAAATTTTACAGCAAATAACAATAAATAAATAGAAAGATGAATATAAGGAGTTTTATGGTCCGGGAGTATACTTTTTAAAAAGTTGCCTTTTCTTTCTTCAGACCATTAAAGAAAAGGTTGGCATACTGCTAATTCCACTCTGGTTTTTTTTTAATACGTCTTTCATTTACCTCATAGCCTCATCAGTGAAGCTGTACCACATCAAGAGTGAAATTTCGCTACACCTGCACATATTTTGAAGTCAGGCTGCAAAATATCAGCAGTCAAACGACATCTATACACCATAGAAGTGAATTGAGATATTTTCATGATAATTAGGATTTTTGAAAATTTATTTACTTCATAAATTTTTTTGAGTTTCTAAAAGTAATCACCAAACTTATACTAATAAAATGATGTTAAACAAAAAACTCCCTTAATGTTTAAAAGGAACGTAATTAATGGATTGTCAGGGATGTTATATTGGACAAATCTCACAGTTCTTAAGTTAAATGAATCACGCAAGAGAAAAGTGATTGCCATTTGGGAAAAAATACGTGCGCCACTGTAGAACAACATTAAATAACAAAGCACAAATTTAACCATATGGATTTCAAAATATTGGAACTAGAACCCAATTATAAAAACCACTTTTTTTTTTGGAAATGTGTCACATAAATAAGAACAAACATTCTATTAATTCAAAGTTAGATACTAACAAACTAAGTAATATATACTGTCATATTTGAACAGATTTTTGTTTAGTGTTATTTGTTTTTACCTTCAGACCATTTGTGGTAAAATTTTTTGTTATAATAATCCAATGCATACCAATATTTACATATTTAGTTGGAATTTAACATCGAAACTACTTACTACCTAGCCTGAAACGTTGTTTTTGTGTTTTATGGATTTTTTAATGATGTGTAATCCAACATCGCTTAGGTAATTTTGAGCATTTTAAGTATTTGTTATTTTAAACTTTTTATTGCTGCTGAAGTGAAAATAAATTTGACGAAATATTGAGTAAGAGCAATTGACTTTTTTTCATAGACCGCTACCCAATATCTATTTTTGTATATATATATATATATATATATATATATATATATATATATATATATATATATATATATATATATATTTGCGTTCTTTTTTGTGTTCTTTGACCAAAGAATTATATTTACTACTTACTACCTAGCCTGAAACGTTGTTTTTGTGTTTTATGGATTTTTTTATGATGTGTAATCCAACATCGCTTAGGTAATTTTGAGCATTTTAAGTATTTGTTATTTTAAACTTTTTATTGCTGCTGAAGTGAAAATAAATTTGACGAAATATTGAGTAAGAGCAATTGAGTTTTTTTCATAGACCGCTACCCAATATCTATTTTTGTATATATATATATATATATATATATATATATATATATATATATATATTTGCGTTCTTTTTTGTGTTCTTTGACCAAAGAATTATATTTACTACTTACTACCTAGCCTGAAACGTTGTTTTTGTGTTTTATGGATTTTTTTATGATGTGTAATCCAACATCGCTTAGGTAATTTTGAGCATTTTAAGTATTTGTTATTTTAAACTTTTTATTGCTGCTGAAGTGAAAATAAATTTGACGAAATATTGAGTAAGAGCAATTGAGTTTTTTTCATAGACCGCTACCCAATATCTATTTTTGTATATATATATATATATATATATATATATATATATATATATATATATATATATATATATTTGCGTTCTTTTTTGTGTTCTTTGACCAAAGAATTATATTTACTACTTACTACCTAGCCTGAAACGTTGTTTTTGTGTTTTATGGATTTTTTTATGATGTGTAATCCAACATCGCTTAGGTAATTTTGAGCATTTTAAGTATTTGTTATTTTAAACTTTTTATTGCTGCTGAAGTGAAAATAAATTTGACGAAATATTGAGTAAGAGCAATTGACTTTTTTTCATAGACCGATACCCAATATCTATTTTTGTATATATATATATATATATATATATATATATATATATATATATATATATATATATATATATTTGCGTTCTTTTTTGTGTTCTTTGACCAAAGAATTATATTTACTACTTACTACCTAGCCTGAAACGTTGTTTTTGTGTTTTATGGATTTTTTATGATGTGTAATCCAACATCGCTTAGGTAATTTTGAGCATTTTAAGTATTTGTTATTTTAAACTTTTTATTGCTGCTGAAGTGAAAATAAATTTGACGAAATATTGAGTAAGAGCAATTGACTTTTTTTCATAGACCGATACCCAATATCTATTTTTGTATATATATATATATATATATATATATATATATATATATATATATATATATATATTTGCGTTCTTTTTTGTGTTCTTTGACCAAAGAATTATATTTTTTTTTGAGATTTTTTTCTCGGGTATGTCATAAAATAAATTTCTTCAAATTATATTTATCTCATATAATTAAACTAGCGACCCGCCCCGGCTTCGCACGGGTGCAATGCTGATACTAAATACACTACAGAAAAACTGTGACAATTTATTTTATTTTTACAACAATTATTACATCGGCCTCCGACGCGCTATTTATAGGCACGCTGCCGCCGCCCCGGTCGGCCAGTACCGCCGCAAGCGCTACTTCCCGCAATTTTAAATCTGTAATATCTTCGAAAATATTCATTTAAATCTTGTGCTGTAAAGGACCATATAGATCTATATTAAATCAACAATGTATTTAAGCTATTTAATTGGATAAGGATTAATGCTGTATTGGTTAAAATCGCTTCAAAATTTGCCATTATTTGTCGTAAAAAGTAAATGACAAAAAAATGTTATTGTGGGATATCCATGAGAGATAGACATATACCATCGCGGAGTTTTCTGTAGACCTTTTCAATGTGTACAAATAATTAGTACATTATTTTGATAAATCTCGTAGGGTTCAGCCTGCGTTTGCAATGTAAGCGGAAAAAAATATGATAATTAACGACATCACATTAGAAACCTCAAAAATAACAGTATTTCTCCACTATTTAATGGATGTTATTATACATATAAACCTTCCTCTTGAATCACTCTATCTATTGAAAAAAACCGCATCAAAATCCGGTGCGTAGTTTTAAAGATTTAAGCATATAAAGGGACATAGGGACAGAGAAAGCGACTTTGTTTTATACTATGTAGTGAAGAGTTGTCAACGGCAAGTGACGTTTCGGCTAAGATTTTTAGCCTTTATCAAACTAAAAAAACAAATGCGGAACGATAGTACAAAAATAAAAGAAGTAAATCTAAAAAATACCTTAGATAGTGGTTGGTAATGATTGGTATATGTTTAGTTTACACTGGTTAAAATTATAAATATTTGGGTTGTTATGGCTTGTGTCCACAGCAACATATTACACAAAAACTAAAACAATTAATTGGCATCAACGCCACATTTAAAATTTTTTTTTATATAATAATTAAAATTATTTAAGATATTGACAGTCGTTTTCAAAAAATCCAAATTTCAGTAAGAAATAAAGAAATCATTCTGTCATATTTAAATAGTTTGTTATATATGTAAATTCTCCTTTCAGGCAGAGAATATGAAAAATATATATACAAACAGTTTATTTCCTGCGAATATCGCTCTGGTCCTCTCTCCATACGCGTTTCGATCACCTCATGATCTCGTCAGTGGAGCTGCATCGGATCGAGAGCAACATTAGCAGGACCAGAACGATATTTGCAGGAAATAAACTGTTTGTATATATATCTTTTTCATATTCTCTGCCTAAAAGCAGAATTTACATATATAACAAACTATTTAAATACGGCAAAAAAATTTCTTTATTTCTTACTGAAATTTTGATTTTTTAGAAAATTTCACATTACTCCAATGATTCATAGATGTCGTTCGACTGGCGATATTTTTTAGTCTGACATCGAGGTCGGTAGATGGCAGGTGCAATATCCTGTCGACGTACCTTGAAATTTATATTTCTTATATCAGTTATTTCTTGCTAATGTTGCTCTCAGTCCGATGCAGCTCCATTGACGAGATCACGAGGTGATCGAAACGCGTATGGAGAGAGGACCAGAGCGATATTTGCAGGAAATAAACTGTTCGTATATATATTTTTCATATTCTCTGCCTGAAAGGAGAATTTACATATATAACAAACTATTCAGTCGTGCTGTTTTATCGACGTCAAACAACTTATATATTTTCTATCAAAAGAATGGTACGTATATGTTTAGATTGTTTTTTTTTGTCATTTATTGAAGTCTTGAATCTTTGAATTTCCACCATTTCGTAATTTTTTTTTAATTGTTCTCTGTTTTAAGGATTTTAGTGTTATTGAAGTTAAAATGGTGATTTTTGTTTTTTTTTTCATGGTTAGTTAAGGCTGTAGTATTTGTCTTGTCGTATTTGTGGCTTTTCAGTCTGTTTTCTAAATATTGGCTTGTTTGTCCGATGTATGTACCATTATAGTCACCACAAGAGGAATGTCGTATACATTACTTTTCTTAAATTTTGAAGTTTTTGATTTTAGCTTGCAAAAATTTTTTGCTAATAGATTATGAGGTTTCTGACCAACCTGCATTCGTATCTTCTGAAAAGGTGTTAGAATTGCTGTGACAGACCATTTACAAACGGGATATATATATATATATATATATATATATATATATATATATATATATATATATATATATTCTGTGTTATAAAAAATGTTGATCCTGGTTTTGAAAATTTTATTTATTAGATCTTTTGGATAGTTATTTAATATTAAGGCATTTTTTGCTTTTTCAATAGATCTTTTTATAAATTCCGGATCAGACAGTTTTATTGCGCGGTCAGCAAGACCTTATCCCTACCTATTTTTTTTTTTTCGTAATAGGATGGCATGAGTTTAAATTTATGTATCTTGAAGACCATTGTACATTATTCTGTCTTTATACTGTCATTACTGTGATGTAAAGTAGTATACAAGTATAATTTTTCTGTGTTCTTCTATTTCTATGGTGAATTGAAATTTCTCATGGAAGTTGTTAAATTGTTTTAAGACATCGTTACTTTTATCTTTTGGGATTGCAGTGATACAATCATCAACGTATCGATAGAAGAAGGGAACTTCATATCCGAGTTTTTTTAAAGTTTGTTTTTCGAGTTCTTCCATTACTATTTGTGCTATGATACTTGAAATTGATGATCCCATAGCACATCTTTCAATCTGCTTATATAACTGGTCTTCATGTGAAAAATAAGTAGAATTTAGTGTAAGGTTTAATGCATTAAGGAATTCATCTTGAGGAATGTCAGTATATTTTTTTACTTTGCTCCATATTTTTTAATGACTTCTATAGCAAGGGAAATGTAAGTGAGTGATACAAGTATATAATCGTTAGGAATTGTTATATTTTCTATTTTGTCTTTTAAGTGAAATGAGTCCTTAATATAGTAATTATTTTTATGTGCTATGTTTTAAGTATGTAAATATATATATATATATATATATATATATATATATATATATATATATATATATATATATATATATATATATTGTCGTAATCTGCTAAGGTCCCTGTACCCAGCGAGAATTACGAACAAACTATAAAGTAAAAATTTGGGATGTTTCTTCTCGGTGCCAGCCTTAGGACTCCTCAGTGGGCTTCGACTGACACCTTCCCAGACACCCGTTGTCGTACTATACAATTTTTGATTCTCATATTTGAACTTAAACTGTGGCAGGAATTATCGGTGAGATGTAGTTTACACAACACCCCCGCCTCTAGACAATCAACCTTCCTTGAGAATTGGAGATTTGTACTTCAGATTCCGATTATAAGGAAGGCTTGATTGTTATTGGGGTCTGAGACTGCGGGGACTAACACCCCGTCGCAGATTCGGTGCAGCTAAGCACCCGTCCCACTTGACGCCACAAGTGCACGTTCCCATCTCCAGGGATGCCATGTCGTAATCTGCGAAGGTCCCTGTACCCAGCGAGAATTACGAACAAACTATAAAGTAAAAATTTGGGGTGTTTCGTCCTGGTGCCAGCCTTAGGACTCCTCAGTGGACTTCGACTGACACCTTCCCAGACACCCGTTGTCGTACTATACAATTTTTGATTCTCATATTTGAACTTAAACTGTGGCGGGAATTATCGGTGAGATGTTGTTTACACAACAATATATATATATATATATATATATATATATATATATATATATATATATAGAACGTTATCCAAGTCTATACAAGATACTACGACATTTTACCAGTGAATCGAGCGAGGAATCAAAAAGTGTCGAATCATCCTAGTCGATAAGGATTTGCCTTAGATTTAATCAATTGCAACTTTAAACAATAGATTAAACGTCACAGTACACCACAACACCTGATCACAGTTTACCCACTATTACCTAGGCTAAAGTTTTTAATATTCCGTAATAGGTTAACTTCTACTATGTACTACCTGCTTAAAATCAGGTGCGTAAAGGTTTTGAATTATAAATGTAATTATTCTAAATTATTCAACTTGATATAACATAACTTTTTGCATATTTAATCGGGACAGACATTTAAACGTTCGATAAAATAAAACAAACACAATATAGTGGATTTGCATGAAACACGGCATTTACTACTAGTTCGTACCATTTCGTTATTAGGTTTTAATAGACTGAATTTATTTTGAAGTGGAAAATAAGCTGTAGAAAATTACACACAACATCTATAAAGCAAGTATATTAATCATTTTTAGGAAACTGCATCCAGAAACTCACTAGGTTCGCGAAGAGCCTCACTGTTTCTGTTTCTATAGGATTGACGCCTCTATGCTATAGAAATTCTATACGATTCTTCTTCTTTTCTTGAGTCGATTTTATCTTTCGCCTAAATTCGTCCTTCTGCTGTTGTGGGTATCCTTCATAATAAATTGATAATGTTCTTTTTTGATGTGATTTTGGTCCTTTCGCTATATTTTCTTCTAATTTGTTACTGATTTTTCTCAAGATTCGTCTATTCAGAAAATTATGCTGAAACATAAACATTAATCACGAATACTTAATTGAGTAGTCTATTACTCTATGATAGTACATTGTAAATCACTACATAGTATAAAACAAAGTCGCTTTCTCTGTCCCTATGTCCCTTTGTATGCTTAAATCTTTAAAACTACGCACCGGATTTTGATGCGGTTTTTTTCAATAGATAGAGTGATTCAAGAGGAAGGTTTATATGTATAATAACATCCATTAAATAGTGGAGAAATACTGTTATTTTTGAGGTTTCTAATGTGATGTCGTTAATTATCATATTTTTTTCCGCTTACATTGCAAACGCAGGCTGAACCCTACGAGATTTATCAAAATAATGTACTAATTATTTGTACACATTGAAAAGGTCTACAGAAAACTCCGCGATGGTATATGTCTATCTCTCATGGATATCCCACAATAACATTTTTTTGTCATTTACTTTTTACGACAAATAATGGCAAATTTTGAAGCGATTTTAACCAATACAGCATTAATCCTTATCCAATTAAATAGCTTAAATACATTGTTGATTTAATATAGATCTATATGGTCCTTTACAGCACAAGATTTAAATGAATATTTTCGAAGATATTACAGATTTAAAATTGCGGGAAGTAGCGCTTGCGGCGGTACTGGCCGACCGGGGCGGCGGCAGCGTGTCTATAAATAACGCGTCGGAGGCCGATGTAATAATTGTAAAAATAAAATAAATAGTCACAGTTTTTCTGTAGTGTATTTAGTATCAGCATTGCACCCGTGCGAAGCCGGGGCGGGTCGCTAGTAATTAATGAAACAAAATTTACTTGGCTAAACTTAACATTTTTATTGGCGTGACACTGTTAACTTCTTAAACGCAATGCCTCTAAGATATTAAGTTTTTTTACTTTTGGGTACAGTATGCAAAATTTGAATATTCTTAACATCTGGGAAGCTGTGGCTTGTTTCTATGAAATAGTTAGCGAAATTTGATTTATGTTTTTTCAATAAAAATCTAGTGTTGTGTTCTTTAAATCTTGTATGCAAATTTCTTCCCGTTTGTCCCATGTAACAACAATTGCAATTCGAATAATTTAGTCTATAAACTCTTGACTTTAGAGGAAATTTTGTCTTTGGCATTGAAATATGTGTGGTAATTTTTGTGACGATTTGAATGCGATTTTTAAATTTTGTTTTGTTAAGACACTAGCTATTCTATCTGAAATGGGTCCAAAATACGTAGAGGTGATATAGTTAGTGTTATTTTTATTTATGTTGGACGTATATATTCGGTTGAATGTAGTTTGTTTTTGTTTTTATTTATTAAATTGTTAATTTGCACTTTACTATAAATAACCATTGTTTGATGCGATTTGTCTTATTGTAATAAGTTCATTTTTCTTGTCTGTGTTTGTTAAAGAGATAATCAATGTTCTGTGTATTATAGACTTGTATGCCGCGAGTTTTTACGAGTTACAGGCATTGAACGTTGTGGGATAGTGGAGTAGTAAAGGTCGATTTTCTGTAAATGTTGAAGGAAAAACTATTGTTATTTTTGCAATGGTGATATCTAAGAAATTTATTTTCTTGTCTGCCTGTTTTTATTGTGGATTTTTACTGTATCTTCTGCAAAACCCGCGGTCACGCATATTAAATAATAATAGTGATAAGTTTAACAAAGCAAATTTTCTTTCATTAATTATTTACTGACTATTGCGACGTTCTTCTTTTCTGTGCTGGTGTTCGTTGGTTATCAAAAGCAAATGTTATTAGCCGAGTCTTTAAAAAATGATATAAGACAATTTTTAGAACCGAAAGGAAAACCGAGTTTATAAGATACTGTAATGATGAGACATCGATCCAAAGAACAGTTTAGTTATGATATCTTAAATTAGCTAAGCGAGCTAAATTTGAAATTGCAGTGTAAAGAAACGCACATTATGCGCTTCAGAGATAATAGGGCTATTCTTTTGAGTTATTATCACTTTCACTTCTATCACTTAAAGGAATCATGATCACTTCAGCCCAATGACAAGTAAATGCATATTCAAAAGAACATGAAGTTATGAGTTTCACTTTGTTCACTTTGATCAATTGATAATTACTCAAAAGAATATAGCCAATATAGAGTTCGTATTAAACTGCATCTTTGTGAAAGTGTATTTCCAACTCTTTTGAGATTGGTGTTGATAGAGACTCAACCAAGAATTATAACATTAATAATTAATATTTAATAAAAGATGTCATCACTTTTGTAAAATCCTAAAATATATTTTTTCAAACCCTTTATTTTTTGTTTTATTGATCGAATATGATGGATGGGAAAGGAAAATGAAGAAGGGACACTATTTAAAAAAAAGTTTGGGAAACATCTGTTCTAGAAGTGAGAATAATTTATTTCAGATCGTATTAATGCTTTGTTGTTGCCCAGAACGCGACGTGCTCTGGTAGCCAGTATATGTGATTTTAATTGAAAACCGATAACGAAATATATTTCCTCGAGCTTGTGGTGTAAATAAAAGATACTGCAAGTCCAACAATCACTTACATCAAAAACACCTTGTATTTTGTCGAATTTCGTTACATGTTGTTACTTTCATCCACTCACATCTTCAATTTCATATTGGTACTCTTAAAACTACAGGCGTGTTACACGCATTTTAAAAGAAAAAACAGTAGTATACGTTATACACGCCGGTAAAACTTTCACTAATATTTTATTACTTCAAATATTGTGTTAAATTGGTATACGCAGACGAATAAAATGTTTCACTATGGGTAATATGAAAAGAAAACTTGTTGCAAAGCAGATTTGATTGCAGGAATGAAAAGAATGCGCATTTTTTAATGGACATTACGAGCGTATGTAACGCATGGCATTGTTATAATAGACCATGTTTGAAATTTCTGGCAAATCTTGCGTTTAGGTATGGCTGGTGAAGTATTTCTTTTACGTAAAAAAATGGCATTTACGGGCAATGAAACCATGTATGGTCTTCTTGTGGCATGGTTGCATTCTTCACTGTAATTTCTCACGTACAAAATGATTAATAATTAATAATATATTATATGTAATTCAAGAAGGTTTAACGTTTCTTGCTAATGGGTAGGTATTGAATAATCTTCATATTATCTTTTGAATATTCATTAAGGATCTGTTTTATTAAGATGTTTTTATTGCTTTACCAACAGGTGAATTTATTCCTATTGGTCAATATAAGAAATTCATTTTTATAGGTATTGTATTAGATGTTTGCGTCCCTTTAGTAGCTTGATAGAATGTAAAGCAATTAAAAATAGTTCAAGCTATAGGTAAATATAGTGACGTAAATTCCGAGATCGATGAGACTTACTCAGGGGTGTTGGGGGCAGTATAAGGACAAACCCTAAATAGGCCGGGGCCAAGAGATGGGATTAAAGTTGGTTAAAACAGATTTTTTGAATCTGCAAGCCAAGGAACACATTTTGAAAAAAAAGTTTCCAATAAAAGTTATGGAGATTTTAAAAACCTACAATTTGAGCGCAAGTGTGCGATTATTTTTGTTAATTTGTTATTGTAAAAAGGCCAAAAAACCCTCAAAATCAGCCATTTTTTTCATATCAATTATTTATTGCGAAATTAACTTTTTTTGCAATTTTTTTGCTTTTAAAGGGAATCCCTCGTTTTTCTGTCCAAGACGCAAAATGTTGATTGCTAAATTTGAGTGAACATTTTGACCTCCACAAAGGTTCAATTTCTTCGTGAAGGTCTAAACTTTCATATCTTGTTAGGGGCCAATGAGAAAATTAATTTTCACTTAACAGTTGTAAGCACCATTAGATACATAGCATTTTTCTTTTCCAGATATACAAAACCACAGACGTTTGCAGATTGCATAGGAAACGAACTACCTTTAGGATGGGAGGAAGGTTACGATGGTCAAATCGGACCTTACTACATCAACCATATGAATCGTAAGTTAATAGTCATTTACATATGTATCTTGTTGTTCGCTTAGAATGGATATGGCAGGCAATACAATAAGTCTGAGGGCTGCAATCTAAGGGCTCTTCAAACCTGGTCTGCTATGTCATCATCATGCAATCAGTCAATGAGTGCGACATGAGTCGAAATACACGTGTTTTTATTGCGTGTTGAAAGTTCTATAAAAAATCATTACGTATAATTATATATCCAACAAAAACCGAAGTATTATTGTAAATTTATTATCAGCTGATAATTAATCCAAAAAAAAATTAGAACAATGGTTTGAATTAGCCGATCATCAAGCAATTTTTGGTGGCCTATCTTTTATGGGTGAGACAAAAGGATATTTCTGACTAGTGTTAACTAATGTAACAACTAAATAAGTCTCCGTTTATGGTTAGGTGTATTTACTTTTTAGATAACGATGTCCGTAAAAAAATTTATTGTTCTTTGAATCTAAAATTCATAATGATTCTAATTTTTGTATGTGTAGCTTAATGATTTGCTATTTGTTACATCCTGAAAAATGCTTCAATACTTTATGTTTTTTGTTGGTTCATAATGATGGGCAATTTCTGTATTAATTATTTATTGCCAAAATTATCAAATAAGTCTTTATTTATTTATTTATTTATTGAATACAGCATCCACAGCAGTTAAGCCAGTTACAGATACCTTTCTTAAAGTTAGAAACATTAAACTAACATTACTAGTTAATATTATTGTCAATATTACATCTGAGCCTGAGAATCCAGCAATTTATGGTCAAGAATATCCTTATATCTACGTAAAGTAATACTACTTAAATCTACATCACTAACGTATATATTAAAATAATTACACATTTTGTATAGGGGCGAATTTTTGTAAGTATTTGTTCTAGGAAATTCTAGATAAAATGTTGGTCTTTGTCTTGTTCCACCCTTATTTACCACAAATGGAAGTTGCAGCAATAGGTCTGGACTATTTATTTTATTTTTTAAGATCTTGAATATATATACCAAACATATTTTTATACGTCTGTTTTCCAATGAAAGTCTGTTAAATATATTCAATAAGTCCAGGTTATTATAACCCTGAATAGGATAGTATCCAAATTTTTTAAAAAACATATACTTTAAAAACTTTCGCTGGACACGTTCTATGACTCTACTCCACACTTCATATTGTGGTGACCATATTATACTACATAGTCTTCGTAAAAAAATGAAATCACTTGATATGTTTTAAAGATATCCAATATAAATTGTCTTCTCCGAAGACGTTTCGTAGTGTATTTTTGTTTACACCATTCGTTATATGGTGCTTCAATTTGGGTTGCTTCAGCTTCATTGCAGTGTGGTGGTATCATCACATATTTATTTTAATTTTCTAGTTATACAGGGACCGAGAGAAAGTGCACAGCATATGGAAAAAATGTTTTTCTTTGAATTTAAAGAATTTATTTTATTTCGAAAAAATTCTGCATGCCCTCAAATCAAAACGGGACCCATCAAATCCGGTGAAAATCTCAGAGTATTCGAGGGAGAGTCGAAAATTTGAAATTGCGCTGAGTAAAGTATCCCTATTTTTCAATTTGGAAAATATTTTTATTAAGAAATGTTGTTTATGTTTAAAAGTTATAATGCAATTATGAAATTTTATTCACTTTCGAAAAAAAGTAAGATTTAACTGTTTTTTTTTTAATAACCCTGTATAAAAAGTAGATCACAATCATATGGTACGTAAATCCTATTTTTCGTTGACTTTGTTAGACAAAAGTGTAAACATCATGTCAAATTAATCGGTTTCAGAAATAGTATGGCCTTTGAAAATGAAAACAGAAAAATATTAAATATTTTTGTCGCACACCGTATTTTATTTTTTTAGGAATCAAAAAAATTTAATCTAGCAATAATTATGTAATACACTTTAACCCAAACCTTCATTTAAATACTATATTTATGTCTAAAACTTCATTTTTTTATTCAGGTCTTAATCGGCATAAAAAAATATTTTTTGCATGTAATTTATTTGTCACTAAAATAAAGCTCAATATGATTTTGGACACAAATAAGAAAAATGCATATTTCTCATCTAAAATACGTACCAATTTATCTTTATATCATCTTATGAACAATATAACTATAATGATTTTTCTTCTTTAAGGCAGAGAAAAAGGAAAAAAAATATATAAAAACAATTTATTTTCTTCAAATACAACTCCAGCCCTCTTTCCATACGCGTATCAATCACCTCATGGAGCTGTATTGAACTGAGAGCAACATTCGTAGGCAACAACTACTATATTAAATTGAAAGAAAAAAATTTTTCGCATATGCTGCGTACTTTCTTATGATCAGTGTATAAGGAATTTTTTATGAGAAAATGCTTGTGAAATATTAGCTGCCTTTAATATGAAATCAGCGTCAACATTTTCATCTGCCTACTAGGTGAATAACATCAGCACATATACACAAGTTTATGGCGGTAATTTAAAATTATTTTCAAAAAATATTCGATATTTTTGTCTGAGAAGACGCAGAATTAATCATTCAAGCTGAAAAAGAAAAGTAAATTTTAAGGGCGAGTTTACGTTACGAAAAACTCCGAATACTAAAAGTATAATTTAGCTTCCGGGTTTACAAAAGTCTTATGTAACGAAATATAAATTGAAAACACGCCGAATTTTCTACTTTTATCGGTCTGTCATTAAAACAAAACATTTTTTTCGTTTTGTATTGCACAGTTTTAAGATTCTGATGACTTATTTGTTGCATTTGTCAATTTAAACTTTTAATTATCAAATTAGACGTGGTCTAGCTTTAAAACATTTTAGTAAACGAAACGGTTAAAGTTTTGGAGTAAATAAAGTAATGAAAGAAAAATATAATTATTTTTTTTTTTCTAATTTTATCCGTTTTTTTTTCACCGTATAGAAATATACCTCATTAAACTCCGCTCTCATACGGAATCGTAATATCATGCGGGAATGCAAATTTCAAGCGTTTAATAGTTCTTAAGCGTATACGAGGGTAGTTTGATAAATCCGTGACTTTTCACAAGGTAGCGTTTTCATTACCAGTGTTATATTATACTAGTGGGTACACGAAGTTATAAGTCGGTCGGTTGTATGGAAAATTTTTGACTTCTCTAAGTCGGTGTGGCAGTGTATTGCTGTAAATATGCCGGCGAGATAAATACAAGCTAGTTTTCGACCACTAAAAATTTTTAAAGCGTGTTTCGTCCTGACACCGGTGACGGTCCCATCAGTGGATCCCACCAATGCCTTTCCCAGTCTCCCTTATCTACGTACTTAATTATTTTTGGATCTTATATTTGAAGTCATTTCTTGATGAGATCTATAGGTAAGATGTTGCACCTATAAGCGGTCGTTCATACAACAGTATCTTCAAGACCATACAAAGTTTTGTGCGCTTATTAAGCACTAATTTTGCGAAGAAAAAATATCAAAGAAGCCGAAATAAGCTTAAGACGTGTATCATAGGGAATAAGTTCCATCGCATGGAATGGTTTAGAAGTGATTTACTGAGTTACGTTGTCGCCGTACGAGCACACATGATGCTGAACGTCCTGAACATACAAGAGTGGTCACTTTTGTAGAAATGATTGATAAAATCCATGATAGTGTGTTTGGAGATCGCCGCCTAAAGATACTTGAGATCAGTAGTATCGTGAAAATCTCGACTGATGGATACCGTGCCTTTAATGAAACGCGGATATATTATTACGCGCCGGAAACAAAATGACAGTCAAAAACGTGGATGAGGCCTGAGGAATGCACTTCGAAAAAAGCAAAGACAGTTCAATCATGCTGTGAGATCATGGCCACGATTTTTTGAGATTCATACAGCATAATATTAATCAACCACCTATAGAAGGGAAAAACGATCATAAGAGAATATTATGCGTCACTATTGATTTGATGTTGCATTAAAGAAAAAGCAACTACACTAATACAGCCAGCTCATTCGAGTGCAATTGCAAAGGTAAAATTGCAAGAATTACGTCACGAATTACTCCCTCATCTATTTTCTTAGTCAGATTTAGCACCTGGTGATTATTTTCTGTTCTCCAACATGAGGAATTTTTGCCGAACAAGCAAATTGTTGCTCAGGTGAAGGAGTATTTTAAGGCGTTTGATAAAGATTATTTTTCAGAATGAATAAAAAAAACTTGAATATTGTTTCAATAAGTGTATAGAGTTGAAAGGAGATTATGAAATATAAATAGACATATTAAAAATTGTTTATTTAATTCAAAAATCACTGCCTTATCAAACAATATTTCTCAACAGAGATAATTTGAAATGGATACATTCAAAAATATTACTTATTAGAAAAAAAACTTATTTTAAAGTTGCTTTTGATGTGTGTCGATGTTTTTTTTTTTATTGCATGACTTTGATAATGTAAAGGATTGTTTAATACATTTTTTTTACAAAGAATATCTTGATATTTATTATTTTTTCCTATTATCATGTAGTTAAGTGACTAGAAATAAAAAATTTCAAATTTCGTCGCAAATTCCATTCCAAGATCTCACGTTGAACACGTACAAGAAACCGATAAAACAATAAAAGAACAAAAAATCTGATTTTTTGTCGTCACACGGTTTAGAAGATTGTCGACATTTTTTTCTCGATCATACTTTTTTGCCCATGTTTGCACGAAAAACACAAACTTTTTTATATATTTTGCAGCAGCAGCTTTTTAAATTTTGAACCAGATGTAGATATTATTAATATATGCATGCAAAGCATCCCTATCACTAGGTTTTTCTAATAGTCCAAGAGCTCATTACGAATTTCGAGCAGGTATTTTAGGGCGTTAGAAATTTTGAACAGTAAAATTAGAATATTATGGAAGTAAGGAATGGACTATCTCGCAAATCAAATTGACTCTCGTTGGAACTGCGCATGATGCAATTATTGCAAAAAATTTCCACCAGAAAAAATATTTCAGTTCTAAAGAAACTTACATAAATGTAAAGTAGACATATTATTAGATATAAAAATAAAAATCCAAGACATTTTACTTTGTGTGAAATTATGACTAGACTACCCTAAAGTTATATTTAAAAAATTTGACAAAAAAAGATTTTAGGGTCACTGAAATTTATATGATGTATTAATTGAACATATTTAAAAATACTGATAAAAAGCCGGAAGAAAAAAGTTGTTTTTAATAAACGCCAGACGTTAAAAAAGGATTGCTTATGAGTGAGAGTGACAAACATTAACGGTAGATGTAAGAGCGAGTGAGACCGTTTATCGTCCGTTGCGGGGGACTCAGCGTGCTCTGCCATAATTGGCTACTAGAAAGACCACGTCACTTGGTTGCTAGCGTGTATTTATCGATGAAAAATTTTGGAGCATTTATTCTTATTCTGCAGTTGTGATTCACGTGTTCAAAAATATTTTATATCACTACATAGTATAAAACAAAGTCGCTTTCTCTGTCCCTATGTTCCTTTGTATGCTTAAATCTTTAAAACTACGCACCGGATTTTGATGCGGTTTTTTTCAATAGATAGAGTGATTCAAGAGCAAGGTTTATATGTATAATAACATCCATTAAATAGTGGAGAAATACTGTTATTTTTGAGGTTTCTAATGTGATGTCGTTAATTATCATATTTTTTTCCGCTTACATTGCAAACGCAGGCTGAACCCTACGAGATTTATCAAAAAAATGTACTAATTATTTGTACACATTGAAAAGGTCTACAGAAAACTCCGCGATGGTATATGTCTATCTCTCATGGATATCCCACAATAACATTTTTTTGTCATTTACTTTTTACGACAAATAATGGCAAATTTTGAAGCGATTTTAACCAATACAGCATTAATCCTTATCCAATTAAATAGCTTAAATACATTGTTGATTTAATATAGATCTATATGGTCCTTTACAGCACAAGATTTAAATGAATATTTTCGAAGATATTACAGATTTAAAATTGCGGGAAGTAGCGCTTGCGGCGGTACTGGCCGACCGGGGCGGCGGCAGCGTGCCTATAAATAGCGCGTCGGAGGCCGATGTAATAATTGTTGTAAAAATAAAATAAATAGTCACAGTTTTTCTGTAGTGTATTTAGTATCAGCATTGCACCCGTGCGAAGCCGGGGCGGGTCGCTAGTATAATAATATATAATAAATTTATTTATTACTATGTATTTTTTTTTCACCTTTTTATGGTTGAATAAAACCCAAAGAAAAAAAAATTAAAAGTAGTATTTAATGCTATATGTCAATTTTCTTTCATTTCGATAGTTAAAGCCTGCAAAATTAACTTAAATATTTTTTTCAACTTTAAAATTTTCTATTTCTGAAGAAATCGTTAATGATTCTGTTGAATTTATCATTTCAGTACCTATAGTTTCAACTTTATTTCGAGAGATTATTGTTTTTATCCGCAGATTTATGAAAGATAAATAAATAATTTATTCATGATGATAAAAAAAATTTACTCCAAAATTTTTTTAGCAAGTGATGTGGTCTTTCTAATGGCCAAGTATGCCAGAACACGCAACTGACGATAAACAGTCTCATTCACTCTTGCATTTAAAGTTAACGTTTGTCACTCTCACTCATAAGCAGTTCTTTTTTCGCGTCCGGCAGTTATTAAAAAGAATTTTTTTCTTTTGGCTGTTTATCAGTGTTTTTAAATATGTTCATAAATATATCATATAAATTTCACTGACACTAAAATACTTTTTTGGCAATTTTTTTAATATAACTTTAGGGTAGTCTGGTCATAATTTCAAACAAAGCAAAATGTCTTGGACTTTCCTTTTTATGTTTAATAGTATCTCTACTTTATATTTATTTAAGTTTCATTAGAACTGAAATATTTTTTTCTGCATGAAATTTTTTGCAATAATTGCAACATGCGCAGTTCCAACGAGTGCCAGGTGCTCCATTCCTTACTTCCATAGTATTACAGTTTTACTCTTCAAAATTTCTAACGCCCTAAAGTACCTGCTCGCATTTCGTAAAGAGCTCGCGCTCTATAAGCTCCTAAAAACCTTCAAGGCACGGTTAAATAAGACAGAGTTGAAACGATCAATCATCACCACCAATACCATTTATAAACAAACTAAATAGGACAAGACACAGTGAGACCCTTGTGGAACACCAGAACACCATCAGTTTAGGTGCGACCCACCAAAAACTAATGATCCGCCCAATTACCTGGATACCGAATCGCATGGTCTGAAGTCTACCGTCACGTGCACATACCCTTTATGAAAAAGCTCTATGTTATATATTGTGCATGCAACTCAAGATTTTTTCAGAAAGTGAGCTGGCATGGACATATTATTTAGTCTCTCACGCGATTGTACATCATTAGATGTTATACTCATATTAAGATGTCTAATATTAAAACCTAAAAAGCATCTACGATGAAATGTAATTAATAGATAATAATGATTTGAACAAAAAACAAAAAAGACGATAATAATTGTCCCGAGTACCTCGGGCAAAAATGTTTCCACTTCAACATTGTATGGCACCAATCTTCTTGTCAAAGACGATTGGTTTAAAAAAACAGCGCCTATTACAGCCGCCGCCGCCGCCAAGAGCGATACAGGTTACTACCGCATTTTTACATATATTTCACGATATCCAAGAATGAAACCTAACAGTATTAATAAACTAATAATTTTAATAAGTTACTACTGGGACGCCATCGTACGGCGGTAAGTGGCTACACGATATCCGCTATTAAAGACGACGATAGAATAATTATGATATTTATGAATTATTTATTTCGTATTTAATTTCTTTTTTCTTCTTTCCCATGTGAACTATTATAAATATGCGCTTTGGGATATAATGTTATTTAGATTTATAATTATATTCCATAAAAATGTTATGTTTTTACCAGCCATAAGGTGTACTTTAGTTTCGCACGTCACTAACAATAAGTCTGGGCAATTAGGTGTCTAAATAAACTTAATATGTATGTACGTACACTATAATTTGTTAAATGCATAATTGCATTTAAATACATTATGTTTTAAAATATTAAAGTGCCATTATTGGTGGCACCTATTTCCAACAATCAATGCATTAAGAGTATTATAGATTATACTCTATTCAAGAACTAGAGAGAGTAATAAAACTGTCACCGAAACCTCCGACGTACCTGCTCCAGTGCCGTAGGTAACTGAGAACTGCCGTAAATCTAATTATATTTAATTATATTCAAATATTATAAGCTTTTATAAATTTACTGCAACAATAAAATTTCTCATAGTTCAATTTAATTTATGTCAGTGAGCAAAGTACACCTTACAGTATGTCCTTAATGATTTATCTTGTTTGCACATGTTTTTATATATTATTTGAGATTAGTGAGATACGCAAAATATATGGCGTCCACCTCTATGTTTATTCCAAAATCGTTAAACCAGGGCATTTTTTCCTCAAAAAAAAACGTATTACGATGAATGTTTATGATGCCTTAAGAGATCAATATCCAGATAATAATGTTAAAAGTTTTGTTGAGATGTGTTCCCAAATGACAGGAGTTGGAAAATCCGAAGGAGAAAAAGACGACTGGAATTGTTAGTGCTTCCAAGCCACATTCAGTCACATGAAGACGAAAAACCCCGTTGGAAGAAGAGATGAAAATTGCAATAAAAGGAGTTGTACATACATTTTATTATGAGAAGCAGATCCCAACCGTCGACAAAATTCTAACGAAAATCAATGAAGATCGGGATTTACCTGATATTAAAAGAACTGAGCTCTGGAAGTTGCTCAGAGAACTTACTTTTTACTGGGAAAAAACAGATAGAAAATCTGTTCTTATAGATCGTCCGGAAAATGTCTATTGGAGAAGGAAATATCTCCGAACAATTAAAAAACATCGCGATGTGGGCTCAAGTAAAAAGTAGAGTTGCTAGAAATAACACATGTTACAAAATTAGTGATTTTTCTGAACTATTGAAAGATTTTTTTAAATTAAGTTACTGCGGAAAATTGGGAAAAATGTGTGGACCATATAATAAAAGGATAAAACAAAATTTGGAAACTCGATCACATGATCGGTGAGATAACGGCCAATTATAATTAATTTGAGCGAAGATAGCTCCATTGACTTTGACTACGAATTAGATACATAATGTTTACCAGTGTAAACACAATTTATTATATAAATTGTTGTTTTTGTTGTAATTTATTGCTTAATGTTGTTTATATATTTTTTATTTGAGTATGTCTCACTATATGTGTCTAACAGATTTTGCCAAAAACACCGGACCAAAGAACACAGGTAGTTTGCGAAAAAAAGGGTCCAAAAATGATTTATTACTCTCTCTAGTTCTTGAATAGACTATAGTCGAATTCGCCTCAAAATGAGATGATTTTTATCATTTAGTGTTTCTAAATATCAGTTGGCAGGAGGATGTTCAGAATGGTGGTGGTAATTTATAGTTTCTTAGGCATGAATTTTTATTAAACGAAGTATGAAAAAACATTTTTTTTTTTAATTGTTGAAAAAGCTATTGCTTTTTAGAAAAAAAGGTTTCAAACAAAAGTTGTGCGCTTTAAAGATACCTATAAAAGCTAAAAAGAACATCAAAATCGGATTATTTGTTGCATGCTGAAATGGCAGTTTTTTCAATTGTTAATAAACAATAGAAAAAATATTGCATATACTTCATACTGCAGCAAAAGAAGCCTCTTGTAGCATAAAATAAGCCTGCCTGGAATTTGTTAATAATTTTTGGAGTTGTAAAGGGTTTTCCAATAAGAGGTGTTATTTTGATATTCAAAGAAAAATGCCATTTTTTAAGATAAATGATCGGATATTTATTACATTATAAAGAGGAAGGTATGCCGTTAATGATGGAAAATAACATCAGCCAAATGACCACCACGACCGTGCCTACAGGACCATATCCTTTTCATGAAATTTTCCATAACCAAATCGCAAAGTGGCTGCCCTATGTCCTCGATAGCCTCACGAATTCCATCTTTGAGGTCTTGAATCGACGCTGGGCTGTTGGTGTAGACCTTGTCTTTCACGTGGCCCCAAAGGAAGAAATCGCAAGGTGTCACATCACAAGATCTCGGTGGCCAATTGTGATCACCTCTTCGAGAGATAACACGGCCCGGAAACTTTTCCCGTAAAAGATCAATGGTTTCGTTGCTTGTGTGGCACGTAGCGCCGTCTTGTTGAAAGTAAACGTGGTCCAGATAAATACCATCCAATTCCGGCCATAAAAAATCATTAATCATCTCTCGATAGCGCAATCCATTCACCGTAACTGTTGCTCCAGCCTCATTTTTGAAAAGTAAGGTCCACTGACCCCGCCGGACCATAAACCGCACCAAACAGTCACACGTTCAGGATAGAGAGGCTTTTCAACAATAACTCTTGGGTTTTCCGAGCCCCAGATGCGACAATTTTGTTTGTTGACGAAGCCACCGAGGTGGAAATGGGCCTCATCACTGAAGATGATTTTTCAATGGAATTCCGGATCATTTTCATGCATTTCAAGAACCCAATCAGCAAAGGCACGACGTTGTTGATGATCGGCCGGCTTGAGTTCTTGCGTTAACTGAACTTTATAAGCCTTAAGACCCAAATCTTTATGCAAAATACGGTGTAATGACGTTTGTGGAATCCCTAATTCCAAAGAACGACGAGGAATGGACAAACCTGGGTTTTCTTCAACACTTTCGGCTACAGCAGCAATATTCTCGACTGTTCTTGAGCGACGTGCACGGGTTTTCTTCTTCACATAACTAACTTGTCCCAACAGCTCGAATTTTTTCACCAATTTCTTTATTGCGCTCCGACAAGGTGCTTCATGACGACCCAAAAATGTTCGAGTTTTACGAACCGTCTCTGCCAAAATTTCACCATTTTTATAGTGAATTTTAATAATTTCAATGCGTTGTTGAAGCGTGTATCGTTCCATCTTTATTTATGGCGTAGTTTCTACTTGTCAAACGTCAAAAACTTACAGCTTCAAAAGTGACATCTACCGAAATAGCGGGCTTTTCAAAATGACACCTCTTATTGGAAAACCCTTTATTTAATTGTTTATTCTTAATAATCGGGAGGTCTTACGGCGATCTGCGCATACACAAATTAAATTTCGGGTCTTATACTAGTAATAATCAAAAAAGAATGAAATGAAGTATTGATTTTAAGTTGTTGAAATTGATTAACAAAGTTAGCGTCAATTTTTTCGTTATAAAAAAATAAAATACCGCATCGATAAATAACAATATCGAAACGCCGATAGCTGGACGTGATAGCTGACATTTTTACACGATATTAAAAACACAATTGTCTCTATGATCAATAGAAACCGAGATAGAGTTTTTTTACATAACTGTGATGTTGTTCATTAACATTAAGGAATTATTTTAGCAATAATTCACAGGGTATTGCTTAAACTATCGTATGCGGAAGTCTTCGACTGCATTATTTGAAAATTGTTGATGTTACAATAGTTTAAAGTTGCCACTTTGTCGAGAATCAGTGTGGGTGCGGTGGTGTCGGATGTTGGTAACGTACGAGCGAAAAGGAAACTTTGACGCTTCAAATTCGTTTCGCTGAAAAAATTTGGATTATTTCGCCAAATATTGGTTAAAGAACCTTCATTTTTTTTTGGTAAAACATGAACAATGGAATATATATTTTCTTGAAAAAAGTTATTTATTTCTCAACTTGGCAATAAACAAATTATTGCATTATCATATATTTTATGCATAATAAGTAATTAATCTATTAACGATATTTTGAACACACTTTGTGCATTAGAAATTGTGAAAATTCATTGACTTTCCATTCATTGAATATATATATATATATATATATATATATATATATATATATATATATATATATATATATATATATATATATATATATACGATAATGTTAAATCATAGCTATAATAGTATAAATTATTAATTATAGTCATAACGTCGTAAAGTGATAAAATGGTCACAGAATGATTAAAATAGTAAAATTACATTACAAATTATTTCAATAAAAACAATTTTATTCCGAAAAAGTTTGCCCCCCTCCTCCTCCCAAAATGGATAATCGTTGCAGTTACCATATAAGTCGTGAGGACAAAGTTGTAGTACGCAAAGTGCCCTCTACTTCTGTCGTAACTTCAACAGGAACCGAGAAAATAAATTCAATTTCGGGACACTTATTGGATTCCGACTGAAAAAAGTAATGAAGTTGTTGATACGTCAAAATTTAAAGCCTTGATAGTGGTCGAAATTTTTTCCATAAATAAATTACTGCATGCTAAGTATGTTTTATTCGAAGCATTTCAATTTCTAACCAAATTTCTGCTTAAATAAAATATACCCATTTATGTAAAATATTTCCTTGTTGCAGAATCCACCCAATTAGAAGATCCAAGACAGGAATGGCGGGCGGTGCAAGAAGCAATGTTGCGAGATTATTTGCAGACGGCGCAAGATGTCTTAGAGGTAAGCGGAAAAATTCCTGCTTCATTTCATGCACTTAAATTTAGAAAACAGTAAAATTGCCTTTTATAAAATTTCATGTATTCCATTTAGCAACGAAACCGCTCACTGTAAAAACAGGTTATTAACGCAAATATTTTAATTAACAGTTTTGTTGTGGTGGATTTTATCTAACTAATAGATTTGGATTTTACTAGTTGTTATTCAGCTACCGCAACAGAATAATTAATACAAGAATTACTTTAATTTATTATTAAAAATGATTATGCATTTGGAAATAAACAACTGATCGAAAATTAATATTGCTGCAAATCAGTTCAGACTGATTTTTGTAGTTTTAGTCGCCGTTGCAGTGATGCAAAAATATCGAATAAAAAACTGTAAATGCTCCGTGAGAACTAAAAGTAGTTCGCCCACGTCTCCAAAATTAGTCATAAAAATGTTATAGAACAATTAAAAATAATGATTTGAATATCACGGTCGGATTTAATAAAAAGGGGACAACACAACCTCGAACAGCACAAGAACGACGGCAAACCTTGGTGGGAAGGAGGGAAGTTGTATTTGACGAGTGACATAAAGGCTCGTAGGGATCAAAGGATGACCTTAATAATATAAATTCGCAGATACCTCGGCTTTGTTTTTTATTTATGGTGCTGAAGAAAAAGGCGGAGAGTTTGTGGTTAAAATGACATTTTTTTCCAACGTTAATATTAAAGTTAGTGCGAAACTAATAAAGCCTATTTACAGTACCTTCTAATGAACTTAATAATGACGCTATAGATTTTTTATTTGATGTTTCGTCATTAAGTAACGACCATGAATTTCAATTCTTTTAAGTACGGTGTGATTTTCTGTGATCAAATTTTAAAAGCCCTTTTTATTCTGAATTCAATAATGTATCATACATTATGGTTTAAATAGATTTGAACCCTTTTTGACCATTATTACATATGTGCTATTTTCGGTTTTTTAATTTAAGGAAGAATTAACTAATATGGCTTACACTAGCGAAAATTAGCAGAAGCTTTATACCCCAGGAAACTGAGTTGTGTGTTGCCTGCGATCTGATTGCAGAAATGGGTAGGGAAAGGTAATAGAAATGACGTCTCATCTCGTGTCTCAACAAATTTTGGTTGGAACATTGTTTTTTTTTTAACAAGTAGATCGAAAAATGATTTTTTCCTGGTTTTTTGGATTTTACGGAAAATCTAAGGGATTTAGAGAAAAATGTTCCAGAAGCGAATTGTACGTCTTGAAAATATCTTCACAATGAATTTTTGTTTGTCCAAATCGGTCTGTAAACAAAAAAGTTATTGCAAGTTAAACATTAAAAATGGCTTATTTTTCAATTGTTAATAACTTTCTTAATATTTATTGAATTGTTTTCAACTTTTACCAGAATGTGAGTTTTAAACTGCTTAAAAAGTTGGGCGCTGTCGGTCCAATAGTTTTTGAAAAATTGCAATTGTTTATTAGAAAAACGAAAAAAGTGACTATTTTTAATTGGCTGTACCGTTGTCTAGGAAACTGCTACAGAGTTCTGTCAGTGCTCATTCTCTTCGTAAAGACATAAGCTATCATGTTCTAAAAAAAAGTGGATAATTATGATTTAATGGATTATTGTATAACTTTTAATACAACCTTATTGTATAACAATAACATTATTCAAGAAATGTTATTTCAATATAATATTAAGAAAATTCAAATTTCAGCACATTATTATTCTAATTCATACATATGTAATAAAAGTAAAAAATGCGAAATCTTGAAAAATATATATTTTTTTTTTGGGGGGGGGGGAAGGGGCCGAATATTTCATAAAAGTAAATATATATATATATATATATATATATATATATATATATATATATATATATATATATATATATATATAATAAGGTATGTAATCGTTTTCAATGAAAAAACATGTAAAACGAATCGTCTGTGGAACATTTTTCTCTAAATCCCTTAGATTTTCCGTAAAATCCAAAAAACCGGGGGAAAATCATTTTTCGACCTATTTATTTAAAAAAAAAAGCAATGTTCCAACCAAAATTTGTTGAGACACGAGATGAGACGTCATTTCTACTACCTTCCCCTATCCATTTTTGCAATCAGATCGCAGGCAGTATTTGAGTCATTTTTACCTCCCAAAAATCGCTTCCTTTCCTGGCCTATTATAACTTTTTAGAATTTAGAAGCATTCAAAAGTATCACGCCATTAACCCTAAATTATGTATTAAAATTTTACAGTTCTAAGATATCGTTTATGTTCAAAGAATTTTTTTGAACATCTGAAATCTTTCTCTTCCCGCAACAGTTTCAATTTATCTGTCAACTCTTGATGGATAATCTTGGTGACTTGGTGGCTTCTTGTACTCCATGCGTCAAATGCTTGATATCCTGTTATGTGCTGCATTGTCTCTGACCTTCGATATCCACATCGTCATTAGTCGTTTTGGATCGGGGGTTCTCTGATTATTTCAGATAGTTTCTCGTTGAGATGACTCGATCTTGGATAGCCAGAAAGTCTTCGGTTTCTGGAAACATTGAACCTGACGTTAACTAGTAGTGCGACACTAATTTGTCGACATTTTCCTCGTTGATCTCATTTGGGTATCGTCCATGAAGTTGTTTCTGTAGCTAGACTTGAAGCTTCTCTTGATCTGCGTGGTAATGAGAAGTCAGTTCGGTGTAATATTATTATTATTATTCATATAACTGTAGTTTTTGTTTATTTTTCATGAGGTGTTTAATTTGCTTTATGAACCCACTGGTATAAAATTAATAAAAAATTACAGGTCGGTATCTCACAAATCTCTTTTAATTGTCAGAAAAAATTCTAAATATAATTAAATCATAATGAGTGATATATATATATATATATATATATATATATATATATATATATATATATATATATATATATATATATATAGTCGGTTTATAACGTCCTTCTACGTCTTCCGATTTCCAGTCGCCACTGATCCCGATCTTGCCAAAGATCGTTATCCAGTTGCCTTATCCTGATGTCTTCGTCAATTCCTCCTCTCCAACTTCTTCTTGGTCTTCCTGGTTTCCGTCTTCCTCGTGGTTTCCATTCTAATATCTGCTTTGGGAGCCGTTCTTCAGGCATCCTTTGAACATGTCCATACCACGTAAGTTGTTTAATTTTAATGTCGTCCACTATGTCATGTGTAACTCCCATAATCTCCTTAATTCTTTCGTTGGTCACTCTATCCATCCTTGATTTACCTGCCGCACGTCTCCAGTAGTCCATTTCAGTAGCTCTTAGTTGACCCTCCGTCCTCTGTTTGATTTGCCACACTTCGCTGCTATATGTGATAATACTTTTTACTATCGTATTAAATATTCGATGTTTATTAGTTTTTGATACCTGCTGGTCCCATAGAATTCCGTTCATCATAGCTATAGCTCTCCTGCCTTGAGTGCTCCTTTCCTTTATTGCTTTATCCAGTGTACCATCATTTGTTATTTTTAACCCTAAGTATGTGTAACTCTCGCATTTTTTAATACATTACCCATCTTCCAATTTAAGATCTTGCTGAATCCCTCCAATACACATGTATTCGGTCTTTTTTATGTTAACCTCCTGACCCCACTTGTTATATTCTTCGATTAACTTCCTTGCCATGTAGTTGAGGTCATCGTACTCCTGAGCCACCACTATTTGGTCATCTGCGAAGCATAAGGTGTACAGCGTATTATCGTTTAATGGAATACCCATAGCACTACATTTCCTTTTCCATGGTTTAAGTACTTGTTCTAAATATATTTTAAACAATGTGGGTGATAGGCAACATCCCTGCTTAAGTCCTCGATTAACTTTAAATCCGTTCGACATTTGATTTTCCAATTTTACATGTGCATTACTATTTTCATAAAGGTTCTTGACAGCTTTAATAAGGGTCGCACTTATATTTGTTTTCTCGAGGGCTTGCCATAAGCGGTTTTGTGGTACACTGTCATAAGCTTTTTTAAGATCCACGTACAAAAGATGAACTTCCTGATTGTAAGCCAGCTTCTTTTCGATTACTTGGGTGATAGAAAACAGATGGTCCATAGTGGATCTTCCTGCTCTAAATCCGGCTTGTTCCTCGGCCTCCATGTCTTGGTATTCCAGTTCTATCTTCTCCTTTATTACTTTCCCGTATATTCGGCTTAAGGTACTCGTAACGGCTATACCTCTGTAATTTTCACATTCATCCCTTCTTCCTTTTTTGTGTATGGCGGATATTAGTGAAGTTTTCCATTCGCTGGGTACCGTGCTTCCATTTAAGCATTTCTGAAATAAATTCGTCATCTGTTCATACAGCTTTCTAGTTCCGTATTTTATCAACTCTGCTGGGATATTACCGGGCCCTGGCGCTTTTCCGTTTTTCAGTGATTTGCATATCTTAATGACGTCGTTTAGGTATATTCTACATGGGGAAGCTATTACCTGTATGTGTTGTTGTTTTTCCTCTTTCTGAAATTCCACCCTATCTTCCTGGAGCAGAACGGAGAAATACTTATCCCATTGTTCGAGTGAAATTGGTGCAATTACATCTTTTTTCTTTTCCTGTCTCAAGGATTTTATAATAAGTGATAATTATTGAATTAAGAATAAAAAATTGCTTTTAAAATTTGTTATTAAAAAATCAAGACCATATTTCAAAAAAAGTTAAGTCGATCATTTCTCGAAGACAAAACGTTAAATAAAAAATCTATAACGGCATCTTTAAGCGCCTTAATAGTTGCTGTAAAAAAGTTTTATCGATTTCGCTCTAAATTTAATATGAATGCCAGAAAAAAGAATTCAAAATCTGAAAATCCTATCTTTTTAAAGTGTCTGAAAGTCTTCAAAAATTTCTGCCCGTTGTATTCCCACACTCTCCCTCCTTATTTTGGATACCCTATTTATTTTACTACTATTTTGTTTAAGCGTTCCTGATTATTTATTTGAGAATATTTTCAAAATAACTATTTTTTTTTTTAAATAACGTTCCAAATGGAATTTGTGAAGTTTCGAAAATTTTTGTGTACAATAGAAGTTTTTGTATCCGCATGTAGATTGAAATCTGTTACTGTCAAAAGTAAAACATTTCAATTGTAAAGACTCGAAATTAAATATCCTGATTGTTGCGATAATTTAAAGTCGAATTTATGACTAATATTTTCTTAATGAGAATCAAAATTTTGATTTAAAAAAAAATTTGCGTGCGTAATTCGGGAGGAAATTGTTTTCAAGTGCTCGACATTTTCAAGAGATTATGAGTCATTTTTCTTTCAATGCATAAACAACTGCTTACATATTAGTTTACGGAACAGTTTACATTATAAAATGTTTATAAAAAATTGAACCGACTTCTAAAAAAGCACCAAACAGCGAAAAATAACAATATAAATTTTTATATGAAATTGAAATTTTTGAAGTCGGCGCCAAACTAATACTTGACAAAATGTGATTCACATATAAAGATTAAAAATAGGTAGTTTGTGTATATCTCGTGTTGGCAGTTAAGTCTTTCATTTAGAAATAATTTGACACCGACTTCTAAAATGTCAATTTCATATAAAAATTTATATTGTTATTTTTCGCTATTTAGCGCTTTTTTAGAAGAAAATCTTATTTTTCGTTTTGAATTCGTTATGATATCCATAAATTATTTGAACTTCAAAACTCCCCCATACTAATTTTGGAAAAAATCGGACAAAATAAATTTTTTTGTCCGCCGTATTGAATTTTTTCAAAATAATTTCAGATTTTTTGTGTAGTTGTTCTATGGGCTATTTGAATGACCAGTATGAGCTCAATTTTTGATTTCTTCTCGGGTGATAGATTGAGTGTATGTAGGATGTAAAAAAAGATCAGTTCCTTGACAGATGGCGAAGGTTCATAATTTCTTTCAAAACAGTCTGGAAAGGGTTTGAAGTATGAATAAACAAACATTTCCTATTCTTTTCTGTCGAAGACAGGCTCATATGCCATTATTAAATTTTTAATTGCAACAATGTATCCTTATGTACTAATGTTATTTATCTAGTAGGCGTTATTATTGTCTCTTGCGTATCTGACCATAAAAAATTTCTCACCATAATTTAAAAATTAATGTGAATTAAGTTATTTGTAGTTAAACAAGTTCGTGATAGTGATTCCCGTTTGTTTTTTCCTCTATTTAAAATACAGTTACAAACAATAATGAAGCTGAAGCAGCACATATTGTAGCTCTATATAGTGAAGGATATAATCAAAGATAAATCTCACAATGTCTGTTCGATAATATTATCTTCAAATTATGAATATAGCAACTACCTGTCATTATAAATTAACAGAAATGTAACAAAATATTCAAGTATTTACGAGAATGCAATATTTCGTAATTCATTGAGCGACAGATATTTATACGAAGATTAATTAGCAAAAGCTAGTTTAAAGTCAAGACAACCTGTTACAAGTTCTATATCTTTTCCAAAATCACAAAACTGATCGATTAAAATTTGACAGAATACATGCTGTTTTGAAGAGTATGATACTGTAAAGAGTTATTATTACTTGGGGGAGAGGGGAGGCACCCAACTTCTAGACGCGACTGGATGAATGACTTATGTATTTTGAAATAAAGGGGATTCAAAAATTAGATTGGACGTTGTATAAGTACAGACCTACATCCAGTAGAGCATATGACTTCTCATAAGACTTAATATGATTCAAAGTTAAGTTTTTTGAAAATAAATTATGAGAATTTATAAATATTCAATTTGACCATTCTTCTTCTTCTTCTGGTGCCATGTGCAGAGCCGCACGTCGGCGATCAAATGTCCATTCCTCTTCTAAAGTTATAAGACGGCCAGGACACCCTCTTCGGCCTGTCTAAATATAGTTGCGGCGTCCGATATTCCACACCAGTCTCTTATATTTCGTAGCCAAGAATGTTGTTTTCTGCCCGGTCCGCGCTTTCCCTCTATTTTTCCTTGCAATGGAGTATCTGGATCCTCTCAACATATGTCCCAAGTAAGACACTTTACGCTGCTTTACCGTGTTCAGCAGTTGTCTTTCTACGCCACTCCTTCTTAAAACTTCTTCATTTGTGAGATGAGCAGTCCAGGGAATACGTAGCAGTCGACGAAGTGTTCATAGTTCGAAGGCTTCGATCCTATTCAGTGTTCTAACTTTAAGTGACCATGTTTCAACGCCATACAATACCATAGGCCATACATAACATTTTAAAACACGTATTCTGGTATTTAGTGGTAAATGCCTGCAAAGAAGAAAATTCTTGATTTTAAAAAATGCTGTTTTTGCTCGGCCTATTCGTCCTTTCACTTCTTCATCACAGTCCCACTTTTCATTCAAGGTAGCTCCGAGATATGTAAACCTCGCGACGCGTTCAATTATGTTCCCGTTGATACTGAGGGGAGTATTGCGTTGATGCCTACTAATCACCATCATTTTTGTCTTGGCAATATTAATTCGTAGCCCAAACTGTTCACCGGATTCGTTAATTTTATTCAATATTGCCTGAAGGTCTTCGATGTTATTGGCTAGTATTGTGGTATCGTCTGCGTAACGAATATTATTCATTGGTATGCTGTTAATTTTGATACCTCGTGTCTCTTCTTCCAAAGCTAGTTGAAAGATTTTCTCAACATAAATATTGAATAAAATAGGGGACAAAATACACCCCTGTCGGACTCCCTTTAATATGCCAAAAGTGTCCGTTAACAGATCGGTATTAATGCGGACTTCTGCTGATTGGTTCCAATACAGTTCTTTTATTATTCTTATATCTTTATCGTCAATACCAATTTCCTGCAATCTCTCCAAAAGTGGCCCATGTCTAACATTGTCAAAGGCTTTTTGGTAATCAATAAAACAGATGAAAACATCCTGTCTTTGGTCATAGCACTTTTGTACAAGTAATTTTAAAGAAAATAGTGCTTCTCTAGTGCCAAGTCCCTTGATGAATCCGAACTGTGTATTGCCACTCATATCCTCGCATTTTTTGTATATCCTTGAATGAATGACCCTTAGAAATGCTTTAAGCGCGTGACTCATCAAACTGATAAGTCTGTAGTCTTCACAAAGTTTGGGAGTTGATTTCTTTGGTATTGCGACAAAGGTCGACCTTAGCCAATCCAATGGAATTTGCCCAGAGTCATATATTACATTAAAGAGATATGTAAGCTGTTTAATATCAACTAGCTTTAAAACTTCTGCATAAACTTGATCATGACCTGGAACTTTACCGCATTTCATTTTATTTACTGCGTGTCTGACTTCACACTCAAGGATTTTTGGACCACTCATATGTTCCGTGTTGTTCCTATAATTATTTGTACGCTGGTCATTAAATAGGGTCTCCGCGTAATTCAACCAGGTCAACTTCAGTTCTTCCGTATCCAATATCAGCCTTCCTTGTCTATTTCTCATGGATGGTAGAGCTGTTTTCCTCTTTATACCAGTTATTTCTTTCACCTTTCTATGGAAATTAAACGAATCGTGCAGTTTATGAAGTCTTTCTGCTTCATCGCATTGTTCTTGAGTCCATATCTCTTTAGCTTCCCTTATTAATCTCTTTATTTTACAATCAAGTATTTTATATTTATCCATTTGATTCTTGGCAAGCCGACGTTCATCCATTAAGTCCAGTATCTCTTCCGTCATCCATGGTTTAATCTTTTCTCGTCTTTGTTGTCCTAAAACATTTTTAGTAGCTGTTTGTATATTTGTTTTGAGCGTATTCCAAATATCATTGGACGCACTTTGTTGGCTGGGTATATTTTCTCGGCAAAGCTTGTCTAATTCTGCCTTCATGTTGTCTTGTATTAATGGGTGTCTCATGTCAAGAATACTGTATTTCTGTTTTTTACTCCCCACTGCTAGTAATTTACAACGAAATCAGAAGTTTGACCATTAGCATATTTTTTTCTTTAAACAAAATTTCGAATTCCTAAAATATATTTCGTAGTACTAGCTCTACGTATTGGAACTCGTTGTGAAAGAATAATACCCAGAGGTCACTCATGTCTCTGGGCACGAGCCACACAGTTCAGGAATGTCGAGGTTGCAAGAAACTCATTTTAATTGTTACAAGATTGATCCATGCATGCCTCATTTTTATATTGTTTTGTCATTCATCAAGCTGAAATCTAATGGGAATTTTTTATTTTTTAAAATTCGAATTGCGTCATACTCTATGGCAGATGTTATATTTATTTTTAGGAAGAAAAACAGTTACGGTGGAAAAATTGATCTTATTCTGGTCAAGAAATTAGTAAAAGAGGCGATTACAGTCAAAATAGATTATTTCCAAACCTTTAGGGAGAGATCTTTACACAAGGTTCAGACAGTACCTACTTATTCTAGTTTTCTTTTTTAATTATTGCGTCATCATTCAATCGTATATTCTGATTAAACAACTAGGGAAATTGCAAAAATCTAACCAAAGTAGCTACCGTTCATCCTGTTTTTTGCCATTTATGCTTACCAGATTCTGAATGAAGCCAAAAATCCAATATTTTCTAACTGCTTATTTCAGCCCTGCTCTTAATTATACGAACAAGTAAAATTTAATGTTTATAACCCGCAATATTAACAATAATGTAAGTTGAGAAGCATTATGAAAATTACGTTAAGTTTACTAAGATAATTTGTTCATAATTAGTATTCTTTTGCTTTAAAAAATATACCTATTTAATGCAGGCGCGGATCCAGGGGGGGGCGGTGGGGGGGATCCCCCCCCCCAAGAGCTTTGAGTTTAGGAAAATGGACCCGATTTTTCCTCTTATACTATAGTTTATTCAAGAACTAGAGAGAGTAATAAATCATTTTTTACCCTTTTTCTCTTTGTGTTCTTTAGTCTGGTGTTTTTAGCAAAATTTGTTAGACACATATATTTTTCATAGGAATGGGTTAGAAATTTTATAATCAAAAATACCGGTCTATAATAATAGACTAAAACGTAGGATTATTCTCTCAAAAAAGTCTAAGTTATAATTTAAATACTTACAAGATATCCATTGTCTAAAATACAAAAAGTTAAACATATATAAAAAAAATAAATTCGTCCATATACTAAAATTTTTTTGGGGCTATCGGTCATTTTATTATTAACTAGCGACCCGCCCCGGCTTCGCACGGGTGCAATGCTGATACTAAATACACTACAGAAAAACTGTGACTATTTATTTTATTTTTACAACAATTATTACATCGGCCTCCGACGCGCTATTTATAGGCACGCTGCCGCCGCCCCGGTCGGCCAGTACCGCCGCAAGCGCTACTTCCCGCAATTTTAAATCTGTAATATCTTCGAAAATATTCATTTAAATCTTGTGCTGTAAAGGACCATATAGATCTATATTAAATCAACAATGTATTTAAGCTATTTAATTGGATAAGGATTAATGCTGTATTGGTTAAAATCGCTTCAAAATTTGCCATTATTTGTCGTAAAAAGTAAATGACAAAAAAATGTTATTGTGGGATATCCATGAGAGATAGACATATACCATCGCGGAGTTTTCTGTAGACCTTTTCAATGTGTACAAATAATTAGTACATTATTTTGATAAATCTCGTAGGGTTCAGCCTGCGTTTGCAATGTAAGCGGAAAAAAATATGATAATTAACGACATCACATTAGAAACCTCAAAAATAACAGTATTTCTCCACTATTTAATGGATGTTATTATACATATAAACCTTCCTCTTGAATCACTCTATCTATTGAAAAAAACCGCATCAAAATCCGGTGCATAGTTTTAAAGATTTAAGCATACAAAGGGACATAGGGACAGAGAAAGCGACTTTGTTTTATACTATGTAGTGATGAAAAACATTTTTAGGGTATTTGATGTTTCAGTTTATTTATTTCTTAAACCATCTGCAGAATTACAATTAAACACTAAAAAGGGATTCAAATGTAATTACTTTTTTTTATGTTGTAATTAAAATTAGACCTACTTATTTTTATTTCTATTGTACTGATATCTTAATTTAATTTACTTTTATATATGGAAATACGATAGCCCCAAAAAATAAGATAAACATGTTAATTCTACATGCTTAAGAAAAACACACAAACACAATAATAAAATGATAAAAAATTTACGGCTAATTAGAATTAAATATATATAAAATTAAAGAGTGGGACACACTAAAATAAAAATATATATTAAAAAATAAAAAAACATATAAACAACATTAAACAATAAAATACAACAAAAACAAAAATTTAAATAATAAATTGTGTTTACACTACTAAACATTAGGTATCTAATTCCGAATCAAAGTCAGTGAAACTATCTTCGCTAAAATTAATTATAATTGGTTCGTCTATCTCACCGATTATGAGATCGAGTTCTCACATTTTGTTTTATTTTTTTATTATATGGATTTTTCCCAATTTTCCGCAGTAACTTTATTCAAAAAAATCTTTCAAAAGTTTAGTTAAATTACTAATTTTATTAATTGTGTTATTTCTAACAACTCTATCTTTTACTTGAGAGAGATATTTACGTCTCCAACAACAGTTTCCGGGCGATTTATAAGAACAGATTTTCTATCTGGTTTTTCCTAGCAAAAATTAAGTCCTCTGAGCAATTTCCTGAGATCAGTTCTTTTAATTTCAGGTAAATCGCGATCTTCAATGATTTTAGTTAGAATTTTGTAGATGGTTGGGATCTGCTTCTCATAATAAAATGTATATACCACCCCTTTAATTGCAGTTTTCATCTCTTCTTCCAACGAGGTTTTTCATTTGCCTGTGATGGAATGTGGCTTGGGAGTACTAACAATTCCAGTCGTTTTTTCTCCAGTATTCGGTACATAGTAGATTTTCCAACTCCTGTCATGTTGGAACATATCTCAACAGAGCTTTTAACATTATTATCTAGATATTGATATCTTAAGGCATCATAAAAAAAAATAAGTTTTTCGTTGAGGAAAAAATGCCCTGGTTTAACGATTTTGGAATAAATATAGAGGTGAAAGGTGCCATATCTTTTGGGTATCTCACTAATCTCAAATAATATATAAAAAAAAGCGCAAACAAGATAAATCACTAAGAAAAAACTGTAAGTTGTACTTTGCTCACTGACAGAAATTAAATTAAACTATCAGAAATTCTATGTTGCAGTAAATTTATAAAATATATTTAAATATAATGAAATATAATTAGATTTACGGTAGTTCTCAGTTACCTACGGCGCTGGAGCAGGTACGTTAGAGGTTTCGGTAACAGTTTTATTATTCTCTCTAGTTCTTGAATATAGTATAGTAGTCCGTATGCTTGCGATCGTCCTCCCCCCCCTCCCAAAAGCTTTGAGTTCAGGAAAATAGAACCCATTCTGCCTTTTATATTAGGAATGAGTATGCTGCTTGCCCCCCCCCCCCCCCCCCCCCCCCGTTGACAACTTGTTTTTCTTGCCATACTGTACTTTTGTGATATCACCGCCCCCCCGCCCCCCAAAGAGAGAGGCTGGATCCGCCCCTGATTTAATGTTACATTCTTCGACGATTACGACAGAAAAGATGCACGGAACTAGGAATTCTTGAATATTTATAAACCTGACTCGGCAAAAAATATCAAAAATCATTGAAATAACAGCTTCCTATTTTAACACACATCATTTTCAACAGAACTTTTTGTTATTTGTCACAACTGTCCAGTCAAAACATAACGTTTCAAAATAATGAGCAACATCATTTGTTGGCAAAAAATAATTTGTTTTTTTTTACATTTCTGACAAGGGCCACATGACTTTAACCCTAAAGATGTTTTGTTGCAAGGGCAAGACTCAGGTACGCCAGATGGAGGGTCACCTTTCGAAAAGGAATGCGAAATATGTCCGAGAAGAATAACGGCTTCAAACAACAGGTCCAGCCAACAAAACTCTCTCAAGAATTTGAAATTTAATACTTTTTCAACCATTATACCGGAAATTCGATTTGAGTGATTCATATTGCGTGATTACATTATTATTTTTATATGTATATATATACATTCCATTGATAGTTAAATCTTTTTTTAATAACACGAACGGAATCTACTAAGGACAATGACGCCACAAAACTAAATCTTATTTAATCCTATTACGTTAAAGTATTTTGTCCAAAATTTAAGCCCACTTAAGTGCGTTGTCCTCTTGCATTAGTGGAAGGAGAAAGAGCTTAAGGCATGCATCATCTTTATATTTATAACTTTTTTGAGTAACATCGATAATGCTTTTTGTTACCCACTTAAAATTCCTAAAGTTGAGTACCAGCTACCGGTGTTGTCTACTGCCTACTTCATATCTACATGAAGAAAGGACGGGCAAGAGAGGAGAGGAGAAACCAAGCCTGTTGTCGTTCTCTCTTTGCCACGCCACGATCAGAGGCGGCTAGGATGGGAAGGGATAATATTGATCAATCAAAATTCTTAAAATATTTTCTGTTTTTATTACTCTATTTCAGTTATAGGTATGAAACCTGTGTGGTTTTCATTTAAAAATATACCTATATATATACACATTTATTTATTTATGCAAAAGTTACATAGAAAACACGTCAATGATACAATAACTTACAAAAGTATGAATAGTACAACATATAAACTTATATCACATGGAAGTTAAAATTGTAGTTTTTTCATTCATATTCATAGAACTTGTAAGAGCATATTTCAATGATATTGAGTTTTTAACCAGAAATTTAAAACTGCTTATTGATAGTGAATTTTTAATCAGAATAGGGATGTTAACTATTTTTGGAAACGTGTTTAAAACCATATTTTTTTAATACAACTAATACTTTAAAATTCATAGATTTTAAATTCTGTTTCAAATTTTGCCCCAAAAAGTCAATGCTTGTCACTTGACCGCTGTGACGTCACAGGTTGCCAAAGACTGGGAAACTGACAAGGAGATATAAAGTTTTTTCGTAATTTTTGTAATACAATATGAGTTCTAAGTGTGGTGTGGTGCCTCAAGGTATAAGTACTACAATTAAAACACCTTTAATCATGTTCCACATCCGGTAAATAATAAAAATGTGGCATCAGCTAGCCCGCAGGGATCTGGAACTTGTGTCTACACAATCTAAAATGCATTTTTTTAAAGATGCATTTGAATGTAAGTTTTGATAATATTTCTTTATTTTTCTTACATTAAAAATTATTACTTTTCAAGTTTTCAAAGATGACAATTGGAATTTTGAAGTTCACGTTTCTAAATTTAGCAGAGAAGAAGTTAACTGTTTGTTGCGAAAAAATTGGCCACCGTAAAACAATCAATTCCCGGTAAATTCGAAGTATTTTGCCTTAATATATCCATATTTCATCATGGGAAAACTTCTTAGAATCATTTTCAAAGGGAGTAGTTAGTAAATTTCGAAGAAATTGCACGGAAATCACCATAAAATAATGTTAACCTAACAGCGTAGCCTTTGATAGCGATCATGTTTGCCAGCATGTGACGTCATGCACTTTGATTGGTGTTCGTTTTCACGTGACTCGAGAGTGATTTAATTACATTTTTATTATTAAATAAAAATTTCTATTATGGAAACTACCATTACGCGGCAAAATTGTATTTTTATTTGAATGCAGTCAACATTCCTATTGTACAAATGACAATAATTAAAAAATGCTGACTTTTGGCACAAGGCGGTAGTTAATTTAGAGTTAAAAGGTCTCTATGTCTAGTATTATAAATATGACCTACTTTAGCCTTCTCAAAAAACTGCAGATGATGAAAAACATAACAGACTGTTTCATTTATCTTAACTCCGAGTGCAGTAAGAATATAATGGTCCCTTTTTTTTATTACTAAAAGAGTCAAAAATAAGGCAACACTGTAAGATAACCTTCATTGTAACAACAATAATTTGCGTTTTCAAATCAATTAAAAATACTGGAAATTACACAACTTTTTTTTTATCTTAATTTGTTATTTAAAGTATATATTTTTTGATAATATTACAACAAATCTCAAATTTCTTATGTCAGTGTGGACCCTATTTTTCCAATTCTCGATATTCCAATTAATATGTGTTCTGGCAACTTCTAATGGACTAGTTTTCTGGCTAGGGATACCAACTAACTATAGATTGTCAAGAATATTTAATTATAACACTTGTTAACTTGAAAATAAGAAATCTAGAGAAAATTTAATAGAACTCAAATGTTTTTGGATTTTTCTATTATATTTTTACATCTTTATTCAGGGGAAATCTCATCATTTTGTTTCACAAATGTTAAAAACAACGAATCTCCGAGAAGCACCCCTTAATAGGGGTTTTTAACCTTAAAATCCAAAAATTACTTGTGAAAGGAGAAATCTTAGACGTAAAAGAAATTAATATTACTTTAATATAAACTCCTGATCCTATAGAAAAAAGTTGGCTCAAGCTTAGAAAGGGACAGCGGTTTCTAGGGGTAGAATCTCTCTTTCTAATTTCGGTCAGGTGACAGGAGTATCTAATGATGTTTGGAGTATCGTGTTTAGCTTCGCCATTAGAAAGAGAGATTCTGTTCCTCGGAAAGGCTCTGTCTCTCTACAAGCGTGAGCCAACTTTCTTCTATAGAATCCGCAGTGTTTATTAAAGTAATTTTAATTTCTCTTACGTCTATGGCAGAAATGCCTATTGTATCAACGGAGCTGTAACAAAGTTCCGTTCAAGACTAGGGTTCGTAATTATGAAACGTGAAATCATATGGTGTGCCAGGATATAATAATAAAATAAAAATAAAAATAGAAACAAAAATTTTGTATTTTACGAAATGTTTACTTTTAAGATTAATATATCATCAATGCGTAATTTTACTGTGAGAAAAAATTCGCAATGAATGGTTTTTTATCATTCACTGAAAATTTCCTACATAACTAGGATGCTTTTTAATTTTTAATTCAATATGCCAATTAACTTTTAAAAAATAAAATTACCACCAGCACGAAGAGGATACAACTGACACTTTTTTTATTTTTATTGTAGAAAAATACTGTAAAATGGCTTCATTTAATCAGTTCTTAGTAAATATTTTGAATAAGCTCTGTTTACAAATAATTAACACTTAAGAAACCAAAAAATTAATATTTTAAATTTGAAATTTTACAAATAAAGAATAAACGGTAATTTTTAAAATTCTGCAACACAATGAATTTTTGTTTCAACTCATGTCACGTTTGAATATAAATCTGTGTACAGCAAAAAAGTTTGCGGACGTCAATGTTCTCACTAACATGCCTTGGTATCCGCGTTTATGCCAGAGTCTTCACTCAGGGGATCTATTAAAGCGGGGGACGAGGGGAGGTTATAAACCGCGCGATGCAGCAGCTACCTGTGTTACGCCGCACGATCTCAGCAGGCCACTGCATTCCACCGATGACGACCGAGGAAGGTCGAACGCGAAATTCCTTTCGTTCGGCATGCCGCGCTTTTCTCGAGCCTTCAACAGGTCGACGTCGATGCTGGGTCTCTCTCGACGGGCCTAATAGGAAATATGTGAGGACATTTAAAAAACTTTTTGGCGGTCATTTTTGTGTCGTTATATTTTTTATTTAAATATTTTAATTATTCCGATAATATGCATCATTTTTTGGTAAGATAACGTACAGTCAAAATGAAATACGCATTCATACTATTTTATTTCGTAGCTCACTACATACATGGAAAAACTTATTGCTAAAAATAAATCTCAACCCTTTCATCATACTCTATAGATTTAAATAACAATAGATTTGTTTGAAGGCTATTTATGGTCGGTGGGGGAGACGCTTTTTTGATGTTTCACAGACATAAACATGTTTAATTATCTTTTCTTTCAGTTCAATTGCTTGACGTGAGTTTTTTCAGTGTTAGAAATGACTATAAATACGAAGTTTACAATTAATATTAACAAAAAGAAGATTTAAAAACTTATTTTTATTGGTAAATAGTGTTAGATTTCGTTTACATACTGAAAATTACAATAATAACAATTTAGGCAACCATATATTCATACTTTCATGTATTCAGAATTGACGTACCGATTATCATGTGATACTCGTTTAAATAATGCAATTAGAAAAAGATAGCACAAAATCGGTATGTGTGTACCAAGAAATTAAATATCTACTGTTTATCGACACTTTTTTAAATATAAATAAAAACATTATTACGTTATTCAGCGTTCAAACAACCGGGCCCTAGTTCTAACATTATGCTAGTTCTACAGGGGTATGTTCGAAGTATCAACCACTACACTGTCCAGAATCCCGTAGACAGATATAGAATAAGAAATAAAGTTAGAAAGAGCCCAAGAAAAAATTCTAGTATCCCAACTAGCCAAAAAGGTGGAAAAATATTTAAATAAAACTGCTACATCTCAAATTGAACACAAAATAGGGGTAATTATTGCGATGAAGTAAAATCCAGTAAAACGATTTTTTTTGAAAAAATCTCGACACTTACCTCCTATTTAGAAATCTTAGAACACGATTCTGGCCTTGGGTTTCCACTATTTTATCCCAATTTCCTGGAAAGTAGAACTTTGCATTCCATTTTTTGCATTAAATCGTTAAAATTTTGTTACAAGCACAAATTTCATAATAACGGAAGTTTCGGAATTATATAAAATTTCATAAATTTGCATTTTTTAATCAAAAAAATCGAGAAAAGTTCGAAAAAACCAATCAAAATAACATAGCCTGTCATATCTATGCGACACTTATTTGGATGCTGTTGCCAGAGCATAAATAAATAGGTTTGAAAAGGACCCTTTTTTTGATTTTTATATTATGCACGATTTTTTCTCCAAATATTAAAGGTTTTAAGGATTATATTCGTTCTTGTCTGTTCTCCTCCTATAATTTCATATTAGACACAATTTACCTTTCAAATTTTAATACTTTTAAAAAGATCTTATTGCTTCGGTGTGCAGAAAGTACCAAATGAAAACAAAATATAAGAAAAAAGATTAGAAAAAAATCATCCGATTACAAAAATATGTACCATGATTTTTTTAAATACATGGGACAGGTTTGTCCTCCTTCTTTTAATGAAAAATGAGGAAGAATACTAATAATTTGCTTTTACTGGATATTTCTTTATGTCATCTATTTCTTCTATTGTTCCAGTGCCAACACTTCTTTGGAACTTACAATAGTAATTCATTTTTATACATTTTGGTCTTATCATTTTCCTAACTACATTTTTTATAGCAGCTAGCAAATAACTCGCTTCCCTACCAACTTGGACCCTTCCCAACATCCTTTCCTTGCTGGGGTTGTTCCGTCTCCATATAGTCTCTACTGAACAATAACATTTTTCAATTAATATATCTTGGTTAGGTCAGGTTTGTTTCAGTTTTCCAAACTAAAACCAAGCTAAATTTGAACTAACGAAAGCCAACCAAAAATTATGCTTGTTAAGCTTAATTTTACGACGAATTTGATGGGCAGAAGTATTTTACATCTGGCGACTTAAAGGTATCAGAACCTGATTCTTAAAGAAACTTAAACAATATTTAGAACCGCGGCTAATAAAGTGATGATGATAGCTAATTTGATTACTAACAGCCGGAACGAATAGAGACTGTAGGAAGAAGAAGAAATTTTTATTAATACTCATATGTCAGAATAATTAATTATACTTGATAGTATTATTATATTGGCCAAGGACTTCCACAAGGGCTATAAATCCGAAATTACTTGTACAATTTTGTTGTGTCTGTAAGAAGTTTTGTTCAAAGATGAAACATAATATATAAAAAAGGTTTTATATATTATACACCGAAACAATTTTAGATCGGGTACTTTAAAATTGACGTCGAGTACCCTTAACTTAAATAATTGTTAAAATTTTAATCAATTTTCAATTTATCTAGATGTCCAGATATTGATAGTACTTAACATCTGACGTGTTTGGAAGGTACTTATAAAGTGGAGTACTTTTTGATAAAACTAGGCGTTTCTTTTGTTGATTGAAATGATTTTGTGGATACTTTTATCTCTGTTATCATATCTTATAGATTCTGAGTTAAACAGATTAAAAATGACCTTAGTAAAATTTTTCCTCGTTCACGATTGCCATTGCTCCGAATTAAAAATTTGTCATTCTTTTAATAAAAACTTTTATCTCAAAATGTTTCTAAATGCCCAATATATTATTTGCGAAACTTTCAACATCTTAGGTTAATAATATGAGCTTTAATGACAAATAGCCATAATTTAATCATAATTTTAAACGACTGCTAGATTTCTTCATTTTTTTAGTCAGTTTTTACTAATAAACGTTTTTACGAAAATACCTTATCAGATATGGTTGATTCAATAATTGACAGCCGAATATAGCGCGATTCTAAATTCAAGTTCAACCTTTTCCCGAAACTTGCCGTTTATTTTCTTTTGGGCGATTATATAATTAACATGTATCATTCGGATCAGTCGTCAACTGCTGATAGTGAATCTTATAAAATAAATCATTATGTTTATAAAAGTTTTGTAAGTTTTTTTTTTCCCGGAACAGTCAAAGCTTAGAATAGAATTTCTAGAATTTTGCAATTATTTAAGTTTTTTATAACACGTAAATTAATATAGAAGTGTTTTATTAATAGCATTATCATAATTGATTAAAGTTATAAAAGTCATCTGCTTTAGATAAGCAAATTATCGAATGATTTTTTTTTTTCCAGTGTGAAATGTGTATTTCAAGGGTTTTTACGCTTCTAGAACAAGTAAACTGTGGATACCCTTAAATTTAAATTTTTAAATAAAATTAACGAAATGCTTTACAACTCCTTTATTCAGTATTTGAAATTAAGCTTTAAAAGCAAATATTAAAAAAAGGTATCCTTTTTATACAAATAAAATTCTCTCTCTATTATTTATACCTTAAAAAATGCCATTTCGGAATTACAGCAAGGGAATAGACTGGATTTAGAAAATGAACGAGGTTGGAAAGGTGCTGATTGAAAAGTTGGTTATTCTGCTAATTAATAATTTTAAAAGAAAACATGGAAAGCGACACGTGAGATACAATCTCCAAAATTGTTCACAACGTTACTGGAATTTGTGTAAAAGAAGATTGGATTTGATAGTATGGGAACTAACATCGATGTGGGATTTTCAGATGACGTAGTATTCGTTTCAGACTGCATGGTTAAGCAAAAGTGAACATGGTTTTCGGTGATGCAATTTCAGTGGACGAGCTGCAAATACAAGTAGCTTGAGTTGCTTTTGGTAAGGTGAGAGAGAGAAGGTTCTGCCAGTTTTAATATATGAAGCAGAAACCTTGACACGATGAAAATCAACGTAGCCCGGACAGCCACAGATCGGTCCATGCTTGGTATGACACTAAGAGATAGAATGCCCAACTATGTAAAGGGGAAAACAACAGTTCCAGATGTCATTCAGAAAATCTGTTGCATAAGTGGAAAATGCATGAAGACGATTCTAGAATGGCACCCCAGCGAACAGAAGAAAGGTAGATCTACCATAAGAAACGATGATATAATAAGAGTTGTAACAAATTTAAACGAATTAAGGTAGGCTTGTATTTAACAGTGGATGCGATTAGACATCTTCCCTATTTATGTGTATCTTCCAATGGCTATTTTTCCAGAAAGTAAGATATTTTTAGTATATCTACATGGAACTTAGAGCACACTATACTGGAATATTTTTCTCCTTCCCGTCTCAATACCTCAATAGATATTTACATGATTACCAAATTTTAATAGCTATTTTTTTTGTTTTTACTCTACGACGATACTCTTACCATAAATTGCGAACTGACGCGCATCGCCGCGGGCAAAATTTTCTTTTAAAAACATTTAAGTAGTAGTCGTACTCGCCAAGAAAAAATCTCAAAAGGAATAAAAAAGCATACTCGCGTTATCTTCAATCTTCATTCTTCGCCCCGCATCTGGCTTGGCCAAGGGTAAATTCCACAATCGCGGATCGCTCAGTGGCGCATCAGAATACCTAAAAAAATATGACCTAATAATTATGTTGTGAAGAAAATACTTTAACAAATTTACTGACAGTTTCGCTAAACTGGTTTAACTTTTAAACCCAAATTAATTTCCATGGAACTTTGAACTTCTGGTTGGTCAGGATTGTTTGTAATTGTTGGATAATTAAAACTAAAGACATGAAGAATTGAACATATACATAATGATGACCGACACAAATTAATTAAACTTTAGTTTGAACATCAAAATAAAACTCGTGCACCTACACTCCCCGGCACATGTGTTTGCCATACCTAGATGAAAATCTGAAAACACAAAAAGTTTTATAACTTAAAAAAAAATGGTCACAGTGTAAAAATTCCAACGGTATCTTAAAATTTAGGTAAAAAGCTTCAAAAAAAAAACGTTACATTTATGTTTAAAACCCATAAGCATATTTTTTTAACAGTATCATAAAAAAGTAAAAAAATTTTACCTATATTTATACTGTTATAATTTTAAGTGCCAATATTGTAGAATAAAAAAACTAAAACAGTTTGAAAGAGTATTACTTCACCTTTAAAATGACCGGTGAAACGTCAAATTTGGACCAAAGTTAGATCAATGTTTTTTTTTTCGAAACGCGTATGTTTAAAAAACAAACAAGATAGAAAAAAAGTCTAAATAGAACAAACACGTGTTTTTGCGTAGAGAACACATAGTTTAAAAAGAGACAATTTTTTTTCTGTTTTTTACGATACAAAACATCTCAGAATTGTAAAATTAATGAAAAATATTTTGTTGAAGTTAAAGGAAAACAATTTGCAGAAAAGTTAAATATAAGTAGACGTCCTGTTGAATATAACGTTAGAAAATATAAGCAAATTGGCTCTATTATTCGTAGACGCAATACAGAATATCTAAAGAAAACAACTCTTCAAGAAGACAGATATATTTTTCACACTGCTTTACGTAATTGACGTTTCAGTGTTCCTGATATAACTGTGCAAAATAATAAAAATTTGAAAATTATAATAAATATATTATAATTTGAAAGTATAAATACTTCGGAGACTTCATGAAAATGGAATTTTTGGACGACTTGCTACTAAAAAACCGTTGCTAAGACCCGAAAAAATTTAAAAAAAAAGATTAAAATGGGCAAAACAACAACAAATTGGAGCATTGTTCAGTAGAAAAAGGTGCTTTGGATCGAAAAGAAAAGTGTAAGTGCTTAGAAAAGCAAATGAAAAGTTTTTGAAAGATTGTCTGGTTCCTAGTGTCAAACATAGAGGTGGCTCAGTGATGGCTTGAGGTTGCTTAGCCGAATCCCGTGTTGGTGACCCTGTAAAAATAGAACGAATCTTGAAAAAGGAAGGCTACAAAAGAACGTATTGCCGTCTGGCACTCGTGTAGTAGATAGTCCTTTTCCTTTCCAACATGATAACGACCTCAAGCACACTGTAAATATCTGCAAAAGTTACTTGGAAAGTATTTAAAAAAAGAATAAATTAAAGTCATGGAGTAGCTACTACAGAGCCCAGATTTAAACCCGATAGAATTATTATGGGAAGAATTTACCAAAGCTGTTCAAAAGCAACTTCTGACATCGGTTTCTAACTTATGGAAAATCTTACAAGATTAGTGGAAAAAAATCAATCTAATCTTGCGAATGTTAAGAATCTGCCAGGCTGTAATTAAAAGCAAAGGCTACGACTTTGATGAGAAGTGTTTAGACGCGACTGTTATACTAACAAATTGATATTTACTTTTTTGGATATGACTGTTTGTAAAAATTTTGAAATTATTAAACTTTTTGTGTTTCCAGATTTTCATCTAGGTGTGGCAAAAACATGTGCAAGGGAGTGTATATAAAAACAACTTGAGTTTGGTAATACGGCCAGATCAAATCGAATGCTTTGTAGAAGTCTACAAAAGTTAAACAAAGATCAAGCTTGTATTCTGTTACTATTAGTAATTTCTTTCTGTTACTATTAGTAATCTCATTGTCAGGATGTGATCTGAGGTGATATATGTGATCTTTCCAGAATGCGGCCTGTTCTAAAAGATGATTGCAAAGTTTATTATGGTGGATAGAATGTTTTGCCAGGTTTGAATATGTATTTTTTTAGATTTAAGATACGAGATAAAGAACTAATAATCTGAATGACATTCATTGTTCTAATCTCGTGGAGTAAAGATCCCTGAAGATGCAATCGTAGGCGAAACGTCGGATAATAATTCCAATTTGACACAGTCTAAACCAAAAAACCATGATTTTCAACTTACTTCTACAGTCTTGGTATCGATCGATGTTTTCCATGAAATAATTATTCCTGTGATACTAAATTTTCTGCAAGAAAAATATTAATTTTAAAGCAAAATGAACCATTTAAAAAACACCTTGCACCGCAAAAACGACAACAATTATACACAATATTAAATGATGTTAATGAATCACCACTGATGAATTGATTATTCCAAGGATGATCTAAAATCGGAATTATGGACATAATTAAAAAGGTTAAAATGACGTTTTTGGTCACGTTTACGAACCGTTTTCGGATAGGTCGCCCCTGAGGAGTCAAGTAAAGAGAATAAAACGCGCCGGTTAATTGGAACTTTAATCTGCATTTGGAATAGTCGTGGGATTGGTATTTGCATGATTACGGTTTAAATATTTTGTTTAACAGCTTTGTTTAATAAACGAGTTATCTTATTAAGGAGGAACGTACTAAAATATCATTCAGATAATTTGCGGAAACACGTTTGTACCTGCTAAACATTGTTTTTTTTTGGATTTTTAATGATTTACGATTTCATTAATTAAAATTTAACGCTGAAAAAATCTAACCATCAGAGCAGGTTGTAAAATTCGAGATAGTTTAGATTAACTCTTTTATATTGCAAGATAATTGTGGTGTCATCGGGAAACGCACGGAATGCCCGATTTGTGTAAATTATAAATAGGATGGGACCAAAACCGATTCCTGCAGGACATCACAGGTTTCCTAACACTTTTTTTTTTGCTATTAAGATATTAATAGGGGAATTCTGGGTAAAATAAAACAGCGGAGTAAATTAAAAATCCAAGATTTTGTTTTAAACTTTATGCTTTAACACTTGAAAGAATAACACCAAATTTTTCTTTAAAAGAATTACATTTGGGCCTTTTTTTATATAAATTTATAAAGTAGGATACTTGATAATGTATACAGACCAATTATTTTTATAGATCGCCTGGACTGATGTTCAATTTTGATACTCATATTCATTAAATTATCGATATACCTACCCAAATGAAAATATGTAATAAACTAGGTAAAATATATTCTAATAGTTGCATAAAAATCTTATATTTGATTTATACTCTGAAAATTAAATGAAATAAACACATCATAACCGTCGTAGTATTAGTTTATTAACTATTCACCCTATTTTCTCCTTCAAGTCATTAAAGGAAATACTAGACAGTCTATTTCCTGCAAATTACACTCTGGTTTGTTCTCCATATGCATTTCAGCTACTTATGGTCTCGACAGTGGAGCTATAACTAACCAAGAGCAGAATTCACAGAAAACAATCTTCTGATGAAGAGAACAATAATTTATTAAACTCCTTTAACAATTTTTAGCATTACTTTATAATTTACTAGCGACCCGCCCCGGCTTCGCACGGGTGCAATGCTGATACTAAATACACTACAGAAAAACTGTGACTATTTATTTTATTTTTACAACAATTATTACATCGGCCTCCGACGCGCTATTTATAGGCACGCTGCCGCCGCCCCGGTCGGCCAGTACCGCCGCAAGCGCTACTTCCCGCAATTTTAAATCTGTAATATCTTCGAAAATATTCATTTAAATCTTGTGCTGTAAAGGACCATATAGATCTATATTAAATCAACAATGTATTTAGGCTATTTAATTGGATAAGGATTAATGCTGTATTGGTTAAAATCGCTTCAAAATTTGCCATTATTTGTCGTAAAAAGTAAATGACAAAAAAATGTTATTGTGGGATATCCACGAGAGATAGACATATACCATCGCGGAGTTTTCTGTAGACCTTTTCAATGTGTACAAATAATTAGTACATTATTTTGATAAATCTCGTAGGGTTCAGCCTGCGTTTGCAATGTAAGCGGAAAAAAATATGATAATTAACGACATCACATTAGAAACCTCAAAAATAACAGTATTTCTCCACTATTTAATGGATGTTATTATACATATAAACCTTCCTCTTGAATCACTCTATCTATTGAAAAAAACCGCATCAAAATCCGGTGCGTAGTTTTAAAGATTTAAGCATACAAAGGGACATAGGGACAGAGAAAGCGACTTTGTTTTATACTATGTAGTGATTTAATTTTAAAACTTCTCACTATTCCGGTGAATGTACAGATGTCGTTTGACTATTGATATTTTATAGTATGGAATTAAAAATCTTGGATAAATTGAGTAGTTTGGTGGTTATTTACGTCCAATTTGACCCTTGTGAAACGCTCATGACCCTCTGCCAACAAGAGTGCCAGCCGCGGTCGGTCCGAAATAATGCTCTCTGCCCCCGACCCGATGGAATGCACACGGAAATTAGAGTGGCCCGGGCCGACCATCATCTTCATCGGGTGGGCGGGGAAAGAGAGGGCCAACAGGGTCCCGATCGAAGGACGAACCAAGGCCGGCCGTCAGAAAATCCACTGCTTCAGTCGACATGGAGATGTGGCCCTTGTGCTACGTGCACACCGCGCCTCCCGCCGTGTTTCGGGTTCATTCGGTACCTATATCGAGGGATGATCATGGTGGTGTGCACACATTACCGTTACCGAAAGCTGCCGCTCATTCCGCAATAGGGTATCCAGTGACGAAATCACATTTCTTAACACTTCCAGCTTCGTATGTGGTCGGGAACGCGCACTACGGTGTTAGAATGGATGTTCGCGGTCCGAAGAGGTACCCCATCGCTTATCCTACGGCTATGGCTAATGTTGAAGTCATTGTAAGTGTGGTAGCTTCACGCTACTTAACGTAGTGTCGAATAATTAATTTGCCTATGTCATGTTAAATAATGCAAGGTCTATTTATTTTATCTTTAGTAATGGTTAGTCTCACCCCATTTAAAGTGGAGTTGCAATTATTCAATAAATATTATTAATTCGAAATGTAAATCATCTTTCAACAAGCATTTAAATGATTTTTTTATTTCAATTATTTTTGATGTTAGTAAAAAGTGAGAAAAACAAATCAAAGGAAGTTTTATACCTCAGAAGAAAAAACAATTCAAATATTTATGTTTTTAAAATCTGCCTCGAAGGTAGGGAGTAAAAAACTATTTAAATAATTCTCAGGGGCGTTTTGTTTCATTATTTTATGAAAATAACGATGTTAATAATCAATTTGCAAGAGTGCAGTTCATCTAAAGTATTTCGTAATAAATATTTAAAAACTTGGTAACAATTTATGGGACATTTGACTCTATATGCTATGGTTGCTTTCCTTTTTTGAATCCATGTGCGTATGTAGGATCACAAATTTGCAAAATGATGGGACCTGATTTTATTCTTATAAATACACTTAGTCAAATTCGTAAATCCAAAATACATTATTCACGAAAACAAGCTAAAATATTAATTCTTGTATGATTGAAACTGATGGCATAGAAGACTGAAAATATATATAATGATGACTCTCACAAATTTTTTTTAACGTCAAAATGAAACTCGTACGCTTATACAGAAACAAGATTAATGTAACAGTACAGCTAGGTCAATACTTTGTTGGCAACCCTTTGTTTCTAATAACATTGCTTAGTCTGTCTGGTATAAATCGAAGTTTTTGCAGATATTTTACCCATTCTTCTTTTAAAAATGCAGTAGGTTAGCTCGTATTAATCCCCTTCTGTAGTATATTAGATCATGTCAAGTTTGAATTGTTATCCGACGTTTCGCCTACGATTGCACGAGGCATCTTCAGGAATCGTTACTCCACGAGATTAGAACACTCAGTGTGTTCTAGTCTCGTGGAATAAAGATACCTGAACATGCCCTGTGCAATCGTAGGCGAAACGTCGATAATAATCCCAATTCGACTCGGTCTAACGCCAAGAACCATAATTTTCAACTTGACTATAACCGTGAAAGCTTTCGTTCTTTATTCCCTTCTGTATTTTTCTATTACATTAAGATCAGGACTCTGCGGCATTATTTCGATAACTTTTGAGATATTAAAAATAACCAGTGTCTAATTTCCTTATGCTTGGGATCATTATCTTGATGACACTTAAAGATTCACCTAACTCCAAATTTTTCAACGCTGCGTTTTAGATTTAGTTTCAGAATACTCAAATACATTTTTTTTGCAATTTGCCGTCTATAAAATGTAAATTTCCTAGTTCTTTGGCCGATATACGTCTCTAAACCACCCCAAAGCCTCCACCTTGTTTCATAGTAGCTCGCAAAATTTGCCCTTTAATGATCCATTGGTCCTCCTCCTCCATACTCGATGTTGTCCTTATTTGAATCAAAAATATTGAATTTGCTGTTATTAAAACTTACTTGTTGTCATAACGTAGAATCTTTTTCAGAATACTGTTCAACAAAGTGCAAGCGTTTTAGCTTATTTACCTTCGGGAATCCATCAATTTATTTTAGCTACCTCGCTACTTAATTTGTGTTTGAGTTGAATATTTTAAGTAGTTTGAAGAGTGGCAGTTTTATTAAAATATTTTTCCACCATTTTGGCCACTTTGGGTTAAGAAAAAGTAAAATCCACCTCTCAACATATTCATTAAAATTTTTTTCTGAGATTCTTAGCTTTGTTCCTTATTTTATGTTTTTTTATATAAAGGTTTATGATATTCTAGACAATTGCCCAATTGGCGATAGTCTTTCTATTCTAAAGTGGTAAATTTTTAAGGTATCTCGCAACGATGCTGTTTTACCCACGTTGATAGCCCATAGTAAAAAAAAAACTTACCAACAAGTTCAAAAAAATTAAAGTTCGATAGTCATTCACCAAAATTCTTTGATGTGTTTCCTGAAGCGCTTCTTTAAAGAAAGAACATATCCTTGATAGACTCCTCGGGGTATTTTTACTTTATCAGAGTTTTGGTTTTCGATTATGATATCAGCAAACTATTCCCAGTACAATTTCTTAATGATACGAATATATTTATCATCCAGTCCTCTCTGTTGTAGAATATCTATCAGTTTTGAGCGTTGAATCGTATCAAAGACCTTTTCAAAATCTATGAGACGTATAAATAAATACATTGCAGTTCACATCGCTACATCTCTGGAATAATATGTGTATACAGACTATAGATTTTCTTGTTCCTAGCGCATTCCTGAATCCAACTGATGGGGAATAGTTTAGCAAAATTGAAGCTACTGGGTTATTTTCTTTACTTTTGGAACGATTGAAAATGATAATATAACTACTTCTTTTTAAATCACTACTATTCTTAATGGGTACCGAAAGAACTTTTTAACATTATTATAATATTTTTTTGTGATCATTACTCTTTAAAAACGCCCTTAAATACTAATTTAATGTAAATATCTCGGGCTAAAGACGTACATTACAAGATCGATTATCTTCATATGAGAAAAAAAATATTTATCACAAGGTTTTGTTATTTTTATCAAGACTCTACTGTCTATTGTCGTCATTTCCGAAACAATTCAATTTTTTTCAAACGGGAAATTTTTTATAAAAACATTTCGTATTTATTTATTGTTCAATTAATTACGATTGTTTTAGTAATTAATAATGGGTATTTTAATAAATATGCGTACTTTGTTATCTATTTGAATTTTTTTTTAATGTGTAGTCTATCCAGTGGCAAATTTCTTATTTCATCAAAGTGATTTAATTAATAAAATCACTGGTAGTTAGATAATAGATCCATTCACAAATACTATTATTATAAAAGGATGGACAATATCAATAAATAAATAGAAATTCGGGTAGGCTTCCTGTTATCTTAAATTCCTGGATTAAATTTTTAACAGTGGATCTCGAAGGTCGATTATGTATACCAAAATGATGACGTAACATTGCGAATTGTCATTTCAAAATTTTCTGCCCTTTCAAAATGCATAATCACAATTAATAACATTCTTTTAAATTATAACGTGGTGTTTCCATAAATGTCTATATACCTGACTCAACAATTGACAGATGAACTGGCGCGCATTATCGAAACACGCTGTATATAAAATAGTGAAAGATGTCAATTTTATCGTAATATTTTTAAAACATTGATGAAATTTGTAGCTGATTTTTATTGCTATTTTTCTAACTATGAGTATATATACTATACATTTTAAAAAAATGGGCTAAAACGAGCATTTTAAAATGTGTTTATTTGTTCTAATTGCAAAATATTTTTACCTGACTTATTGATAAGTTTAATAATACGTTATTTTTGTTGCAGGCCAAGAAAGATATCTATCAAGTAAAATCCCAGAGGTTGATGTTAGCCCAGGATGAGTACAATCATCTGAATAACGCACTGGCAACTTTGACAACATCAAGAACAAGTTGTAAGTGATCAATATATACTAAATGCATCACATTCTGTCTTAAAATATCAGAGTAAACTGCTGTTGCCAACGACAACAACTAATTCCAAAAATCAAAACAAATGAAGTAATATTAACGAAAATTTTCAAATACAGCATAATAATGCATCAAAAGTGAAGTAACATTTTAATATTTTCCTAAAAAAAAAGTTTTTAGATAAAGTAAGGGTTAAGACAATTTTGTGGAGTTCATTTTACACATGTTTTATAAACATTTCTGTCGGAATCAATCATTTCAAAAGGTATTCTAATTTCGAAAGAATTTATTTTTGTTGCAATTGTTTTCGTCGATATTTATAATAATAAATACGAGGGCGATTTGATAAGTTCTTGACATCTCACCAGGTAGTGCTCTAATTACAAAATAATGTAAAACATAAACACAAGTTTTTTTTTTTATTTCCACTATATTTTGTAGTTTAGAAAACACAGAACGCGTTTCGCTACGACGTAGCTTCTTCGGATGTTTGATGTTCATGTACGTCAAACATCCAAAGAAGCTACATCGTAGCGACACGCGTTATGGGTTTTCTAAACTACAAAATATAGTGGAAATTAAATAAAAATTTATGTTTATGTTTTACATTATTTATAATGGATTTCCATCAAGAAAAATTAACTGTCTGACCTTCTGCCAAAAATTCTTGATGCACAATACCATTGTAATCCATGAAAATCGTGAACATCCATTTTTAACGCGAAATTTAATATAAACTCGTTGTTACACATTCAACTTCATTTTTGAAACTGTAAAAAACCGAAAATACGTATAGAGACGTACTCAAGATGGCATAACTTTTACAAATGTCAAGCTACGACGATAAAATTTGATGGGAACGTCAATGATAGATGTGGCAACCTAACCAAAAAACAGAACTCAAATCAGTTTAACTTAGAGCGCCATCTGGTAGTGATTCCTGGAACTCTTTGACCGAAGTTGTATTTTTTAGTTTGAATGAACGAAACCACTTTGTTGCTTTACTTGTGGCTAATAATATAAGCATCATAATGCCAAGCAAATAAATTATTTGTTGTCCAGTAACAAAATTATTGATTATTTTACAAACAAGAAGTAAGAAGAGTACTTTTTACTGAATATGCGAAGGCAAGTGTTTTGTGTTTAAAAATATAAGAAACGTTTATCTGTAGAGAGGAGTAAAAGTTTAATTTTAATTAGCTTTTCAAGACCACCAGTTTTTCGTTTGGTTTTAAAGACCAATTTACGGAATTCAGTATATTATACTTCCTGCTATTTTTAACACACTGCCAAAACCATTTTTTTTTCTATTATATTGTTAAAATTGTTTTTTTTTCTCGATAGTGTGTTCAATAGCAAGTTCGATAAGTACGAAGTATGATCCAGATCTACTAAAATCAGATGTAGCAATGGCGAAAAACCGAGTGTCCAGGTTGAGGTCCGAATTAGAGCAGATAAGAAACGAAATGAATTTCACGCAACGAGGAGTAGAAACATTGGCTAAGTAAGTAAAATTTAGTTGTTTAATTCTTATATTTGTTTCAATTTTAATAAACAATAAACAAATCTGTCAAAAATATTGTATTACTGCAAGAATTTTAAATCTTGTGACTTCTGACTCACTTCTATAATTGCTTTTATTTCATAATTGTATTGTTTTCCTTTTCGGTAAAAGTAATATCAGCTGGGTGGCAGCGCACATTAATAATATTACAATTAGTTTATTTTTGTCATACCTAACCTTGATCTTAGCAGACGTTTTATTAGTAACATATATATTTCCTGTTTCAGTGTCGAACAGAAACTTAGCATGGGTCAAGGGACGTGTTACAATATTGCTGAAGCTCAAGCCATAATGGCCGAACTAAGAAATATACAAAAATCTTTATCATCCGGAGAAAAAGAAAAAGCCGATTTAATGCAATCGCTGGCGAAACTAAAAGACGATTTAACAAGGCTGCAATTATCTGAAAGTTCACCGGACGTTTCCACGCTAAGTCTGCCTCAAGAAAAATTAAGTACCGCATCTCAGACAGACCTATGCGAGTTGGTTCCGATCGGTACCAGATTAGCCGAGATGGCGAAAATGAGACTAGAATACGACGAAGCTAGGAAAAAAGTACAAAACATTCAACAAAAATTAGCCGACTTGGAAGAGAAGGTGCAACCAGGACAAGTAGAATCTGACAAAGATAGATTGTTGCTCTTCCAAGAGAAGGAACAACTATTGAGAGAATTACGAAGCATAACCCCCCGGATGCGTTCAAAAGAAGAAATGTGCGACATCCAACAAGAATGTAGAAGACTGGAACAAGATCTTAATAATGCTCTTGAAATGTCAAATAGAGCAATAGCCGATAGACTTAGGCTGCATGAAGAGAAACAGTTGCTGTTGCAACAACTTAAAGACGGGCTTAAGCAAATGACGCAATTAGAGTCCCAACTTAAAACATTATCAGCAAGCACCTTATCAGTTAGTAGTAGTTCGAGTCTAGGATCTCTATCCACGACAAGTAGCAAGGGATCGTTAAGTTCAGGTCTTAGTTTCACTGATATATATGGCGGGCCCCAGTGTTTAGGAACTACAAACATAGAGAAGCCCATTGACATGGCTGATTTACATAGGAGAGTTGAAAGACTACTTAAAAACAACGAAAATTCACACATACCATCGCCAGTCAGATCGCAACCTTCCCTCTCACCAAGAAGTTCCCTTTCATCAGTATCACCCCCAGTGTCGCCCATGTATGAAAACTTACCATGCCTACTGCCGCCACCTACCTACGAACAAGTCGAAAAAGATAGAAAAATGCAATCGGACCAAAAACTGGACGAAAGGTTGCTTGAATTAAGACTAGGCAATACTGGTAGTAACGAATACATCAATTATTCACCGCAAAGAGTCTCTATTCCAAGCTTATCACCACTTACAGATCTTCTAGAAGCGCAAGCTAGTAACATGTCACAAGGTTCAGGCTTGGGAAGGCCGAGCAGGTACTCCTACGAGAGCTCCGGTGACGCACCGTTATCTCCAATATCAGAAACACCTCCTCCCATTATGGATCACGACGAGATGCTTCAAGGTCCTGCTCTATCGCGAACGTCTTCTTCCGGAACAAACACCAGATCAGTATCTGCAGCTGTTAGTGACGAATCAGTGGCGGGCGATTCAGGAGTTTTCGAGGCGTCGAACAGGAGAAGAGCTTCGGGTATTTTCGGTTCCAATTTGGATACCGAAACAGCACAAGTACAAATTAAGCTAAGATATGTTTTAACTGACGGAGTGCTCAACGTGACAGTTGAAAAGGCCAGGAATTTGAGTGCGTTGCTTGTTCAGGAGCAGTCCCAAGTGTAAGTATTAAAATATCTAAATAAATAATGTATACTATACTCATGCGACACAATTATCGAATATTTATAAAGTTTCATAATTTCAGAACGAAAGCTTTCACGGTTTTGGTTAAATTGAAAATCATGGTTCTTAGGTTTAGTCCGTGTCAAATTGGAATTATTATCCGACGTTTCGCCTGCGATTGCACGAGGCATCTTCAGGGATTTTTACTCCACGAGATTAGAACACAGTGTTCTAATCTCGTAGAGTAAAGAGCCCTGAAGACGCCTCGTGCAATCGCAGGCGAAACGTCGGATAATAATTCCAATTTGACACGGAGTAAACCTAAAAACCATGATTTTCAATTTCATAATTTCAAATAATTGTGTGATACCAAGAAGACATGCAAGTTCGACAATCACATTTTAGTCAGTCTTCAATATTATCTAGACCCTTCAAGCAATTTTAACCAAGCTATTCAATATATTAATAGAATGATAGTTTTCAATAATACTCTTGTCACTTTTTTGGGGAGTAACCACACCCTTTTAAAAAGAAGTAGGAAACATTTTATGAGTAATTACCAAATTGGAAATATGCACCAAAAGTTTAACCAAAAAGTCAGCACATCCCTCGAAGATGTAGGCAGGTATGTCGTCTTTACCTGTTATTTATTTAGACTTCAGTTTTTTAATGGTTAATCTGACATCTGATAGTTGAAAAGTTAAAATTCCCCCGTTCCTTGATGCAGTCTGCATTGTCTATAGAAGATAATTCATAAACAGACATAGTGTTCTGTAAAGGTATTTCCAATCACTGTCTAATCTTAAGTACATATTCCCGGAAAATAGTCCCTCTGGCATCTCGTTACGACCAGGCTTGCTACAAATATAGTTCCAGAATTTACACGGGTTAGGATTAAGATTTTCTTCTAAATTCAACTTTTACCGTCAAAATTCTATTTTGGTTTGAATTTTTATCGCTCTTCTTAGCTACACATGTTCAGCTGTCAAATGAGTTTTTAATTTTTATTTAGTGATTTATGTGTCCTGTTTTTCGTTCCGATTTTATTTTTTAAATCTTGGGAAATCCAGAGAGGAAATTTTCGGCAGATTGAACATTTCCTTTTTCAGTTAAATATCTGAGTACAGAAATATTCAAACACTTGCACACTATAAAGTAAATTCACACTTGCATTCGCTTTTTTACAAGTTATTCCATTCATAATTCTTAATAAGATCTCTCAGGATCATTCGGATATAAAGAGAATTCCCAGGGATCGATCAGGCCTCTCGAGAGGACTACAAGACTAAACAACAAGAGACAAAACTATGTTTGTGGTCAGTAGATCAAAGAATTTTCCATATAATTTTTACCGAAGTTCAATTGATTAAGATTGTAAAATAATAAAAACTGTTGTAAATATAGACATTTTCTACTAGTCTTACTAGGAAAATTTGACAGGTTAAAATGATCTAGTATTAATAAGTTAAAATCAGTTTCCTTGTCAACCGATATGTTATTATTTTAGTTGACAATTTGTATGGAACCTAGATACTTATAGATCTATAGTTCTCTAGTCTTCTTTTCTCACCCTTTTAAAAGTTTTTTTTAAACTTCGCTATTATTCCATTCATTCTGTATCTGGCCCTATTAATTGAAACAGTTACTTTTTAGTGAATAAGTTATTAAGAGGTTGTACACCGAATAATTCAAGAAAAGGAAAGCTGTTGTGTGTATTTCAGTGTATATTTTAAATTATTGGCAAAGCGCTCAGATCCTAGAAATAAGAGAATATGGTCAGTAAATAAGCTTTCTCAGTACTCACCAACCACACTCACTCGTCATAGGGCACACTTTAATCTTGCCATTTGAAGAACAGTCTCCAACGTCAGCGTAGCCTTTACACACACAGTACAAATCACATATACAATTAAAAAATCTATTCCAAATTAAAATCAAAACGATTAGAACAATGTGAACATTAATACTATTACAAACAATCAACTTTTACATTAACAACTTAAAAGATAAAAGTGAGGTTATGCAACACACAGTCATAGCACAATTAAGCAATAAAAATTAAAAAATATATATAAGTATGTGTGAGCTTGAGTATAAATTCTCTGTATGAGTTCTTTAATTTCTTGTTCATTACATTTCATATCGCTATATATTAGTAATGCAAAAAGGGGCATAAAGGAAGGGCAGTAGAAGTTTCTTGATCTACAGGGTTACTGTTATCAGCTATTCTGTGATTTATTTCGAACATTTGGGTTCAGTGGCTTGAAATAATTTTCATTTTTGTTAAAAAGCAATAAAATATACGAACATTGGCGTAGTTAAAATTTGTTGGAATGTGTTAACTATTAATATATTTTGTTGAAAGTTTGAAAATTGGGATTCCTTGAAATCAATAAACCATTTAAACGTCTAAGAGCTGTGATGGCGTGGGGTGCACTCTTATAATAATTTTGATCATCTTTTTCAGTTTCAGACATTTGATTCTAGATATATTAATAGTTAACACATTCCAATAAATTTTAACTACGTCAATGTTCGTGTATTTTATTGCTTTTTCACAAAAACTAAAATTATTTCAAGCCACTGAACCCAAGTATTCAAAATATATCACAGAATAGCTGATAACAGTAACCCTGCGTGTGGTCAGTGAGTACTGAGAAAGCTTATTTACTGACCATATTTTCTTGTTTCTAGGGTCTGAGCCCTGAGGATGGTCTAAGTAAGGCCGAAAGCGCTTGGCCGATAATTTAAAATATACACTGAAATACACACAATAGCTTTCCTTTTCTTACTTTTTAATAAGACTGTTTTTACTTTCTCTTTCTATCAACGGTTATTTCGTCGTTTCCTGCAATTTTATTATTTCCATGTCCTAGAGGACCTCTTTAACTTCCCATATTTCAACTTCAGTTAATTCTTCAGAATCAAGGCTGTTGCTATAACCTCTGTCATTCATATTACTATCGTATAACTCTGTTATTACCTTCAGTAATTCATTTCAATTGGTTACTATTTGCCCTTCTTTAATTATGATAGAATCCTGCCAAGGTTGTTTTTCAAACCTTTCATATTTTCTTGTTTTTGTCCATTGTCTATTATACCTTTTTATTATATTTTGTCTTTCTGTAGTTTCATATGTTCTTTTTAACTATTTTATTGAGTTGATCGTTTTTCTTTTCTTTAGATTTTTAGAGTTTTTTTATGGTTTTCTGTTCATATTGATTTGTTTCCTTATTTGTTATAAAGAGCTAAAATTTGTGCTGCTTCATCTTCATTACAGTGTATATCTAATGGGTAAGAGTACACTGTGGTTTTAAGTAGAGGAAAAAGGAAGCTGTTACTCTCATAAATACATCCTCCGACTAGATGGAATAACATCAGCACATACATAAGTTTACGATACTAATTTGAAATTATTTTTAGGTAAAAGTGAATACAAAAAATATTAAGATGATTTTGTCCATGAGTTGATTAATCGGTTTTCATCCTTTATATCTCATAAAAACATAGATGAAATGACTGGAAGAAACTTCAGTTCAATGTCGCTCTAAAACGTAGTTCCTCGTTTTACACAAAGTAATAATAACTTTTTTGTTTTAAGATGCTAATCTACCTTTTCATTTTAGGTATATAAAAACAGCCCTTTTGCCAGCTAGTCCACCTCAAACATGTTGTACAAAAGCGGTAAGAGATCTAAGAAAAGCGAATTTCGGAGATATTTTTAACATTCCAGTTGCAGCAAACAAAATATTCACGAAAACTCTGCAGGTTAACGTTTGGAGCAAACCTGACGGACAGCAGGATATTTGTGTGGTAAGTGTCAGATGAAAAAATCGTAAAGTCGGATTTATTTATTTCGAGGCATCAATTAAATCGAACTGGATCAATCAGTTTCCCGAAATAAATTTGTGGGAATGCGGGATATAGGACATTTTGTTTAATGGTGCATATTTTTGGTGTTAGACATTTTTTAAATAGAGCTCGGTTCTATTTATGTTTTGCATTAAGATATTTTGGCATTTTATAGTTAAAAGGTGTTTATTTTTCTTAGAGCAGACTATCAATTTCATTTTCTGATTTACTTCGGTTTTATGACTAACTCGCTAGAATTTTTAAAAACAAGATTGTTTCTAACAATTAAGGTGATTTTTTTCAATATCTTGTTGATACGAACAACTGATTAACTTACAGTTATATTGGAAAATACACTTATAGACACAATTATCGAATATTTAAAAATTAAAATAGTCCGGGGGCCCAGTGGGATTTAGTAGCCACGGAAGAGACATGGCTCTACCAAAGTTTTTTTATATGTATTTTGACCCCCTAATTACAAATTTCAAGGGAAGTTAAACATTCGAAAAAATGTCATTTTTTGCCAGTTTTCAACTTCAGTAACTTTTGATTAAATAAATATTTTCAAATTTTGTGTCCAGCAATTGATAGTTCAAGTCAAGGATTAATTGCAATGCCAAAATATTTTTTATTGTTTTATAACGCTATTAACAAATAGCGTTTCATCAATTATATCGTACGCTCTGCTGTGTTAGAATACAAATCTTTAATATCCAATATGGCTGATATATGGCAAAATACGATCTTGTAAGCTGTTTTCAATATAAAAGTCACTACTTATTTGTCCAGTTCCTCCCAACTAATACCTTCCTAAAATGTACAATGTCTTCTTCAAAACTAGCGCTCCGAGTGGAATTGTAACTGGTGTCCCGTTCGCCACCTCTTCGATAGTGTCGTAGTAATGCCCCCGATGTTTAGGGCATATAACTAACGAACTAATTTCGACCACCGTCAAAATGTTGGGATGTTTCGTCCCGGCATCGGTTTTGGACTTATCAGTGGGATCCATCGATGTCTTTCCCAAACATCCTTGTCATACTTTCCACAACTTGAAACTCCTACTTATGCCAAGTTTGTCGGCGAACATCACTGGGATATTCTTACCACAACATGCCCCCTAAGGCATTTGCTTGTCCGGCTTCGACTATCATAGAAAGTCCAAGCTGTAGAAACACAGGCAGAGAAATGTGGAACGGACATCCTAGGTGGTCTTCCAAGTATCGGGTCAGGCATAATCAAAGCCAACGACGGTTTAGATCCTTGTCTTCTACCGTCCTTGCTCGGGCGAAATATCGTAGTAATGCCCCTGATGTTAAGGGCATATAACTAACGAACTAATTTCGACCACCGTCTAAGTGTTTGGATGTTTCGTCCCGGCATCGGTGGTGGACTCATCAGTGGGATCTACCGATGCCTTTCCCAGACATCCTTTCCACAACTTGGAACTCTACTTAAACCAAGTTTATCGGAGAACATCAGTGAGATGTTCTTACCACAACAATAGACGTAGTATCGCTTAACAGATTCTGGCAAATTTTAATCGATGATATTTATAATTTTGAAAAATTAGTGAGGTCGTCTTATCTGTGGTTTGTTGCTAACCAATCTTTATTTCAACCATGAAACGACTAAAAGTGTAATGTTTTCACCCAGGCTAGATGGAACATGCTTCTGTTTTCTAGGTGTTATTTTGAACGCCAAATTAATGTCATGTTGCTGTTTTTTACAAAACAATTAATTCTGGAATTTTTGTCCTTCCATTCTGTTGGGACGGATGGGAACTTGGTGACTTATCATGCTCTTATCCATTCTGTGTTTGTGAAAAGAGAAGGGCAGTGAAATAGGACATCACAACAATATGAGGCCATTCTTTCAAAGAGTTGGAATGCTTACCCCCCACCTCACTACATCTTTGAACCACTAATATATGTGCATAACAATATAAGTAGATCTAGCACAGCTAGGAACTACAATATCATGATCCGAAGGCCACACAGGTTCTGGAACATAACACTGCATGTTGCATCAGTTTTGTACAATAAATTACCAGCTAGGATCAGGGATATACCAACAAATAGATCTAATCCCCAGATAAAAAAAAAGTTTTGTGTTGTCCCGTGTAGTGAAATGGCTTCAATTAACAACTGTGTGTCTTCTTTCTTATTAGTTACATATCTTCATATTGCATGGTATTTTACTGTGTATTTTTTATACCATCTATTTTAATGATTGTACGTTCATAATTAAGTTGGTGGATGAAAAACTAATAAGTAATTTTAAATCTGCTTCTTTTAATTTTCGTCTGAATTTGTCCAAATTAATATTACTTTGTGCTACATTTAATGGCTCATTTTTGAGCTTTATGGATACGATTTCGTGTAGAATTAAGCATGAAAAAAAGTGTTGTATAGCTTTCGCGCTTGTGACCGAGTCTTTATTTGAAGTTTTCAATTTCTATATCTCTCCTGAGACGTCATACAATATCTTTCTGTCTATAATCTTCGATATATAGACCCATTATTTGTGCCATTTCGGCTCCATTAGAGTTTTTAACTGCCTATTTCTTATTTGATTCACTTTAATTTTTGAATTAAAATAAGCAATGAATTTTTCATAATATGTGGGAGACAACAAATAAACGCTTAAAATATAAATTAAACGTCAACATTTTTGAAACAAGTGAATATATCTGCCTACTACATGAATAACATCAGCACAAATATTTTTATAATTATTTTCAATCAATGGTTTTAACTAAACATTTAATAATTTTGTCTACGAGTGTACTAAAGTAACAAATTTAGTTTTAATAATCAAAAATTTGATTTTTTTCAGGGATGCGCTCAAGTGAGTCTAGCAGACTTCAGCGTTCATACTGCAACGCAAAAATGGTATAACATTCTCGGTCTTCAGGAAGAAGCGCGGCTACCCATTAGCTTACCTCATTCGAAACAAAACTCCGACGTTTCGATAGTACGGGAGAAGCAAGAAGTAGTCGACATATCATATAAACAAAGCGGTAAAGAAGAAAGTTCCGATGATTCAACGATAATATCTTCGCAAACTAGTACTTTAACGCGAAACCAAGAGACTGTAATACCTTCCGCCATGAATTTGAATTTCGAAGAGTTGTATAACTGCCTGAAGAATACGGCGGAATATGACAGTGCCGACGAATCGGATGAAGCAGAAGACGAAGACGTTGAAGAAGAAGAAGAGGCAGAAGCTTTAGAGTTCCGTCCAAATGAAAGACTAGACGTAGTGCACGAGCACTGCGACGACGAAGATAAATACTCGGACAAACAGACCAATACCGAATGCGCCTTCTACCCAGAACAAGCTAAACATATGAAGTTGGCAGCGCAAGGAAGCCTGGAAGACCGAGGGGCTATTAAGCGAAGTCAAACTTTTTCGCCTAGCGCGCACGTCTCCAAACACGAATACATTTGTAAGCTGAATAGGAGTGACAGCGACAGTGCGATGCCTCTTTACCGACGAGGAAGTAAACCTTTTGAACGACACGCGGTCGAAAGGCGTTCCTTACGATTCAGAAGACCTTCATGCTCAATGGCGCAATTGTCGTCGAGCAAATCCCAATCGCACATCCCTCAAACACCTAGAACGTCGATAGACTTAGAGCTAGATCTTCAAGCTCAACACACTAGATTAGAAATGGTCAACGCTGAACTTCTGAGGCTGCGAGAGCTCAAGCAAAGACTGGAAGCGGCCAAGGAGCAAGGCGACACGGAACTTGCCACTTACCTTTTGGAAAATCCACAATTCCAAAACTTGATGGCGCAAGCTGAAAAGACTACGAAGACACCGGAGGAGAAGAAGGTTGAGAAAATGTTGAGGAAGGTATCGAGGGAGATATATAAATTGAGGAAAACGAAAGCTGGGAATGGAAAGCCCGATGTTATATCATTCAAGTAAGTTTAACTCTTTTTAATTAAAATATTTCTTGTCATATTGCAGAAGTACAATTTTGAGAAAATTAATAATTCATAATTTTTTCTTATTAATTACTTTTATAATAATAATAATAATAAATTCCTTTATTGCCAACTAAATCAAATCAAATTTGACAAAGCAACGTCACAAAAGCGAAACAAATCTATGCTAAAAAATATATATATATAAATAGAAATATACAACATATATATATATATATATATATATATATATATATATATATATATATATATATATATATATATATATATATATATATAAATAGAAATATACAACAGTTTTTTGGTTAAGAAAGACACTCTTCCTAAATTTTATGCATTCTACTGTTTGAATAATTTTTCACTGTAGAATTATGTGTGTATATATATATATATATATATATATATATATATATATATATATATATATATACATGCTCTCGATTAAAAGTCTAGGATTCCACTTGAAACATAGCTAACAAGGACGAATAATCAGGTCGGCAAGAAAGTAATTTCAGTTTGTAGTGTAAAATAAAACCCTTTTTTATGCAAAGGATAAACTTTAATCAATTATTTTCCATTTTGTTTGATAACTTTTTGCCATATTACTGACAGCTTCCTAATTCCACGCTGATAGTAATTTTGGTCCTTATCAGCAAAAAACTGAACCAAGTGCGAGTTATCATCTTCTGTCCGTCTGGACATTTACTTTGAATTTCTTGATTATTACTTATCCTTCATTTTGTTCGTGATTAATTAATTTATCTTACCTAGGTCGGCTAACTCTGTCATATAATTGATTTTACCTTTTTGCGATAATTTCTTTACCTTTCTGGGTTTATTGTTTTTAACTTTACTTAATAATAGATCTTCCTATAGTTTAATTCTGTCTATTAAGTGTTACCTATCATGTTCTTCGTCGTCGGTTAATTTTCTGGAGAAAAGTATCCTCCTTCTGTAGGAGAGGGGGAATTGTCACGGTTCCGTTTTACGCTTAAGCTCACTATGGCTAATTTATTTAATTTAACCTTATTTTGTAAATACTGTCGTTATGGGCAACACAGTGTCATTTTTCTTAAGTATTTCTCAGGGATTCCTTGAAGACAAGCAGTTCATTATGTACAGTTTCGACTAATTTTATTTGCTGTTATTTTGTCCCTTATTTTGGTACTTCACTACACTGTGCTTAGGTATTTTCTTATCAATATCAAATTTAATGCTACCTTTTTTTTGTATTCAGATAGATCTTGTTTTTTTCCCCATCATTTATATTCACACAAAACAACCTAGATCCACTCTCTGGGTAGAGAGCAACCCAGATCCACCCTTAGGGATACAAGCAAGTCCACCCTTAGGGACAGAAACTCAGTCCACTCTTAGAGACAAAACATCAGTGCACCCTCAGGGACAGAAAACTCTTTTTATCCGTAAATAAAGAGTAGAATTAGTATTAAAATTATTGAGTTTCATTTGTCCCACAACTTCTTGTCGTTTTTTTTAGTGCGTTACCTTTTTATATTATTAATATTTTGTGTAGCGATTTGAGAGCTGAGTTGAACGCTAGGCCCAAGCAACAACGTGGGGGGTTTCTGTGTTTACCCGGCAAAATTCAGTGGCGCCCACTTTAAATACCCACTCCTACTCTATGGCTGACCTGGAGCCGCCTCTAGCTTCCACCTTGGCTTTGCGCCTACAAATCAATTTTTACTAGCGTCTTTACATTAAATACCAGTGTAGCATATTTACACAAAATGTAGTTATTTTTAAATTCAAGAAGTATATGTATTAATGTATAAATAGAAATTTCCTGATTTCTGCAACCCAACATACATACGATCATTGAATGTGAATATAAATGGTGGGGAAAAAAACAGGATCTATCTGAAAACAAAAAAAAGGTAACAGTACATTTGATGCTGATAAGAAAATACCTAGGCACAGTGTAGTGAAATACCAAAGTAGAACAAAATAATAGCAAATAAAATTAATCGAAACTGTACATAATGAAATGTTTTCCTTCAAAGAATCCCTGAGAAATACTTAAGGAAAATGATATCATGACAAGATCATCATCATTTGTGAAATTTAACAATTCAAAAAGTGTTGCAAACTTCGAGATAAATGAAACACAATTCCTTTGCGATTTGTTAATTCGGGTCGTTTTTCATTGATTGATTCATCTAGTATCATTAGTTTTTGACAGTAAACATCTGAATTGATCGTCCGCTCTCTTGGAAGCAGTTCAAAATACTCTGTAATCCCACCAAATTGGCGTCATGACCTTTTTTGAATGCAATTTAGCTTTAGAGGTGATTTATGCTGGTTCATCACCCATGAACCATGATCGATTTCGAATGATGTTACTGTAGATGATCAATTTTCTATTGGTTTTTGCAATGTCCGGTACAATCTCCAGACCTTAACCCCATTGAAAGAAAGTTTGTGAGAAAAAGTTGTATGTCGTAGTCGTACATAAATATATTTTGGTCAATCATACATAAATGTTTCCAATTTAACAATGATTGATAAAAGAAATCATTGAATTATGGACAAATCTTCTAAAAAGTATTATTCAAAATTTTGTTACCTCAGTGACGGGAGGTTGTTGTCAAGTAAGAAATAACAATTGATATTTTATCAGCTCTTAATATAATACCATTGAATACAATTTTCGTTTACTTATTTTTGTGACTTTTTAAAATTATAAGTGTAGATAATATTGTATTAAAATTAGCTACAGATTACAAGCTTATGACTGTGTTGCTCTCTCTACCTTAGTGTAATAGGGTATATATATATATATATATATATATATATATATATATATATATATATATATATATATATATATATATATATATATATATATATATATATACTAGCGACCCGCCCCGGCTTCGCACGGGTGCAATGCTGATACTAAATACACTACAGAAAAACTGTGACTATTTATTTTATTTTTACAACAATTATTACATCGGCCTCCGACGCGCTATTTATAGGCACGCTGCCGCCGCCCCGGTCGGCCAGTACCGCCGCAAGCGCTACTTCCCGCAATTTTAAATCTGTAATATCTTCGAAAATATTCATTTAAATCTTGTGCTGTAAAGGACCATATAGATCTATATTAAATCAACAATGTATTTAAGCTATTTAATTGGATAAGGATTAATGCTGTATTGGTTAAAATCGCTTCAAAATTTGCCATTATTTGTCGTAAAAAGTAAATGACAAAAAAATGTTATTGTGGGATATCCATGAGAGATAGACATATACCATCGCGGAGTTTTCTGTAGACCTTTTCAATGTGTACAAATAATTACTACATTATTTTGATAAATCTCGTAGGGTTCAGCCTGCGTTTGTAATGTAAGCGGAAAAAAATATGATAATTAACGACATCACATTAGAAACCTCAAAAATAACAGTATTTCTCCACTATTTAATGGATGCTATTATACATATAAACCTTCCTCTTGAATCACTCTATCTATTGAAAAAAACCGCATCAAAATCCGGTGCGTAGTTTTAAAGATTTAAGCATACAAAGGGACATAGGGACAGAGAAAGCGACTTTGTTTTATACTATGTAGTGATATATATATATAAATATGTAGATAAGTTTTTGTCCGTGTAATTTAAAATAAAATAGAATAAAATATTGGCGAAGCGGACGTGAAAATTTGTCAATCTACATGATTCTCGTATTAAAAAGTGCGGAGCACTCCAAAATATCCGCACATTTTTGAATACGAGAATCATGTAGATTGACAAATTTTCACGTCAGCTTCGCCAATATTTTATTCTATTTTATTTTAAATTACACGGACAAAAACTTATCTACATATTTATTTACTTGTTTGGCTTTGAAACACGCTAAACAATGCTCTCATGGTGGGATCGTTTGGTGCGGCACGTGGCTTTGGCTGCTTAAATAGCGGTATGCTTCCTTGCCAGTACCGAAAAATGCGACCCCTATCTTTTGGGCAGCGCATTTCGTGCACTCGATTTTACATATTTCTGTTTTAATTCACCGTCGCGCCACCATATGACGGTTCTCTTACAAACTTTGTTAATCTGTATCTGTATGGTTCTTGTATTATCAAGTGGACCATCGAGATGTCGCCTTTGTCGTCTTATTTGCCGTATTTTGATTATAAATGTGGCTTATACGATGCAAGGGCGAGATGATGGTTTGTACCGACTGCGGTGGCCTGACGAGTCCCATATTAGGACGAAACAGCGCTGTCGCCATCTGTCGGACCCAGAGTTTTTCCATATTTTGGAGTGCTCCGCACTTTTTAATACGAGAATCATGTAGATTGACAAATTTTCACGTCCGCTTCGCCAATATTTTATTCTATTTTATTATATATATATATATATATATATATATATATATATATATATATATATATATATATATATATATATATATATATATATATATATTATAAGAAGAAAGTCTTATATAAACTTAATTTTTATTGCAGAGAAAAAATGGCTTTCTTCACCAAATCACAAACGTCTGTACCTTTTCTACCCGATGAGTCAAATTACGACGAATCAAAGGAACAGTCGAGTGACGACAGCAATAATCAAAATATTAGCAGTAAGAGTAGCAACGATAGTGTAGGTGACAATAAAGAAAAAGATACGCCATATAGTTATGTTGTAGATAGGACACTGGGAGTCGAGGTTTGAGAAATAATTAAAGATGTATGGATATGTAGGTACAAATAGTTCTTAATTTGTATCGGTGACGTTATGATGATTTAAGGTATGTTTTAGCGGCATTAGATGGTTATAATTGGGAAAAAGTGTTAAGCAGCGGCGGAGGCACCGGCTTTTTTTTAAATTTTAATTTATCAAAATGCCTTTAAAATATAACTAAAAATTATAGGTATCTCTAAAGTAGCCAAAAAGAGTAAATAGGGCATAAAGAAATTGCTCTTAAGAGGCTTGAAAAGTGGAAATCACCAATATTTACTGTTCCTTATAATATTATTGATAGGTTATTTTTTTTATATAAAAAACCATAGACATGTAAAGACATAGAGTCCGAGTCCTGTAGAAGCGCGCTTTCTTTTGCTTAAAAAGAGACAGAGCGAAAGAGATCAGTAGTACCTCCCTCGGCTTATAGAAAGATAGATAATACTGACCTATTTTGCTCCGTTTAATTCTATAGGAGTTGTGGTGTATATCTTTATATGTCTATGCAAAAAGCTAAGGGCTTCCTGATTATTAAGATCAGCTTGGGCAAAGCATATCAAAAGAATTCGTTTTATTATGTATTTTAAAATTAAAACCCGATAATTTTCCCGAGTGAGAAAAGTAAGTTAAGTAAGTTTGTACTTTATAGAAATCATCGCATTTTTTTGTATGCATTTTGATGCCCATTTTAACATTGATTTTGTGAATAAATCAATTTTCAGTTTTTCTACAGGATAGAAGAAATAAAATTAAACTCGTTTCTACTTTGGAGGTACAGAAGAGTACTATTTTAACTACTGCTTAAAAATTATTTTAATATTTATTTTTCTAACTTATTTTTTATTGTTGAAAAAGAGGTGTAGTTCTATGGTAGAAATGTTTCGATTTCAGTGAATTCTAGTGCTTTAAACAATGCTTACGTCCAGCCATTTTTAACGGACTTCAACAAAGCAAGAGAGGATTCTCAATTTTTTATTTTTTAAGGGGTGATTCAGAAAAAATTTCCGATCTCTCGTGTAGTTCACGCGAAAATAACATTTTATATTCATATAATTTTTTTCGAAATATTCGCCCAGTACTTGAGATCTGAAATGTAATTTTCTGAAAATACCTTTTTTCTGCTTAATAAAATGATCTAACCTGAAATTTTGGTCATAGTTATAATAAATGAACACTCTCAGAATGGTTTAACAAATTTTTTTTATTGCATGCCAGATGAGCCGGGGGTGCTGTACCCTGGTTCAATTTTTTGTTCTGATTATTTATTTAATATTTTCTTAGAAAAAATGTACTCTTATGATTTCCAGAAATGAACTATTTTTGAGATAAATCCATTTGAACATTTCACTGCCTCAAATTTGAATGCAGTTTCGCAATCGATAAGCTGCTTAAAGCTAATTGTTATTTTAACTTTTTTAGTATCATTAATATCACTTTTCTGTCATATATTTATGTCACACATAGATTATGAATCTAAAATTAAATTCTCAAAATTCTATATGGCTGACTAAATTTTTATTTGCTCCAATTCTTTTTTTTTTAAATTGTCATTTATATTCCATAATCAAAAAAGAAAATTTTTTGTAACTCAATTTAGTATGATTTACAATAATTCTGACTAAAATGGGTACTCTTTTGCTAACTTGGAGCAAATCAAAAAATAAAATATACAAAAATTTGTATATGTACTAAAAAGCGAAAAATAATTCTATAAATTTTAAAAATTAAGATATCAGTAAGAAATAAGAAAATCTATTTTCTTTTGTGTTTAACTGATTGCCTAGGTTTATTCTCTTTTCAAGCAGTTGCAGGAAAGAACACATACAAACAGTTTATTTCCTGCAGATATAATTCTAGTTCTCTTTTACACGTTTCGACCGTCTTATGGTCTCGTCAGTGGAGCTGTATCGAACGGAGAGCAACATTCGCAGGAAACCATTGTCTGTATAATATATATATATATATATATATATATATATATATATATATATATATATATATATATATATATATATATATATATATATATATATTTCAAGACATATCGGTAGGGCATTAAAATCTTCCAACTTCGATGTTAAACTAAAAAATATTGCCAGTCGAACGACATCTATACATTCACTGGAGTAGTGCGAAACTTAAAAAAAGAAAAAGATTTCAAGTAAGAAATAAATCTATATTTCTGACAGGTTCAAATAGTTTCTAATATATATGTATTTTCCTGTCAAGCAGATAAAGGATGGACTATACACAAACGCAGTTTATTTCCAGCAAATATAACTATGGTCCTCTCTCCATACGCGTTTCGAGCACGTTATGATCTCATCAGTGGAGCTGTATCGAACGGAGAACAATATTCGTAGGAAACAATTGTAATTACTGCTAGGGTTAGGCGATATGATACGATATTTCTTAGTATCGATACTTTGACTATCGATATTTTTAATGCGATACATTGTTAGTATCGATACACACGATCCAGGATTGATAAAGCAACGGCATCTAATTATCACTAGAGCAAACTTTATTTACATAGATTTACTTACAGGTTGCTGTAAAGTTTTTATTTTTAACAGAAGAAGAACGTCCAATATGTTATTTATCTATTCGTAAATATTTACTTCCTTTATATTTTGTTTTATTTTTGCTTAACTTTGAAGTATATAATATCTATTTTTACATGTATTTGTTCTGATACGATAACCAAACGGTTTTATTTTTATAATATATCACAAATCAATAGATATTATGCTACTGTTTTAGTATGTACAGTTGTATGAACGATCGCCTGTAGTGTAATATCTTACCTATGGATCCCGTCAAGGAATGACTTCAAATTTAACATCCAAAAATAATTATGGACGTAAATAAGGATGTCCGGAAAGGCGTCGGTGGAACTCACTGACGAGTCCGCCACCGGTATCAGGACGGAACACGCTTTAGAGATTTTTAGTGGTCGAAAATTAGCTTGTACTTATGTCGTAACATCGCCGACATATTTGCAACAGTACCTACAATATTACTTTAAAATATGTATATAATTATTGGATTTCTTAAAATTTCTGTTCGTATTTTGCCTACATTTTAATGAGGAATTTGAAATTTAATACTAGTTATTTAAATTCAAACACCATTTTAAAATTTTTTGTACAAAACGAAAATATCTGGATCGTCAAGATATCGATACTCTAGATATCGATATTTTTGAGAGCGATATTTTATCGTATCACTACGTTTTTTATGATATGGATCGATACTTTTTAGGGTATTATTGCCGTGTTCAGTTTTAAAATCTATTTTGACCACTCGTCAGTGGGTGTCTGCCAGTGCCTTGCTCAGAAACCATTTGACATTCTTTTCAATATTTTCATACTGGTATTTGAACTTACTTGACGTTGGAAACTATCGGTGAGATGTCTTAAAGTGGCCGGCTCTTGCGATACAATTGTCTATATAAAATATAAATTCCGAGACATATTGGTAGGATATTAAAATAGGACCAAAGTTGTATTTTCAGATAATAAACTGTTTGTATATATTATTTCCTTTATCTGCTTGAAAAAAGAATATATTATATATTAGCAACCATTTGAATACGGCAGAAAAATAGATTTATTTATTTCCTACTGAAGTTTTAAATTTTTTTATTTAATGATCTGGCAAAGAAAATGTCAATTACATAACCACATTTACTGAATTGTTGCACTTTTTAAAGAAGATTCGTTTAAAAAAAAATTATAAAGAAAACATTATTTGCTTTTTAATGTTTCAACCATTGAAGCATTAAAAAACAAACAATGTTTTACCTACAAATATTTAAAAAATCTTTCACCGATTGCAAAATCAAACAAGGTATTAAAAGAAAATACGTGAAACAACACCGCATTTTATGGAACCTCAAAAAATGCGTTCAAAGTGATTAACTTAAGATATAACATGGCACAAGTATTGTTTAAAGCGTTATTGAAATTTTATCTTTACATTTCTCATAATTCTTTTTTAGTTGTTTTTATATAGAAAAGGTCATAACAGTAGAATATATTTTAATAATTATAATAAAAAAAAAACAGCTAAAAAAGAAAATGCAACCTATAATATCTCCTGTATTTTGTAAATTATTTTTATGATTAAGACCAAACGTCAGTCTCGCATTCGTCATGTTATTTTTGGGTTACAGAGTTCCAAAAACAGTAAAAAAGGCAGGTAAAAATAACTAAATTACTACCCAAAAACAAAATGAATGCAAGAATTACGTTTGCTTGTAAGGAAATTTTTAATGATTAGTGATTGTGGCAACATTCGCCTAAAAGATATTTTCTTCGGGTCTATCTTAACAAGTCAATAGAAAATTTTCTAAATTGATCATGTACCAAAAAGTATTATAATCTTTTACTTTTAACCACTTTTACCACCCTGGACAAGAATGACAGGTCTGCTTGGAGTTGTAATGTGAATAATAAAAAAATGTTTGTCTGGAGATTTTTTATAATTTGATTAAAAGTATAAATTTAATCGTAGCTAAAAGTGTTAGTTTACAAGGCCAGGGGGGTAAACAAGGTTATTACATTACTCTCAAGGAGAGTAATATTGTTTGGCAAAATATATACAATAAGGATGTAAAGTTGGGAATAAATTCATCATTTAGAAAACGCTAGGTTTTATGAAACAATACTCGAACTATGTCTTTATTTGGTACGAATTTTTTGCCAATATATGAATTTATACAGGTTGACTGGAAAAAACTGTGCTATAATCAACTTTGATCTTTTAAATAGTGAATCCCAATTTTTTGTACCCTTTTAGACTTCTTGCAAAATTCTGGTCATTTTCCCTATTACATGTCCTTATGCCTAATTGTAGTTGTTTTCAATTTATCGACATTTAACACTTAAAATGACGTAGTGCCAACACTAGGCGCAATTTCATTTCAATGGTCAGGCCTTCTAACGTCTGATCGCTGAAGTGAACCAGCATCTGGCGCGGTCGCGCGGTTATTAGTTAGATGGTATTGTGAATATACATTTTATTCGCAAGGAAAATAATTAATGAAAGTTTGAAGTTGCTCCAAACGGCGCTTTGATTGAGAATATCACTTGATTTCGGGGCGTGGCGCCATCTTCACTATAAAAGAAAAGCCAGAAACTGCGAAACTAAGGACATTACGGTGCTCTCTTGAAGAGTTAACTTGTTCTTGATTGAGCTTAGAGCTCGGGGGCCACGAGATTGTTCCCTTATTAGGACAACTCATGGTTCTCAACGTAGGTTGTTCGACAACATAAAAACTACAGACCTTAAAGATCGTGCACGAGTCTAAATTCCTTACTACATTTTAAACCATTGATAAAAACAGCAAGAGTTAGTGACGCGTAGAATTGCTTTACATTCACGGGAAAAGTAAATAACTCAGGAATCGAAGGGATCGTTCGTTCAGGAGGAAGTGGGCTTTACGTACTCCGTACACTTGAACAACAAAGATTTCTTGTCGGTTCTGAACCTGAACTTCACCAAGTGGAGAAAACCAGAATTTGATACTATGCGACTAATAAATAGTTGTAGTATTACTGATTATAAGGTTATGAAATCTGAAACTTGGCTAATTAATCCTGAAGATGACAGTGGAGAGGTAAAAGTCCCGGACTTGACAATGCAGAAAAAGAAATTAACTTTAGAACAAAAAAGCGGTTTTAATTAGGAAAACAAAAATTGAAATAAAATTAAATTGGATCCAAGGATAAGTGTTACTTCAATAACCTCTTCCCAACTAGCTTATTCCCTAGATGTGGTGACCTCACCAACAACCCATATCACGGGGTTGTTGGTGAGTACCAAACTTGCACAAATAATTGAAAAATCGAAGAGTCATAATAAAAACCTGGTAATTGAACGAACTTAAAAATAAGAGAAAACGGGACATATTACTTCGGTAGTTAAAATAAAAACAGATCCATATTTTCTAAGTACGATGGACGTGAACGGTGGCGGGCGAAAGTAACGGTAACTAGAAAAGTTTTAACCAGCGTTGACGTTTCGCCAAGGCCGAGAAAATCTGTAAAAAATCATCATAAAGGTAATCTTGAAAAACTACGTTGAAAATAAACGGGAAATGCGAAACTTGAGAAAAAATAAAAACTCCGATGATTCGTGCTTGATAATATAACAATTGGTAACCGCTTGGAAGACGTGAACGTAGTCGGAACACAGGTTAAACTGTATGTCCAGTCGCCAAAGAGTCTCCATTACAGACGCAACTTTAAACCCAAAAAAGGAACAACAATTAATTTATTTTACTAAATATGTGTCTGAATAACTTTCATTTTCAGTTAAAATTAACTCAAAGTGAAAATTTGACCGGATGGGGCAAAGAAACAGGTTATTGAACCAGGGATTCTGGTAAATAATTATTGTGTTTCATTTTGAGTTTTAATTGCCGACAGATCGAAAACGGGTACATTTAGGTATAGACATGTAATAGAAAAAATGTTCAGAATTTTGCAGGGAGCCTAAAATTGGGATTACTATTTAAAAAAGCAAAGCACAGCTTTGGAAAAAATTCATACCAAACAAACTAATTCAATGTGTCAGAGCGATTTTTCAAAAAAATCGAGCATTTTTTAATGAATTTATTGTATATATAAAGAATGCGATTTTTAAGAAACATCAAGTTGTAGTTAGACCTAAGAAATGAAAATGTTTAAAAACTGAAATTCCTAAAATGTGATTAAAATTAATAAACTTTTTGGGAAATACACATTAAAATTAGGAATAAAAATTAATAAACAATTATGTGATGTAGTGCCTTCAGATCTGAATCAAGTCTTCAATTTACTATTGTTAATACTCAAAAAAGTTGTTCTTAGATTTACAATCTCGCAAGTGATGGACGCGCTTTTATGTAAACAGTTTTAAGCTCTATTCCCTCCGCTTGAAATTTCTAGACACAAAATAACTAAATACAAAGATCTGGCAACAATGCATGAAACAAAATTATAAATTTTAACTAAATCCAAACCGAAAATTGTGTTTCCCTAATAATATAAAAACTCTAAATTAGTTTTTACTTTTAAATACAATGCTGATATTTATTGAAATTGTCAACGATCTGAAAGAAATATAGATCAAGTGGAAATATATATATATATATATATATATATATATATATATATATATATATATATATATATATATATATATATATATATATATATATATATATTTATTTAGTTGGTTATTTTCTTGGGAATATGGTTCATTTTTATATTGAAACTACATATATACAGTAGTCATACTTATTGTATATATATATTTTTATTTTTCAGGACGTTTCGATTCTTTCGAATCTTTTTCAACTGATGCGGATGCATTAAGAACAGAGATTTTTGTTTTAAACAATAGTTAATTACATCACAAACCAATTGTAGTCACTCACTCTTTTGTATATTCAAAAGAGTGAGTGATTACAATTGGTTTGTGATGTAATTAACTATTGTTTAAAACAAAAATCTCTGTTCTTAATGCATCTGCATCAGTTGAAAAAGATTCGAAAGAATCGAAACGTCCTGAGAAATAAAAATATATATATATATACAATAAGTATGACTACTGTATATATGTAGTTTCAATATAAAAATGAACCATATTCCCAAGAAAATAACCAACTAAAAATATATTTAATGGTTCAAGAAAAATTACTTCCTATATATATATATATATATATATATATATATATATATATATATATATATATATATATATATATATATATATATATATATATATATATATATATATTTTTATTTTGTGTATCGTGTCACGTGGCTATACACTCTGATACAGTTTTGACTTCAGGTCGTTCTAACAGGTTTAAATGGAATATTGCTCATCTGATGTGGCCAGATCTTTGGCTAAATCTAAAATTGTTCTTTAGATTTTGCGTCTAGAAGTTTTATTAATCAAATGTTTTTTTACTGGTTGCAATAGTTATATGTCATATTATCACTGTTATATTTTAGTACAATCTCTTTTTTACTTTGTTACCATATTCTCATAATATTGTTAACATAAAATTGTTCTTAAGAAGCCTGCAGTGCTTCTTATGAATGATAAAACGTTTTTTGACACTTTGAAAAGCCATAGTCTTTTACTGTCCTATGCAGCTGAAACGTTGGGTTTTTTCTCATTATTTTTGTTATCTGCAATGATACGTAAAGTATCATGTGTGTAAAAGGGACACTCTTATATATCATCATATAATCTGCCGCTGGATTCGGTTAGCAATAGAGAAAATCTTTTAATGACTAAGAAACCTGATTTGGGCAATACTGCGAAATAACAAATAAATATCCCAAAACGAGGGTGAATGCTATAAAACAAACTTTTTGAAAATTAAATTTATGCATTGTGGCAACGTCGCAACATATAATTAGTGCCAAATCTGACAACATGTGCCAAGAAACTTGGCGATTTGTTTGAAAAGTTTTTTTTTAATTAAAAAATTGCTAAAAAAATTTTGTCCACTACAATTAGTACTGATGAATTACCAAATAATTTATCTAAAAATTTAATAAACATACAAAAATGTCAATGTTGCAAAATCCTCGCTATATATTCTCATTTTTTAAGTTCTGATCACTTTAATAATTTTTAAAATTTGAGCTTGACGTCATAACAAATAACACGTTTTATATTGTTTGTAAGATTCAAGAAAAAAAAATGACTTGTTATTTTTGCTATCAAATGATTCCAGCGTTGTCAATTTGCGAATTAATTCTTTTTTTATGTAAAATGTATTTTTAAGCTGTTGATATATATAAAAATATAATCACAGTAGGAAGAAAAGTAAGAAAACGTGCAACTTATGTATTATTGCCATCATCGAGTTTCGCATAGGCATGTAAAAGACCCCTTATACGCCTCAACTATATTAGTTGAGTTTATTTTTGTTATTTAGCTTTCTTACATGGTTATTCGTGATTTTTTATAATGTATATTATGTAAATAATAATTATTAAAGTAATTTTAAAGTGTAATATAAATAATTAGATGTTTTTAAAAAACAAATATACATTCTTAACTGAAAATTATTGTATTATTCTAATAAAATATTTAATAAAATACGTTTTTAAGAAATTATGTTTTATTTTTAATTAATGCTGCGTTCACACCCCACACGCATCGAGGCGAACCTATCCGACCAATCTCCTCGGGTATAATAGTGCTGAAGGGTCGGAACGCATCTTCAATGCAGTCGATGTCTACAGATTGCAATATGGGCAAATATCGAATATGGTTGTAGCGTATATCTTCTGTCAGTGGCAGAGTACACCTTACAGTGTGTCCTTACCCAAATAGCACACTTCAGTCCACTGGATATCCATCGTTTATCCAAAGTTGGACATACTGGGTCTCCATGGGATGTCCAGAATTTGTCCACCAACATCCTATGGATATCCACTAGACTATACGTTTGTCCCACTCATGGACGTCTTTTTGGATTACATATATTGTCCAAGTATGGATCATTTTTGGATATTAACAGGACTAATTTTGGATGTCCATATATTGTACATTCTTGACCCGATTGTGGACATATTATCCGATGGTATTGTGCTTTTTGGATAAATAGGTCATAATCTATGGTTCCCTCTTCTTGACGTTCCGGTAACGTGAATGGTAGATATTTTCAGAATTTGCTTAGGGTCAGAGAGCTTACAGTACCTAATTAATCTGCACTTCTGAAGACACAGACCACTCATGTCATCAAAACGTCGATAACAAGTAACCATAGATGGCCCTATTAGTCCCAAAAATTAAACAGATATAAATTACATTAGCGAACCAGGCAACAGGAACTGGATCCACATATTACACTTATTGATTACAATTGTCAAGTTTTTAATACAATACTATATAAGAATATAAAATTTTATAATTAGTCGAATTGCAAGTGCTACAAAATATAGCTTCAATTGATTTAAATTGTTCAAGCTGTAGAAGGATCGCTATGAATAAGTTATCTGGTTCCATAGTAATAGGTACAATTTCAATTGGGTAATAGAAAATATACCAATTATTTAAATAAAGACTTTTTATTGTTACAATAATTATTTTTTTCTAGATTTATTTCTGTCGTTTAATCTCTTCTGCCATTGTCTAATCTCGTCTTCGGCTGTTTTTTATCGGCCCCCCATTCTTCTACCGCAGCTGAAAATTAATAAGGTTTAACGTTAAATGATGCAGTATTTTATGGTTTTGTAGGAATTTAAATATCTCTCTCACTCTCTCTATGTATACATATATATATATATATATATATATATATATATATATATATATATATATATAAAAGCAAATGCATCGTTACTGCTTAGAGTGCTTAAACCAACAGGCCAGAAAAAAAATTTTAACACACTTTTTGTCTGGGTATTATCAGAACAAGAGGATCTAGAGTTCAACGTGTGAAATCTGACACCTAATTTGTTCTTATTATTTACGAGTATGACAAATAAAACAGAGAGATTTTTTTCATCAAATTTTTATATTTAAGTGGTAACTTACCTACAAATAGTGAACATAAGTTCTTTAAAGGGCACTTTACTGTTCCATCATATGTATAATTTCCTCCAATTTTCGCTAATTGTAAAACCTAAAATTATATTACTTTATTGAGATAATTAAACGTTAATTCCACATATGCTAACCTAAGAATATTTTTGACTTTAAGAATCAAAGTAAAAAAAATATATATATAAAATAATCCTGTAAATTAAGTTTTTTTTTATCAATAGACTCATACACATAAAGAAACATTACTCGAATAAGTTTCAGCTTTTATTTCAGAAGAAGTGTAATAAACTTACTGCATCTTTGAAGTTTAAATTGTCCTGAAGATCTTATGTGACTTGAGGCAGCTGATTATTTTCTTAAGTAAAAGGATAGTTGAACTCCTGCAGAAAATTCTTTGTAGATACTTGTTTTTTCCCTATTTAAGATTACCTGATTATCCTCTCTAATTTGGTACAAATTGGCTTTCACATAGGAATTTTATTTGGACCAATCTGTGGAAAATTCATCTAAAAAATAATTAAAATAAATTAAATTATAAGTCTAAACCTAGAGTCGAACTGTCAAAACTTTATTATATATTTTTAAACAATTATACTGCACAAAAATACACATCAATGTAAACTTTTACTAGCGTTTAATCCAAAATAGTCATAAAAAAATTAATATAATTATTCAAATTTGCTATAGCTTTTATTCCATTATAAATTTTGATAACATTTATTAATGCCAGCAATCTTATTAGACTGATTATTCAATAATGACTTTGTCAGAGAGAATTTTCTCTAAAATTTACAATTTTATTATTACACAAATTTACAACTCTATCTGTGCTCCATTTTTACCAATAAGATACAAAATTCATTGGCCTATCAAAATATTTGCACTTATTTGTAGTAATTTCCATTTAAATAAGTAATTGTACGAAAAAGTATAGCTACAAAAGCTATATTTTAACATACGTGTTTTGATACTGAATATTTTGTTCACTTTCAAATTTGTGCGAGTTTGATACTAAATTATCAGCTTTTCGTCGGGCATGTCTGTAGTTTCGTTCGGTAATTTTTGGTATAATTAAAAAAAAATAAATTAAAAATAACTATACTTACCTTTAACGGTGGCATCTTCTTCAAATAAAAAGCACACTTGATTTTAGCTCAAATAAAACTCCAAAGGTCTTTTTTAGCTCGACGTCAACACAATAATGGGCACAAAATATCTGAAGGGATATTTTGTGATCATGGCTGGCCGGCGGGTTAAGAAATGACAATTCTACAGGCCGATATAACAGTACCCGATTTTACCGACAACCCGAAATTTAATTAATGGACGTCTGATGGACTTACACTGGACATCCAGATATGGACGTCCATATAGATTACAGGTCATCACATCTAATGGACATCCATAAACGGTCCATGGACATACAGGACATTATATGTACCTATTCTGGATATCCAATGGAAATCTTGTGCTATCTGGGTAGTGATTTATCTTGTTTGCGCTTGTTTTTATATATTATTTGAGATTAGTGAGATACCCAAAAGATATACATCCATTTATATGTACCTCAGTTCTTCTGTTATCGAAGTAAATTGTATGATATCATGTTGATACATCTATCTTTAACAGACAAGAATGTAAAACGTGCAACAAGTATTAAATAATATCAATGTTTAATCAAAAAACAATAACAAAGTTCAAGTAATAGCAAATTACGCTGCTGTAACAGACGTGCGCGTATTACTAGATGAAGCCAAGATGGCGCCATACTAGAAACATTTTGACTGTTGTCCAATGTTTGCTGTAATAATAAAACAATTTTTAAAATAAATGTCGGAAGTACATGTATACATTTTAAAAAAATTGAAAAAACTAACTAAAAAGAAAACATTAATTAAGCAACACATTTGTTAAAACTCTTTAAAAAATTAAATTGGACTTTATCTATTATCTCAGGATTATCAAAAATGTTGCCAGCATTTAAAATGCGCATCAAAAATTCTTCACGTGTGTTCACCAGAGTCTTGTATACTTCTGTTTTAAGAGCACCTCACAAATAGAAGTTACACTAATTTCAGTCTGGAGAACGTGGTAGCCATTTTACTGGTGCCCCCTTCCCTCTTACAATCCATCAATTGGGATATTGGTCATGTAATATAGCAACGAAAAAATGGAGTGGGGCACCATCATGCATTTACCATAGCTCTCGCCAAAGTAAAATAGTCAAATTTTCCAGTTGTTTAAAATACCTATTTAAAATTCATCACATAATGAAATTCTGCATTCAGCTTTCTTAAAAATATGCAAAATTATTCAATAGTGTGGGTACAAGGTAAATGTAATAATAATAATAATAATCGACATCTTTTTTGGAGCATAAATCATTCCAAATCTTATTATAATAAGGCACATTTTAGAAACAAACGTGTTGCAATAAATTTAAACCAGTTGTAAAAAGTGCATATTTCTTTCACAACTTTTGGTTTTCGTAAGATTTTGTAATGAAGATCGACTGCACTGTCTTCCAAGTATTTTATCAAGGTTTTTCTATTAGTCAGTTACTATAAAATAATCTATTGCCGAAAAAATATCAGTTTAATTTTAGATTAGGTTAAAACAATATGAAAACCGTAAGTATCTGTCTTATAGATTATGCTCTAAGGTTAAATTTTAGACTCTTTGCAAGGAATAATTTATACAAGTAATTGTTTGTTTATAACAATATATTTTTTTGCTTGATAATTTATTAATAATTTCATCAACTATATTTTGGAAATTTTATTAATATAGTTTACCAGGAAGACAAAATTCAGCGTAGATGGACAATACATATTTATGATATTTATATGGTGTTAATACTAACTACCATCACTACATAGTATAAAACAAAGTCGCTTTCTCTGTCCCTATGTCCCTTTGTATGCTTAAATCTTTAAAACTACGCACCGGATTTTGATGCGGTTTTTTTCAATAGATAGAGTGATTCAAGAGGAAGGTTTATATGTATAATAACATCCATTAAATAGTGGAGAAATACTGTTATTTTTGAGGTTTCTAATGTGATGTCGTTAATTATCATATTTTTTTCCGCTTACATTGCAAACGCAGGCTGAACCCTACGAGATTTATCAAAATAATGTACTAATTATTTGTACACATTGAAAAGGTCTACAGAAAACTCCGCGATAGTATATGTCTATCTCTCATGGATATCCCACAATAACATTTTTTTGTCATTTACTTTTTACGACAAATAATGGCAAATTTTGAAGCGATTTTAACCAATACAGCATTAATCCTTATCCAATTAAATAGCTTAAATACATTGTTGATTTAATATAGATCTATATGGTCCTTTACAGATTTAAAATTGCGGGAAGTAGCGCTTGCGGCGATACTGGCCGACCGGGGCGGCGGCAGCGTGCCTATAAATAGCGCGTCGGAGGCCGATGTAATAATTGTTGTAAAAATAAAATAAATAGTCACAGTTTTTCTGTAGTGTATTTAGTATCAGCATTGCACCCGAGCGAAGCCGGGGCGGGTCGCTAGTTATGTATAAGTACTAAAATTGAAAAAGCTAGCTTAAGAATAGCTTAGCGCCTATAAAAGTATTTTTTAATATAAATCGCAGTTGAAATTGAAAAATTAATAGTCTATATATATTATCTAATGTATAAATTTCAGAATTTTTTAAAAAAGCTATTCAAACTTTGTGTAAAGTAATAATCAATATTTCACTTTTTAGCAATCTATTTTCACGATCTGAGACATGGCTAATATTTTATGATAATGTTGTTAACAATAAAAATAATGCCAGATCATATTATTATATATAGTTTTAAATTTAATTTATTATTTAAATTCTAGGGACTAATTTTGCTGACAATATTTTACCTGGCATATGCGGAGAATAAATTAAATCCTACAAGGGCTAAATGTGGATATGTCCATGGATGGCAACAACCAGCTTCTTATGTACGAGTAGAAGTTCATCGACAAATTATAAAAGAAGTTAAAGTTCTCTATCCAGTACCACAACCCAACCCAGTAATACGAGTTGAAGTTCCAGTTGAGAACAGGGTTGAAGTTAAGGTTCTATTTCCACAACCTTACCCAGTAGTTCAAAAAGTTCATCTACCAGTACCTGTTGAAAAAAGAGTAGAAGTGCCACTACACGTTCAATTTCAACAACCTTATCCTGTTATTCAAAAAGTAACAGTTCCAGTTGAAACCAGAGTGAAAGTTCCTGTCCCTCAACCATACCCAAGTATCCAAAAGGTTCCTCATCCAGTAACAGTGCCTGTTGAAAAGAAAGTTGAGGTTCCTGTTCGAGTGCCCGTAAATGTTCGATTTCAACAACCTGATCCTGTTATTCAAAAAGTAACAGTTCCAATTGACAACAGAGTGAAAGTTCCTGTCCCTCAACCATACCCAGTTATCCAAAAGGTTCCTCATCCAGTAATAGTGCCTGTTGAAAAGAAAGTTGAGGTTCCTGTTCGAGTGCCCGTAAATGTTCGAATTCAACAACCTTATCCTGTTATTCAAAAAGTAACAGTTCCAGTTGACAACAGAGTGAAAGTTCCTGTCCCTCAACCATATCCAGTTATCCAAAAGGTTCCTCATCCAGTAATAGTGCCTGTTGAAAAGAAAGTTGAGGTTCCTGTTCGAGTGCCCGTAAATGTTCGAATTCAACAACCTTATCCTGTTATTCAAAAAGTAACAGTTCCAGTTGACAACAGAGTGAAAGTTCCTGTCCCTCAACCATACCCAGTTATTTAAAAGGTTCCTCATCCAGTAATAGTGCCCGTTGAAAAGACTGCCATACCCACAACCCTATCCAATGTATCAAAAAGTTGAAGTACCAGTCGAAAAAAGAGTTCAAGTACGCGTTCCGGTCCCACAGCCCTACCCTTTTGTTCAAAAAGTGACAGTACCCCAACCAGTACGGTTATCCCTTGAATGTGCATCTTCAGTGTAATGAATTCACAAAGATCTAAGAGGAACGAGTTTTAAACCTAAACACCACCATTTCTTCAAAAAATATAATCATATACTCACTTTTACTTATTATTTTCTATTTAAGAAAATTTTACATATTTTCGTTTTTCTTTTCTAAGCCTACATTTGAAAAGATATACCAACTTGGTCATTCATTGAAAAAAATAGTGTTGACTCTTGCAAAAAAAAAACAAAAAATAAATAAATACACTAAATGAAAAGGTATAATTTAACTTATTAAAGTCTTTTTTATATCTATACAATATAAATTATTATCCCGACATCCAACGTAAACTCTATTTTTAAAAACATTAGGAGATGAAAAACTTTCTGCTGGTAATTTATGTCTAAATACAATTTTTCCAGAATTTATATCTATAACATACAAAATCCCTACGTTACAAACACATACAATGAGTATTTTATTTCCATACTTATACACAAATGGAGTTGATGAAATTTCTGATTCTAGTTGAAAAGTGTTGGATATCTTGCAATTATTATCATTTAATGAAATTTCATACACTTTAGAATCGTGACAACCAAAATATATTTTATCTTCATAAACAGATAAAGATGAAAATATATTGCTGTTTATTTTTTGGGTCCATTTCAGATCTCCAGATGATGAAATGCAGTATAACACACCTAAAATAAATTATAAAAATATTATAACTTGGCAATGTTGTAACATAATACAAATAAAAAGCTAGATTCCTTAATAATACATTTATTATTAAATGCCCCTTCACAAAATATAATAACAAGTGAAAGATAAATTATATTATTTTTAATTTCAAGATTTGTCCTATACCGCACAAGTTTTGAAAGTAATATTCATTATACCTATTATAGTTCACAAATTCTACGGGTTCATCTTTTGACAGATGACAGATTACATACGAAACTGACCTGTTCTTACTTACTATGTTCCGTTTTTCACTTAGTGTGATATCACATGACTTCAAATATTAATTATTCCAAGTAGAACAATCCTCAGAGTGAAAAAAGGAAATGGTTGTTCACAGAGGTTATATAGCAATATAAATGACAATTAACGTATAAAAATACTTACCAGTAACACATGGCCAAACGATATTATTATTTACAATACACGGAGCGCCAAAAATTGGTCCGTCCAATTTATGAGTCCAAATCACTGTACCATTCTCTTCATCTAAAGCATAACAAATCCCTTTAGTTGTTCCCACATATATTGTCTTTGAATTTTCAGAATAGACAGGACCTGTTCGAATGCTGCCAATTAGCTTGGTGTTCCAAATTAAGTCCCCTTCCTAAAATTGTTTTTTTTTTAAACCGCTGAATTCGTTACAGGATATATCATTTACCTTTATAGTCAAGCAATACACAAAATTATCATAAGAACCAAAAACAATAGCGTTGGATCCTTTGCATAAGCATGCAGTACCGGTAACTTTCTGTAGACTACGGTATTCCCAAGCTATTTCTCTAAGTGATATATCGATACAATACATCGAACCATTCGAGCAGCCAGTAAAAATAATGTTTCCACATTTCGAAATACATGGTTTACTTTCTACTTCTTGAGGTAAAATAAGTTTTAAATATTCGTCACCATTGTCATTTAAAATAGCAAACATATGGGCAAAACTACCTGATGCAACACAGGTTTTATCACTAAAAAACAAGTCTAAATATTAATCCAATAATAATAATGAGCTAATCAATCATACAAACTGACAATACATTAACCTGTCGTTAATTTAAACTTACTTTACGGAATTTATTTTATCTTACCTCCTTTTAAAAACAAGAGGAGAAGAATCAACACAGCCTTTAAAATCATATCTCCAGATGACCGAGTTAGTTTCTCTATTTTCTATCATCAATTTTTTTGGTTTTTCTAACACACTATTTTCTACTAACTTTCTTTTTAAAACCATCTTACTTTGTACATGACTTATGCAAGATTGTATGTTGTCGTTCAGTAATAAGGTAACCAATTCTCCAGAAACATCATTCATTGTGTAGTCTTCAAACTCTGATAAAAGTTGTATTGCTAGAATCGAATTACCACCCAATTCAAAGAATGTATGTTTTCCGAATGTTTCTAAATTATTACTGAATTCAATCCTTAAATATTGACTCAAAATATGAACAAATATATCTCTGGGATCTTGCTTTGCAATAATTAAATTGCTCAAAGAATGTTCATAATATTTTTCTAAAACTTTGTCGCAAATTTTTCCATGCTCGTTAAGAGGGAAATGTGTCACTACATCTATATAATCGGGAAATTCTGCTTCTGAAACAATGTTTAACATTTTGACTCTTAGTTTATCAAGCAGCCGTATTTTTGTGTTCTTATTAAAATATTCTTCTATTAAAATGAAAGCCAATAATTTTTTATGACACAACGAGAATACAAGTCTACTCGAAAGACTCATTTCCTTTAAAATTTTCTCTTCTATTTTATGAAGGTTAACTTTCTGACCAAACCGTTTAACGGTTCTTGTATTCCTGCCTCTATAAATAAGTCCTTGATGGCTTAATTCTCCTATATCACCCGTTTTTATGATAAACGGAAAAGCCAAATTTCCTTCACTATCGCCCAACAAACAGTACCTTGTATTGCTTCCTATAAAAGATTCTATTAACATCCTCCTATCTTAAATTTTAAAATGTTTTACCAATATAAATTTCGCCAACGCCATTTACTATAACTCCATTATCACTCGTTCGAAGCTCTACAAAAGTTTCATCTAACGTCTCGCCAAGCAAAACCTGGTTTTCATAAACGACCTCAGAAGTTACGTTAAAAATTGTAGCCCAACAAGACAGTTCAGTCACTCCATATAAGTTAAAAATTTTAAGTGTGCTATTCCGTTCATACGTTAATATTTCTTGAGGAAATGGTTCGCCTCCAAATGCTAAAGTTCTAAGACAAGAATTTCCTACTATATTTACAATTTGTTGTTTGTTCCATCTAAAAATAACTTACATAAATTTACAAGGCATTAATTACACAAAACCATAAAATACCTCAAAAAAACCGACGGTACAATTTGAAGAAAACTAACTTGTCCAACCATGAAAAGGGCATCATATAAGAATTTTGGGTTCAGTGAAACTAATTTTGGGACAATGACGAGCGTAGCCTGACAAAATAGTCCCAATAAAAATTCTACCAGACTAGGATCAAATGTCAATGGAGTTCCCCAGTAGATGGTGTCATTATTCGTGAGTCCAAAATGTTTACTAAAAGTAATAAAATTATAGGTATAAATAAAATTTTTGATATACAAGGGGAGTGTTATTTTACTACCTACTTTAAGCTAAGTACATTCTTTTCAATGCAAGAGTGTGGCACTCTAACAATTTTATTTTCACCAGTGGAACCAGACGTTTGTACTGCGCAGAATATATCCTTAAAGCTTAAATTCTTTCCATTTTCTAAGTAACAATTATTTTTCCACAATTTTATTTCTTTCTTTATTGAAAAATGCAATATATCTTCCAAAATAAAGTTGTCCTTTAACGAATCATCTTCATATGACAGTACCCATTTAATATTAAACTCCTGATTGGTCTTTAGTAGGGTTTCTGGTGTTAGAAATACAAAAGAATAATGCAGTTCCTGAAAACTTTTATTAATGTTTTTATTTTTTATATATTAGAATAAAAATGCTGTATCTTCCAGGTATTCCTTCCAGAAAACAAGAAATATAATTTACTACTAAAAGGGAAATATAGAGAATATAGAAGGAAGTAGTTCATTGTAATAAGCAAATCCAATCTCATGACATTTGAGGAGTCACTCCACTCCCACTAAATGGTGAACCTATAGAAAACAGGGCTAAGTTTTTATTGACTATAAATTAAAATTTAACTCACATATTGTGGTGCAATAAACTCGAAACAAAAACAACAATACTTTGCCCTGGTGGAGTTTCATTTGAGATAGGGGATTCAGTTTTAGGGTTTGGCTAGTCTGCATCTCATACAATATGTTTTGGTCTTAAAGAAGCGGGCTCCAGGAACCATTGTAGACTGATGTTTATTGGAGGAGGAATTCTTATATTAACTTGTATTTTATCCTCATGAAAAAGGAGTTAATTCGCAAAAAATACAATGAATCAAATGATTCTGGACCAAATGCTTGTGGGATAAGCTAAAATAGTGTATAGCTAAATTTATGCCTCTCTAAAAGTACTCTTACAGAGTACTCCATTATATACGAGTGTATAAAAATGTACAATCACCTGTCTCTAGGACGCAAAAATTCAGGGAGTGATAGCTAGTTTATCCAACATATATATATATATATATATATATATATATATATATATATATATATATATATATATATATATATATAAACAAAAATGTTATTAAATAAAACATATTATAGTCTAAAGAATTTTACAAAGAAGTTTTGTGATTGTGAAGTAAATATCTATTTCAAAATTTTATCTTGTTTTTACTAACCTTGGAGATCATAGCTTATGAAGAAGAAAGAGCTATGCCTTTGACATTATTACCAAATATGCAAATCAAGTAATTAAATCTATATTCTAGCCATTTTTTCATACAGTGAACTTGAGAATATTAACCATACGTCATATAAGTAAATAGACTTAGGTAAGGTCAATCTTTCTATTTGTTTACTTAATAATACAAAGAGTGTTAAAAAGTGGGACACTTAATATAAATGAATTTGTCTTACCTCAATATAATTGAAGGTATAAAAACATTCTTTTGCATTAATAAACCAATACAAATATTATCCCCTAAAACATTTTTCTGTACAAATTTTCTAATTCTGTCTGCAAAGTCACCTACTTCATTGTAAGTGACCCTCGTAACAACTTCATTTTGGGAACATAGTATTATAGCCAATTTCTCGCCACCTCCGTTGGCTAGTAAGCAATTTAGTTTTTTTAATGATTCCATTTTTCATATTTATTTTATTAAAGCTTTATGTTAGACAAACAACATACTTTGTATCCTAAAAATTATACTGTGATTACAAAACTAAACACACAATTTCAAAATTTATGATCATGGATTACATATTTGTTTGACATGACCAGTGGCTATTCTGCTACATCAGGATTGGTGAAGAATTTTCCATATATTATATTCAGGGCTGTCAATTTGCCAGTAATTCCTTGCATTTGCCAGGAATAATTAGCTATGCCAGTAATTTTGCAAGGAATACTATCATGCCAGGGATTTGCCAGGAATAGATATCTTGTGTTCAAAAATTGATAAAATTTAAGGCGAAATGTATACACAATTGATCGCAAGGGTATGAAAATCGATAAGATTGCTCATCTCAAAAATTAAATCTCTCTGCTATCTCTTTTTGCTTCTCACATGTAGGCTGTATTCTTTTGAGTAAATTATCACTGATCAAAGTGAAACTGATAACTTCATGCTCTTTTGAATATGCATTTACTTGTCGTTGGGTCGACGTGATCATGATTACTTCAAGTGACAGAACTGAAAATGATAATTATTCAAAAGAATATACCTGTAGTTATTTCTTCCTTTATTTTAGGGTTTTGCAGTCTAAAATTTGAAGGATGAACACTCTTGTTAGCATGTCTTTTTCTAATATTCAGTTTAATTGAGCAATATCAGCTTTTTCTTATGACACGCATTTTGCCAGGAATTGCCAGGAATAAATACAAAACTTGCAAGTATTTTTCTGTGGACCATTTGACAGCACTGAATATTTAACTATTTGTAACTTGTTGATAGCAAAATAGCTATTTGAAATAGTAGGGTTCTATAAGTTGATATTTTCTTCTGCAATTGTATTTAAACTTTTTGCCTGTTATACAGTTAAACTTATCAAGGGATAAAAAGTTAAAGAAACAAGGTTTTTGCTTCAGAAAAATAAATCAATTTTTTATGTTATAAGTTAATAGGTAAACGGTATATTTTAAGGGAGCTTACTCAAAATTCTGATTGAAGATTTAGGAATAAAAAAACATCATGTCGTATTTTAAGTTCAAATCAGGAAAACAAATAAGAATACAAAAAATAAATAATACGATTTCCAAGTTTATGCACATAACCTATAAACCATAAAATATCCCTCTCCCTCTACTAGAATAATTTGTTCAATGAAAAACACTGGACGAGTCAGCGACTTACGAGTATTTGAACTTTTCTTTCCAGTCACGCGTGGCGCTGTTAGTATCAAGTAAAGGTTTCTTTTTAAAGCAGCAGCTAAACCATTCCTGTAGCCGAGATTAGAACACAACCGTGGCGTCTATCACAAAATAGAAAACTGTAATTTCTAATGGTGGATGCGCGAAATATTCATTTAATTTTCTGTTATGGTTGGCACCTTTAGTATATTTATGAAAATATTTTAAAACGTCTAATTTTCGATTTTTATTCACATATGTCTCATTTTAAAATAATTTCATAAATAATGTGTCAACAATAACATAAAATAATTAAATGAAAAATGGATTTAAACAAAGTCACAAATAAATGGAACAAATTTATTTACTTTAGGACTGAGTCTAGAATCTAATTTCAAATTCAAAGTAAAATTACAACTTATACCATAGTATCATCATACTTACTTAAAGAATGCTTATACTAAATATTATAGACAAACAAATGCGACCTTAAAGTATTACATAAATTCGACTAAAATTAAGGCAATATACTACAAGGATACATTACAAATAAATACACAGTAACTAAAGAACAGTCTTTTTTTTTTTTAATAAAACATTGCTTACTAGATTGATTAATACAGTAAATAACCTACAAAATTTTAAAAAGAGCTGATAAGTATTTTAGAGAATAGTCAAAAAAGTGCACTATATAAAAAAATACGAGGTAAGATAAACATAATAATAAAATTTGAAAGACCCAACCCATTATACCCTTTTTAGGCTGATTTTGGATCTTTTAATTTTACTTATATATTTTTTATAGGTGCCTAACTTAACTGAGTCAATCAAGTTTTTATTCGGCTTCATTTGTAAAAATTTAGTAAACTTTTCATCCTTTCCTTATGACACTACATTAATTCTGCACCAAAAATGTAAACAACATTTCATAATAAGCTTTATTAATACTTTGCAGGTATTGGTGTTTTTACTACAGTTAAATAAAGAAACATGTGACTGTTCAGACAAAATATTTTCTAATTAAGAAATGTTTGTAACGTGACATAATCACGTTATTAGAAAAAATATTCTAGAAATAGAATGCGTGACTAAAAAATTAAAATAAGTTCCTGGAAATGTCAAACAGCTTTTATCATATTGTCTAGCCTTAATAATATCTAAATCGAACAGTTGATTCCTCATTGATATGTTCTTAATGCATTTAACACAACTAACTTTTTTAAACACTTTTTTTACAAGAAATTCGCAGATATAATTAATTGTACATTTGGCTACTTTTGTATGACTTGGGATTATTGCAGCAGAGGGAATATTCACTGCGACCGATGGTTGGAAGTAACCTAAACCTTCTAAAATGTCACCTGTTAAAAATTCTTTTAAATTATTAAGTAGTCCTTCATTTTCACCTTCTTCAGTTTGCTCCTGGCAAATGTTTAGACATCAAATTGTTGACAATTAGGGCCTTAAAAGATGTTATAAAATGAGATGCACTTGGGTATTCTCTCTGCCACCACATCCTCTAATGCAACTAAAAAAATTTTCTAAAGCATCTTGCTGGATAACTCTAATTAAAATATAGGTTTTTTGGATGAAGGTGTCATATTTTCTGTGTCAAATATATAAATCCTTTTAAAGTATGAATAAGATTTTTAATTGAAGGCACTACTACAAACCTTCTTTTTAGCACAGTAAAATTTCATTGTATTGAGAATATGAATTGCTTCATACCAAAATGAAATATGATCGGACTCTAAAATAACAGCTGCTTTGATAGGTTTCCCAGGAAGGCTAAATTTTTTACTTCAATTGAGACTATCAAATAGCTTGTTCAAAAAAAGAATTAAACCGGCTGTATCCACTGCATCTCTGTCAAGGTTTATTTGGGATCCTGTAATAATAAATCAATATTAGCACTTTCAGGATAAAATTCACTCTTAAAATTTAAATTTTTTTCAATTATAGTATACAGCCCAAGATAAATAAATAAAAAATATCTACCTCAGGTAATAAGCTTCTTCATTAAAGCACCAACTTGATAACTAAACACCTGACCTTCATTTTTTAAATTCTACCCCTAACGACATGATGGTCTGTTAATTTTGGACAAATTCTAACATTTTGATCTTCAGTTTCCAACTGATAAAACTGTTCAAGATGGTTCCATTTAGCTATTCAGTCCTTTTCTCCTAATTTTAAATTTAAGTTTTTTTTGTTAATAAATTATTTCTTAAGCCCTTAAATAAATGAGGTGCATCAAATAGTGGAATAACTTTTTCACCGTCATTTAAAAATCCAAAATATTTGTTCTTTATTCCAAATTTTTGGTAATGTTCTTTAGTTTCATTTAGAAGTTGATTTATTGCAGCTCGATTAAGACCTCCTTGATCACACGCTGTAGCAATAATTTTTAAATAAATCCTATGACATTCATGTATAATTTGTTTCATTAAATGTAAAAAGAGGTGACCGCCATTGTCTGAAACGACCTTTTACTATGAACACATTGGCATGATCAGCCATTTCCACTTTTCTTGTCCCTCTACTGAAATCTTCAACACCTTTTATTTTATCTTCTTTGCTGTCACAATTTACAAAACTTTCTATTGACATTTTATCAAATAATAAAAGTGCATAACGATCCAAAATGTTAATTTTTCAGACTGTTTTTTCCATTTCATTAAACAGGTGTTCATTTAGACCAGCCTAAAAGGGTAATTTATTCAACAAGGTTGTCAAAGTCTGCTTTGTTGGTAAGGTAAAAATTTTGGACAACAGTCGATTTCCTTTTCCGCTAGCTTTAAGAATAGTTAAAGCTAGTAATTTATCATCAATTGAAAATCTCCTGGCTCCTGGGTGTTGGATTCGAATTTGAGATAAAATGAACTGGTATGTCAAAGATTAACATGACTTGTCAACCCTTCAAATTTCGTGGAGGAAGCTAATTGTCCTGCTGCAGCAAGTCTAGTTTTTAAATGAAGATTTTTTTTGCTTAATTTTGCTATGTTGCTTATGTAGTGGAATCTACAACTTTTTTGTTAAGATGTTTCGCTTTAGGGGAAAGAAATTTTTGCCTAGTAATATTGACTTCCTTCAGAATTCTTGATTTGATGTTTTTGTGACCTGAAAATATACATTATTCTGTTATATTTAAATTAATACCTAAATATTCTTTCTATAACATATTTTTCTAAAAAATGGGAACACTACTAAATAATATTCAAAGTTTAAAATTACGACAACAAAATATTACTGTACTATATTATGGTTAAAGTCACTTTTATATTTATCAAAAAATATACTTATTATAATAAACAAAAAACTCATAACGAAAAGCCTAAGAGACTATCTGTAATCTATTAAGGGAATTTTATTCAGTGATGGTATTTAAACTGGGAAAACCATAACTAATTAGAAAAATATGTTATTGATTCTAAATTAAAAGAAAAATTATTTTAATTACATTCCACAAACACTTTTATATCTTTAAAATGGTAGAAAAGAAAATAAATACTTTGTTTTGTTATATCAAAAAAGAGAATATAAATTATTTTTAACAATACGAAATAAATAACATTGGTTAATTACCTATTTTTTAAAATGGCAGGTTATGAATTTATGTAAATTTAGGAGATCTGTTAAAAAATACTAGAAACTATAAATATTAAGAACTTACCAGCAAACATCTTAATAGCATGAGGTAAATATTGTTTCTGGAATTCATTTACAGGTGGGGATTCTATTTTATTTTGAACTTTGGAAGTGCTTGGTAAACTCTCTACGCTTAATGTTTCAGAAGCATAAAGCCTCATTTCTTCTGGATGAATTTTTGTCACATCTATTGACAATGCACTGAGATATTGTTCTAAAAAACATGTCCAATTTTTAGACATACTAATTTTTATCTTAAATATATTGGAAAGTGTAAAACAAAATATTAGTCATACTATCTAATACAACAACCATTTTTAAAAAAAGAGGTACAGTTGAAAATCTTACAAAGCCTAAACAATAAAATGGTAACATGTACTTATAAACATACCTTCATCATTGATAGTATTGGAAGCCATTTCTCAGGATTTCTCTATTTTATGTATTTTCATTGGTGGATGTATTCAATTTGTTGATTTTCAGCTAAAAGAAATAAGTATATTTACATAATTGCTATTATCTTAATAAAAGAAAAAATTCGTATTTTGTACTTATTTTCATTTCAGTTCATCCCTAAATCTCTATTTTATACACTAATTTTAATTTCCTAGAAAATAAAAAATTGCTCACTTGGTTTTCCTTACGTTTGGGAAGGCAGCAACGACATCATATTTAATTCCTTTTTTACAATCTTGTGTAGGAGATTCTTCTGAAAAATATCTAGCACACACGATGATTTGTATAAATTACTTCGTAATTAACACTGTTCAACAGAGGGTTGTTAATTGCGTTTAGCCATTTTTTCATCATATTAGAATATTTCGGATTTGGAAACCGAAATCGGCCACTGTACAAGTTTGTACAATTTGGGATAGAACACTTGATTGTCGATGGTTTTTTCTCGCCAAATATTTTTAAAACATAAGTAACAAATTATCGTGATAAAAGTAAAAGCCTGGAACAAAAAAGGTTAGAGTAAAAGCAGTTTGGCCAAAAATACGCAGGTAGATACAAAATCCAGAATAAAAAAGTTAGGCTAGAAATTCCGTAGAAATTATTAGAAATACCGGTACTAAACACCACGCTTGTATTTTAGCCTGAACTAAAGGAAATTGTTTAACCCCTGCGAAGAAGAAACCTTTACTTGTACTAACATAAGAGAAAGTTTTCTGATAAAGGGATCTTTTGTGATTCGGTTATCATTGCATTATTCATTTAAGCGCAAATTTCTAGATGGTGCTGAATTTCTAGCTTTCTTCTTTAAGGCTGATTTCTGTACTCTAGACTCTAGTAACATTTTCAATTTATTTTACGAGATGGCAGCATATAGAAGGAAATGATTACCACTACGTTAATGTAAATTATTTATTTTTTTTATATATCCTTTTATTAAAGTATAGCCATCCGTACAAATCTGGCCCTGTTATTGTTTAGAACATAAACATTTATTTACTTATTAAGGGAAAAATACTTCATGCCAGCCAGTCAAAGTTTGAGTTGTTTCAGTGCAAATTAGCATTATAAAAGATGTTTGCATTATTAACATTAATATAAATATATTTAGACTGTTGACATTATTTAATAATGTCTAATCGAATATATACAATTAAAACTTGAGGAAAATGTTCGCTATAATTTTTAAAGTCTGTCAAAATAGTGAAGTCATCGTGATTTTTGTTAATTTTATAGATACATATTTTTAAGTTCAGTTTACTCATCGAACAGCTATTGTTTTTCGCGTGTGAAAATATAACTTAATGTTTGGTACAATAGAACTCTTAAAATAATGTAACCAGTTTCATGACACCATGGCGAATGCGCCCTTAAAAATTATAGTGTATACACCATATTTCCGAGAAAATATATTTTAAAAAGTTTTTTCTCCACGAGGTCAAGAAGATTGATTAAAATCAAATGACAACCAAAAAACTCAGAACAAAGGGCCTAAAAGACTGTCTGTAATCTATAAAGGGAATTTTATTTATTGATAGTATTTAAACTGGGGATACCATAACTAATTAGAAAAATATGTTATTGTGTCTAAATTAAATTGAAAAGAAAAATTATTTTAATTACATTCCACAGACACTTTTATTTCTTTAAAATGGTAGAAAAGGAAATAAATACTTTGTTTAGTTACATCAGAAAAATCAAGAAAATTATCAAAAAATCAGAACAAACAAAACCAAAATCGCACCCACCTTTAAATTTACACCTTTCCGAATTATTACCACATGTACTTATAAACATTGGAAGCCATTTCCCAGGATTCCTCTATTTTATGTATTTTCATTGGTGGTATGTATTCAATTTGTTGATTTTCAACTAAAAAAAAAAAAGTATATTTACATAATTGCTATTATCTTAATAAAAGAAAAAATTCGTATTTTGTACTTATTTTCATTTCAGTTCATCCCTAAATCTCTATTTTATATACTAATTTTAATTTTCTAGAAAATAAAAAATTGCTCACTTGGTTTTCCTTACGTTTGGGAAGGCAGCAACGACATCATATTTAATTCCTTTTCTACAATCTTGTGTAGGAGATTCTTCTGAAAAATATCCAGCACACACACGATGATTTGTATAAATTACTTCGTAATTAAAACGGTTCAACTTAGAAATACCGGTACTAAACACCACGCTTGTATTTTAACCTGAACTAAAGGAAATTGTTTAACCCCTGCGAAGAAGAAACCTTTACTTGTACTAGCATAAGAGAAAGTTTTCTAGTAAAGGGATCTTTTGTGATTCGGTTATCATTGTATTGTTCATTTAAGCGCAAATTTCTAGATGGTGTTGAATTTCTAGCTTTCTTCTTTAAGGCTGATTTCTGTACTTTAGACTCTAGTAACATTTTCAATTTATTTTATGAGATGGCAGCATATAGAAGGAAATGATTTCTAGATGGTGGTGAATTTCTAGCTTTCTTCTTTAAGGCTGATTTCTGTACTCTAGACTCTAGTAACATTTTCAATTTATTTTATGAGATGGCAGCATATAGAAAGAAATGATTACCACTACGTTAATGCAAATTATTTATTTTTTTTATATATATCCTTTTATTAAAGTATAGCCATCCGGACAAATCTGGCCCTGTTATTGTTTAGAACATAAACATTTATTTACTTATTAAGGGAAAAACACTTCATGTCAGCCAGTCGAAGTTTGAGTTGTTGCAGTGCAAATTAGCATTATAAAAGATTTTTGCATTATTGACATTAATATAAATATATTTAGATTGTTACATTATTTGATAATGTCTAATCGAATATATACATTTAAAACTTGTGATCTTTGCTAATTTTATAGATAAATATTTTTACATTCAATTCACTCATTGAACAGCTATTATTTTTCGCGTGTGCAGTTTTTGTGTTGCTTTTCAAAGAAAATTAAGTAATGTGATGTATGTTTAATGAAATCTTTCTTCGATTAAGTGATATATATATTTTTAATCTTTGTAAAAATTCGGCATTTCTATTTAATCTTTAATCGTCAATGTTGATAACTGAATGTAAAATTATCATCTTTAATTTTGTCATGAACTAACCTGAACTAAAGAAATTGTTTAACCCCTACGAAGAAGAAAAAAGTTCATATATTCGCCCAGTACATTCTATAAGAGGAATTTTCTAGTAGAGGGATATTTTGTGATCAAAGTTTATGCTCATAACGTATAAACTAGAAATAAGTACTGTCCAAAAACTACCAAAACGAATTATTAACAGAATAAATAAACATATCAAATTTTGCTCTTTGGGCAGCCCATCACTTATGTTAGTAAAATGAGGAAAGTATTGCTTATTTTGTTTATGTTTATGTATCTTATGGATGATGAAAATACAATTTCCCAGTTCATGACACCATGGCGAATGCGCCCTTAAAAATTATAACGTATTCACCATATTTCCGTGAAAATATATTTTAAAAAGTTGTTTCTCCACCGTGTCAAGAAGATTAATCAAGATCAAAGAGGTCATATGTCTAAGGTCTCTTTGAGATCAAATTTCTAGACTGGCCCATTAAAACTTGACTATTTTCGAAAAATGTACCGATTAGTATGGTATACTTGTTCAAATAATGCAATTAGAAAAGGGTAACATTAATTGATTGACTTAACGTAAATAAAAGTTCTCGCACTATTGAACACCTTTAAATTTAAACAAAAATATTATCAAGTAATGCCCCAAGTGTAAAATATGTTAATTCTAAGGAGAATTTTTTACAAAAATCGATATTTTATTATTTACAAAGACTGGCCCAACTAAACTCAACAGGAGTGAGTCATATAAGAGTAAGTCGAAAATTCAATACTTCTCGAGTTACAGCCTGTCAAACTTCGTTTTTTTTTCTTATTTTTAACATCTCCCAGTTAGTTTTTAACTTATGAAGTTGATATTTGGCTTACGGATTACCTTTAATGATTTCTATCATTCTGTTGTAACAATGTTTCTCTACTGTGCCATCAAAGGACACTTTTGTTTTTAAAATGACAGGTTCTTTTTTCAAGTAATTGTGGAAACCAGTGTCGTAACTAAGGTTATGAGCGTACAAGGCAAGATTTTAATTTTGCGCCCCTAAAACTTATTTTGTCGAAAGGAAAACAAAACAATAATTTTAAATCTGTACGTGCGCCCTTAGCTATACTACTGATCGAAACAAAAAAGATGTGTGAAAAATAAAGTTTGAATTTCGGGTTAAGTGATCTCTGGTGGCACAGGTAAGTAACATATCTGTAGTCATTAAGCGTAGTTCCTGTGCCAAATATCAATTTGGTAAGTTAAAACTAAACACAAGATGTCAATAATAAGATGGAAAATTGAACTTTGACACGCTATAACTCGAGAAATATGGAGTTTTTGACTTTTTGTTATATGATTCACTACTTTTATTTTACCATGTAGAATCACCTCTACAAGTATCCTAATGCATTATCCCAACACCTTGTATAACAAAAATGAATGAAGTCAAAATTCTGGAAGAAAGGAATGATATTTATCTAGAATATATAAGAAAGTTGGTGGAATTAATGCCTAGACTCTTACAACGTATTTTGTTATTAATTTTATGGTCTACACCGTTGTAGTTGCGACATCAAAACAATACCTAATGCAATGTTAATGTTCACTGCTATTTCAGTATAAAACCTAATTATATGAATTACAACTGCATTATTTTAGCTGCGTATATGCCAAATTTGAAATTTCTTCCTTATGTCGCCTGTGCAAGCTTTAGAATGGTACTACTTTAAAAAAACGTTTACCAAACTGCTTCAACTTCTCACCTCACCTCCAGGATCTCTTATGAGGCATTAAAATTTTATATGTCTCAAATAGCTATAAAGGATTTCAATATCTAACATATGTTACTGCAAAATAAAAAAAACAATATTTGTTTTTGTGTAGTACTTTATTACCATAATTTACTTATACATAAATAATACTATTTGGTTTTTAAAATGCCTATAAAAATAAAAATAGTATATCTTAGGCAGAGGACGGTATATATAAATGCACATTGTTTACAATAACAGCATCATAAAAAGCTCTAAAAATACTGCAAATACAATCTCATTGTTTAAAGAATATTTAGCTGCGTGTACTGTATCTACATATAATTTAATGATGATTTACAGGATAAATCTACATTAGTCGAATAATAGTAATTAAATGAGATCCCTATAGCAAGAAATACCCTGTACTTATATCTGAAGAACAGTCTGTAATATATTTTATATATCTGTGGTTCTACCAGCGCAAAACAGAAGATAACAAGACAAATTTATTTAACTTGTTCTAAAAGAATACTTTGCTCTTTTTAAACGAGAATACTGGAGTAAACTTCAACTTTCAGATAGGAAATATTTGTTTAGGAGACGCCTTCTAGTTAGCTACTATGTGTAATATTTACTTTCCAAATTAACCAAGATGTATTACAATAACTTTTTTAAGACAATATGGTTCTATACCAAAGGATTTTATAGATGTAGGTAGTGTGCTAAAAAATATGTATGAGTATTTGGAAAAAGAATTTGCAGGAACAAAATAGGACCTAATTATTATTGTTCTAAAAATGAATATATTTTCATGTTACACTTATGAATTGAGTTTATTATACCGTAAAATCAGTTTTTATTTTGGTCGAAAAAAAAAAACACAATTTTTATTATTTTCACATATGAAGTGGAATACTTTTTCCAAATGTTTAATTAGGAGTCTTAAATGGATTAGTTTTGGTCGAACCAAAACCATGCAAGTCACTTGACCCTAAAATGCAGTACAATCAAGACATCAATATCTCAAAATCTACTGAATTTAAATAAATTAGATTTCATACAAAGTATGTTCAGAAAAATAACATAGGGAATGTTCATGAGAGTATTAAAAAGTTGGGAAATTGTAAGGTATAATCACTAACAATTTGTTTACACTCATGTATTGACAATCGTCATTAGAGAAAATGGAGAAATACTTCTATAATCTTAATAATATACAGGGCTCTTGCATCGGGTTCTTACAGTAAGATTTTTGCGCCATACGTTCAAATCGATGATCAGCAAAAAATATAGTCTCTAATTTTACCACAGAGTAATCAGAAGCGACAAATTTAACAGTGCACTTGAAGTTGAAGGGTCCATTTTTCTGACCTTGGTTGCTTCGCGACCCTCTATATAATACTGAGAAAAAGTCTCAAAATTAAGTTACACTGATAAAAAGTCTAAATACCATCATATCACAATTTTTTTTCTGATTATCATTATTTCAAATGTTTACGTTAAACAACTTTTATGCAATTTTAGATGTTTACTACAATACCACTATATATATATATATATATATATATATATATATATATATATATATATATATATATATATATATATATATATATATATATATATATATAAACGAATATAAAACAACACGTACTATAGTATAAACAATAAAGTTAGGTTTAATCTAGAGATGGACGATATATCGATAACCGTGATGATTTAGTTGCCGGAAAACTGCAAAGAACATGTTGGTATCGGTAGAGCATACTCCGTCTGCCTGATTCGCCCAATTAATGGAGATTTTTTCATCTAAAAAAATTTAACAGCAAAAGCCAACTCCAATTGTACATTGGATTTAAAAAAAAGGCGGAAAAGAGCTCAAAAATGACTTTTCTTTTGAAATTAATATCTTTGGTAACTTACAATATTAAGCGAAAATTTTCTTATAAATATGTTGAAATATGCTAAAAATGTTTTCCAAAATAACGTGAACTCGCACCCGAAGTCGAGCAAAGAAGTGGTAGTGGGGATTACAAGCAGCGGAGGACACGAGAGTCGCGGCCAAGCTGCTCATGCCAGACGCTACGACTATATTTCATATGTGGAAGTGCATCGCATAATGGACCTATAAATAGATAAATAAAAAAATAAACGGATATATTAATTTATTTACATTTCAAATAAATTTGTGTGTATCTTTAATAACATTTTATTTAAATGTGGTTCAAATTATCTGTCGTCAAAAAGAAGGAAGAGATCATCACACCTGTTCTTCTATAATATGTAATGAAAAAATTTAAAAAAATATATATAATATACAATATACATGAATAAGACAGATTTCATATATACTTTGAATCACGTTTAAATAAAATATTGTGAAATATACACAAAAATTTATTCGAAATGAAAATAAATAAGTTTATCTGCTTATTTACTTATTTATCTACTTATAGGTCCATTATGCGATGTATGTCCATATATAAAATATAATTGTAGCGCCTTATGTGTGCAGCCGTGGTTCTCTTGTCTTCCGCTACTTGTAACCTCCTATCTGTGATTCGCTCGGCTTCGGACGTGAATTCCCGTATATCAGATTATGTGCAGATGTATTTTTAGCTTATTTTAACAAATTTATACGAAAATCTGAGATAGACGAATTGTAGCTCATAATCAGTACTTTCAGAAACCGTTTGGTAAATTCAAATCGGACCTATCGGGTTAATATGGTGAAACTGATAAATAAATGCTCTAAACTGTTTATATTGCAGTTAGACAAAAACTACTAAAGCGATAAATATCATCTCTCGCCTGTTTAAAGAACATATAATAACCTATTATTTCCAGAAAAATCTTTGCTTAATATTGTAAATTATCAAAAATACGAATTTAAAAAAAATATATTTTTTAGCGTTTTTCTAACTTTTCTCAGTGAAAAATCGTCCGATACGGGTCTATAAAAAAATATTATGTAAGTTTTTTAATTCCCTACAAATGACCCTTTGAAAGTAATACGGTTCATTCAATATTTTCCATAATATAAGCATTTTTATTGTTTAAAAAAATCCCAATGCCCAGTTGTAGATGGATTTTGTATTTTAATCACCTATGGTCAACCCTTCAAGTCATATTGTAGGCAGTTTCTACTTGTTCTATTGAATAGGTTAGATACCGAGTTCACAGCGACCGGATCTCCATTTAATAAAATAATTATTTCTTGAACTTGGGTTGTTATTGCTGTTATTTGTTATATAAACAAATCAAGCGATACTAATTTTTCTTCCAAATATCTATGCGTACCGCCCAACTCTACTGCAATCTAAAAATCTGTCCCAGCTGATGGAAAAACGCTGTATTCGCATAATGCACAAATAAACTTTTTTTTAGCGGTAATGTTTTTTTGTCGCATCTGATTAATCTGTGATTTTACTAGAAATAAAAATATATATAAAAAAAACTTGTATACATCATTACTCAATAAGAAAATCCTTTTACAACAAATATAAAAAGCTACTAAACTGAAGGGAATGTTATTTCTAATCACATCAATTCTAGGAAGACCGTTTTCTTTTAACAATAACAACTTTTTGGCAAGTATTCTATGAATATTTTCTACCACAATTAATTACTGATATGTACGAATTTACCAATTCTAATTATGTGTTTTTATCACCCATTGTTTATTTATAAGGCAAGATAGTGTAAACTGTAAATTTCTAAAAATAGGAGGTACCTATAAACACGTTTTAGAAAGCTTTTAAAGCATAAAACCTAATTAGGCAACACTAAACAATAAAAATACTAAAACTACGTGATTGATCTAAAAACATGAGAATTAGAGTAAAATTAAAATAAATATAATAAATAAATTAAATATAAATAATAATGACTAAACTTGCAAGCGTTCGGTGATCGAATTGTGATATATCTATCATAATCTCATCATCATAAACGATAAAATATTGTTTTATGCCAGAAAATAAAAGCATAATATTGATAAATTATATTGGCTCACAAATATTCTTAGAAAAAAAGATGATTCATTTCTACTGATTATATTCCTAAAAAATTTCATATAAAGTTCTTTTGGTTTAATAAAAACCTTAATATTTAAAAAATATATACACAGTGAACCATTTTAATCAATACATGCAAATATCTAGCGCAAAATGTTTTCCATAAAAGTGGTAGGGCTTTGCGGTCAAATGTCAAGAATATCAATAAGTGAAATTGATTATTTTTAAATGAAAACCTTATTTTTGACCTTGGAACTGACAACTACGGAAAATTTTACGTTCAAATAGTTAATTTTTCTTGTTATTATTGTGTTACTTGTAATCCGAAGGTTAAAAGTGAGACGTGTAAGGGTTTCCTTAACCTTGAACCGCTAGATTCAGTCATTCAAAGATTAAGTTGATTTTCCAGAGTATGAATCCCGATTTTAATAATGGCAATAGAACCTGCAGAAAAATTTTACATTAAAACATGTTAAAAAACGACCTCTGGAGGTCTACCTAATAATGTATAAAGGAGGAGTTGCATTGGCTTCTTGTTGCAATTAATTATTTGTTGTCGACATTTCCCTGTTCTATGACCTGAGCAAAGCCCTCGATTGCATCGTCATGATGTCCTCCTTAGCAAGTTAAGATGCTATCAGTTTAATGATGACAGCCTATCTTTTTTAGGGTCGTACGCATAGATAAAATATTGTCGTACGTCGCCGACGGAACACAGGCGATTAGGTTTGGGGGTGCATCATAGTCAGAGACAGCCGTGAAAATAGGCGTTCCTAGAGCTCAATCTTGGGCCTTTCTCAACGTGGGCTAACTACCCACTTTTTGCCGATGATAAAATCCTCACGTCGAGAGGTGTGGACCAGGGAGGCGGAGAAGGTGCGATCACGGGCTGAGGATTGATATTGTGTTAATAAGCTCAAGATCAACGGGGGACAAAATTCAAAAGATGGTATTCTCCCTGCGTGAAGTTGGAGGCACATCGGGTTTAGTCGAGGTGAAATTCTTGGGGTACCGTCCGGATCTCAGGGATCGGACGTGCACATCGAGGGGATCGCGGAGAAGTTTAGAGGATGTGTTTATTTGCTCTGGTGTCTTCAGGGGTGTGGTATCGCGTGTGACTTTGTTGGCCGCCTACTTCGCACCGTTTCTTTCTGTGATGTCTTACAGAATTATACTGTGGAGGTAAGAGGGACGGACAGCTAACAGGGTCTTGCAACTTTAGCGCCAAGCCATCAGAGTGTTGGTAAGATTGAGATTCAGAGATGACTGCAGGTCGCCCTTCGGTAACTCTGGTATTTTGACTCTACCATCTGTCCTTATCCTTGAAAACATCATCTACATAAAGAAATTTGAACAGGGTTTTCAATGTCAGAGAAAATGTCATGTCGACCGGGACATATAGCAAGCAAATTTTTTAATAAATACCAATAAATATTAGAATGTTACCATTACAAAAGCTTAAGGACAAAATGAAAGGCTGCTGCTAGGATGTATATTTTATAGTGTACCTGAATTTTTAAACTGTGATATATGATCCTTTGTTTGTCTAATTGTTTAACAACGGATTTATCGATTGTCCAACACATAACTGAAGGCTGCAAAATATAGTCCAGAATAAATTTATGGTGGCTCCAAATAAGATTTTCAACAAAAGAGAAAAAAATCAATCGTGACAGAAATACCTAAAATGGATGCAAAATTTGTTTTTGAGTCGCCATACGTGTATTGATTATAACGGTTCACACTGTATTATGAGGTCGCCAGCGACTTCACATATTGTATTTAGCTTCTATTTTTCAATTCTATTTATTTTCTTAACAATTTCATCTTTATTGATTCATTTAAAATGATGGCGATCGTGTGAAAATTGTGAAAAAAATACAGGTTATCGTCCATCAACATTTTTTTAAAAACTTTATATTCAAATCTTATAAATCTGGGATAAACTGAAGTAAGTTTGAAGGAACTCTAAATTTAATTTAATACGTTGATGTGTATTTTAAAAATGCAAATATTCTTTCTTTAAAAAATACTGGATGCATTGATTAAGTTGAAAAAGACATAACAATTTCTAGAAACCCAAACACACAATCATCAATTTTATTTTAACATAAAATTGAAAAAACTTTAACAATTATGTGTTTGTTATTGTGTATATAACCTATGGAATATCTAAATTAAGTTGTGCATATAAAGATAAAAGTTAACAAATATTTTAAGTACAAAAAATCAGTATGTACATCCTACCAACCGTGTAGTTGCCCAGACCAATTTAAAAAAATAAATAAATAATTGGTCTGCAAATACTGCATCACAAAATCTAATTTTGTAGCAAATGACTAAACAATTAGTAAGATTACAATCTCATCAATAGAAAAAAAAAATTATCACATCAAAAATCTGTAGGCACTGACCGTTTGGATGTCCCATTTTTGAATTTCATGTTTTCAAACTGGGTTATTAGGGAATGGGTACCTGGAAATGAACAAAGGTACCTTTAGTAATAACATATTCATAAATAATTGTGAGAAACCATTCTAAAAAAAGTGAAGATGAATTTTAGTTTAAAACAATATAGAATTTTCGCGAGTAACTTTCAATATAATGAATGAACTAATTAACAAAAATGAATAAAGTAAAATTGAAAGTTAGTTGTTATGCTAAACAAAAAAAAATCTAAACCCATTCTAACATTTGATGTTGAAAGTAATCTTAAATTATGTTAATTTTAACCTAGAAGACCATTTTAACAGATGTATAAATCTATTATAAACGTAACTATATTAGAGTCGCACAATGAGTAATTTAGAAAACTGCCAATTTTAGTTTCTATGGATTAGTCACAAAAATTTTATGTTCTTTATGTAATGCTGCATTTTTCTTTAATTTAGACCCACTAACAATGCTCTCCAAATATTTTTCAATAGGCTGTGATAAAAAGAGCGTTATAGTAAAAAAAACTCAACACTATTTAAATTAAAATAAGAATTTAACATTGGTTCCAACAATTTTATGCAGTTTCTAGAAGGGTGAAAAAAACTATACTGAATAATTTTATTTTTGTCCAAAAAATTATACTTTAATAGTTCTAGAGGGCAAGAAAACAAGGGACACATACTTTTTATTGGGGAATATTAAACAGTTTTTTTCAAATATATCAAGTTTTAATTATGATATTAATATATGAAGTGGAAATTATTTGTCATTTGAAACAAAGTGAAACTATGGCAGTGTCACCACCATGCATATCATCTCTTATTTTATATAAGGCTAAACCTGCACTACGTTCAAGTATTTTAATTCATCCCTTGAAATTCTCCAATGATTAAAAAAAATAGGTTTCTTCTACTTAAAAAATGAGAAAGTGTCGGTATAAGGGGTAAAGTGTAAAAATTTATGAACAAAGACTTAATTAATAGAAACCAAAGATTGAAATTGAATGACGTGGTATCTGATGATATTGAAAGCAGCATGGATGTTCCACAGGGTAGTGTGCTGGGTCCATTATTATTTCTTATATACGAGTATATTGACAATATAGTGAATACATCTGGTGATTGATGTATACATCTTTTTGCAGATGATGTTCTTTTATATTTTGCATGTTCTGATGGTATTCAATTGGTTGTCACACTTAACATTACATAATTTATATTGGTGGTGTTCTTGTAACTAATTAAAAATAAATGTGGAAAAAATCAAATTCATGATAATCTGTAATGAGAATGATTATAGAACTTTTTCTCATGAAGAACCTATTATTAAGGCAGGCAAACTAACAACTGGAATGGTGGAAATGTTTAAATATTTAGGAGTAATCATGATAGACAACTTAAATTTAAAGAACATGCGAATAACTTAATAAACATAATCTCTTATAAAATTAATTATATTTACAGATGTTTTAATTTTCTGACAAGGTGGACTAAAACAATCCTGTTTAACATTCTGGTATTGCCGCACTTTATTTAGTGCTCCACAATTTTATTCCTGCTTAATCAAAATGAAAAGGCAAGATTTCAAAAATTGCAAAATAGAGCCATGAGAGTTATATTCTCAGGTAGAAGAAGAACATCAATTAACTACATGTTGAGGGAAATGCAATGGCTGTCGGTGGATGACTTCTTTCACTATCAAACGGTGATCTTTATTTTTAAAATCAGACCGGAAAGTTCTCCTACATATTTACAAAATTATATTAATTATAATAGAAATATACATGCATATGACACTAGCTTGAAGGATGACTTTTATATTCCTCCAGTATTAAAGAGACAAACACAAACCTCTGTATTCTTTAAAGGTCTAAACAGTTTTAATCAATTGCCCACAAATATTAAATCTTAAAAATCTCTAAATAAGTTTGAACAGTGTCTGAAGCAGTATTTTTTTAATAGGGTATATCCTTTGTTTTTTTTTCAGATTTGTGTCAGTTTAGTTTAGTATGTCATTGTTCTGCAAAGCTTGACAATGTTTGATTGTTGTTTTTAGTTTTAAAATATGAATTTAGTTGTTAAAATTTGTGTGTAATTATATTAGTCAATGATTAAATAAAAGATTTATATATATAAAAAATTAAAGTTTCCTCAAAATCAGAGCCAGACACTTCGGGTACCTTCCCTGCTGCTAAAAATGTATTTTTGTTATTTGCAGGTATTTTCTATACATTTTAAATTACAGAAAATCTCTAATTATTAATTTAATAGCAATGTAAAACAGGTTCTAATTTACTTTTTACTTTTTAGTGAAATTTTTTGAGATTGTTCAGTTTTTATAAAATAATTACTTATTTTATTCTTTCTGATTTAAATTAGTCTTTAAAATGGGTAGTCCTAATAATAATGTTACACAAAAGCAAGGAAGACAGTCAAGAGAAAATGAAAAGGAGAATAATTTTCATTGAGATGAGGTGAAAAATGCGATGGCTGCATATGAAAGAGATAAAGTTCCCTAACCAATTATTTTTCCACTTTCAATCTGAACGTAAATGTAATTAAGGATTTATGTATATTTTTTGATAGTAAATATTGATTATATTTATAAAATGACACATCAAAAAACTTAAGAATACTTATTCTTTAAAAAATCTTCATATTTTATTGGTAAGATCTCAATATACTATGCATGTCTTATATAGGTACTAAAGTACATATTCCTGAGGATACTGTTCAGTATAATCATATATTAAACTTATTAAAGCTTAAAACATTAAATGAAAAAAAGACTAGACCAAGTATTTGTTTATAAAATTAAGAACAATCATATTGATTGTACAGATTTCTCTATCTCAGAAAGCATTTTTAAATCTAACAGCGCAAAGGTAAATTTAAGTAGTTTCTGCAAGTCCTTTCAGGAATCCTCCTAGTAACAACACAATTTACTTTTTAAAAAATTTGTAAGTAAGAATTTTTATAATATATTTCTTAGAATAAGTCCACAAATCTTCTGAATTATTACTGGATTTCTGACGTAGTAAAACTATAATTGCTTTAGATTAAAAAAAAACTTACCAGGCAATCCTCCCTCATCATCTGATATGTCACAAAGTTCAGCTAACGATCGGGCTGGTTTCAAACTACCTCCAGCAGAGCTGCTAGTATCTTCATAACCATCATCACTATTATTGTAAAGGTTGGCCATCGATTTAGTTGCTTTCAGTCCTCCATTAAGATTACAGCCATATTCATCAAATTCATTGTCATCCTCCAACTGTAGAGCTGCCATTAGATTAGGTTGGCTTTTCTTACGTTCTTCTCTTAACTGTAACTCTCTTTGTTGAAAGTCTTGTAATTCTTTTTTCATTTTTTCTTCGGCTGATACATAACCATTTCTTAGTGATTTGCCTCCTTTTTCTACAGTGATTTTAGCTGGTTTAAATGCAGCATCAGATGCCCAGCTGTTTTGATTTTCAGTGTTAATAGCTGATAAACTGAACCGGCCGCGAGACTTTATAAACTTGTGCATTACACCCTTCGGACCAGAGGTGTTTTGTGTAAACTTTCTAAACCCATTTGTATTTGACCTAGTTATTGTTACATTGTTTGAATCTGTTAAAGGCATACTTTTAGTTCTGGAGTGATTTTTAACACCATTTACCGAGGGCCCACTGTTAATATTGCTATCTGTGTTAACTGTGGAATAGCCATTTTTCAACTCTTTTTCCCGCTGAATCGACTCCTTAATTTCTAGTTGTATACGATCTAAAGTACTAAGGTTTAAGCCGCTCATTTCTAAAAATATTAGGTTTATAGAGTAGGTTAAGGTAATCCAGAATTAAGTAGGTCTTTTATAATTTAATATAGAACAGTTACTTACCGGAAGTATATTGGAGATTTTTGTTTTAAACTTTTTACCGGTATATTAAAGTATGATTTTGACTCATAATAACATCACTTACTGATTACGGTTATTCTTTTATCACTGTTTACTTCTCTTTAGTGTACGTTAGATTAGCGACTTCGCAGGGAAACCGTTATCAGATCATTATTTCGGAAATCTCATTTCATCTCGTGGCATTTACTTTTTTTTGTTATTTTCACGCACACCACCTGTCATTGGGGAAGCTACGTTGCCAATCTGTGCATATGTTATTAGCAATGATTGGATATCGGCAGTCGGTATAATCATCTCTACCGTTGTTTACACGATATAATGCATATACGTTCATTTTTGATCTGATGTAATTTTTATGGAAGGAATAGTAAAGAAAAAATACAGTATGGTATAAGCGCAATGAGAAGTTATTGGTTGGTTGGCACCCTAACTATTCTGGCACAGTTGGGTTAACAATATTTCTTTATACAAATAAATTAGTAATTGCTAATTCTGACTACAATGGATAAACTAGATTTAAATTGTTATAATACGTGTCAGTGCGAGTAAACTGGGAAAAAGGTTGCCTTTTTTTCTTCAGACCATTCAAGGGCAGGTAGAGAGTTTATTTCCTGTGAATTCCACTTTAATTCTCTGTCCATATATGTTCCGACTATCTCGTAGTTTCATCCATGAAGCTGTATCGAACTAAGAGCCTATTTCCAATCTCTATTTCGCCACAAGCAGCAAGATGTTACGCATACATTTTCATGCCAAACTGTAAAATATCAACCATGAAACTACATAATAACTCATATATTATTATATGGGACGAAAAGGTCTGACAGTTTGGTTAGTTAGTTGTTTTTCTTTATTTTTCCAAGTTAAAAAGTGCAAATTTATGAAATTTTATATAATATAGGAGCTTCTATTTAAGAGTGAAATTTGTGGATGTAACAAAGTTTTAATGATTTAATGGAAAAAAATTATATTTTATCATTTATTTTTGTATTTTCTGGAAAACTGAGGAAAATTTGTGAAAAATAAAGGCCAGATTTGTGTTCAACGACCTCAAATTAGGGAGAATGTGAAGTAATTTTGCAAAAAAAAGTTATTTTTCTAGATTTTACTTATACTAAACAATTATCAGCTTTATTATATTTCAAGTATTTTAAAATAAAATAGTAAGTTAATTTCTTTCGTCAGTGTCATTTTGGTTCGTTAGTCATGTCCCGGACTTTAAGCCTAAGTATTTAAAAGCCCTCAGGTTGATTTCTATAGAAGACGTGGCAACGTGGGAAAGGAAAGTAGATTTATCGCATTGTGTAGTGTGGTGTTGTGTGTGATCGTTCCAAATTTATTTATTTACTTTAAAATGGTTTTGGTGAGGCCAGAAGATTATTCCGGTGATAATGCAGACACAACTCATAATTCATATAAAATAAAAACACCTAAACGCGTTTTACATTTTTCTGACGGAATTTTAGAAGAATATAGCACTGATGAAGAAGACAACTTCAATTCTCCACCCAGCCAAGAAATTGTAGATCCGGTTCGTAACAATTCTCATATAGTTTTTAGGTAGATGTTTGTAGTACAGATGGCAGCACAAGTAATTAGAACCTAAGAGTAACGGTTTTCCGAACAGAGGGCACCAGGCAACAGTAATGCCAATTTTGGCTTTTGTAAAGTTTAAAAATAATAAAAATTCTAAAACCTATATAAAAGAAAGATCTTTCACATACAGTTTTAGATACTATTTTAAGTAATAATTTTAAATTCCAGGGTTTTAATATTTCTATGAAATTTTTGTGGTATGTTTTTGTGAAATAATTTTTACTTTCAGGCAACTTTGTCCTGGGGACCTTGGATAATGTTCAAAACATGGGCCGCTGGTTCATCAACTTTATCATTTATTGATTATTTGGGAGAATCTTTGGCATCATTTTTTGGAATAACAACACCCAGGTTAGTCAATAAATTTAATGCTCTGTGTTGCCATAAGTGAACTGTTCCCACAATGGCGGATAACACAGTGCAGACGTTTTCAGTTTAAGACGTGGTCAGTCCATATTATTTTAAAATGTGCATGCTTTCCATAGAGTAATCCGATTTTGGTACAGTTTATTAAACATAACTTCAGGGGGCAGCTTTGACACAGATCAACTGTCATTATTCAAGTAATTCATGTAAAAAGAAATAAATATTGACACAATTGATCTGTTAAGTCATGTAATGCATCAAATCAAAATAGACAACAGCTGACCAGCGTTAATAATTAACTAACTAAATGTTGCAAAATAATTTTTAGGTACTACTTTGAACTAGAAGAGTACAAAAGGAGACAAGCCAATGAAGCGAAACAAGCTGAACAGGAAAAGGGCTGGTGCGATGAAAAAAATCAAATTGTTGATGTTCAGCTTAAGTCAATGAATATTAATAACGCTCAACCAAAAATTGAAGAGGTCTAGGCTGATTTTAAATAAAGGACCATTTTGCTGAATTTATATAGACACAAATATAAATAAAATACTATCTCTAATTAAGGTTAAACTGTTTCTTTTTTGGTTGCAGTTTTATCTAACTTAATAATTTTAATACCCAGATAGTATTTTAATTTACTTTTTTGAATTAATAATAAGGTTGAGTTTTTTATTTCTTAAAATGATGATAAAATACCATTGATGTTAATGGAACAACTTAACTTTGGATTGGCTCAGTTTTGATCTATAAATTGTCCTGGCTATTTTATAGCATGCACAAAGTTTTAAAATTTTTGTCTTTTAGAAAAATTGTATTGCCTGAATTTTTCGACAGTACATATAGGACCCAAACAAGCTAGTTTTTAACAGTTTATCTTATTTTTTGGTATAAACATGTTTGTTGTTGGAATGCTTTTTTATATAAAGACAGATATGCTTGGTCTCTTAAAATAAAGATCGAGAAACTAATTACAGTCTACATTTCAGACTCCCCAGTTATCTGGCTGTTACAATGATTTAAAAAGATTATGTTGCCAATTTAGATATATTAATGACAAAGTAACAATCCTAAATTTGAGTATGCTAATTCAAAGTTAAATGATATAAATGAGACTGATCGCCCCGGTTCCGCGGGCAGTTTAAGTGTCACCTAAATTGGGTTAGATTTAGAAAGTTTTCCATGTAAAAATTTAATAAATAATTACTCTACATTTTTACTTAATTTGATTTTAAACGACATTTAAATTGCCCGCGGGACCAACTATAAAATTCAGTATGAGAAAATGGCCAATATATATTATTATAGGTTTCATAGATATAATATTGGATATGAGCTTATAGTCCTGTCAAAATAGACAAAAAAAAGTAGCAAATTCACATAGAGCTGAAATTTGGTATAAGTATTAAATACACCATTACAAATAAAATATCAAAGGTCCCCATTGATCCTAGTTCTGATAAAGATTTTATTCAAGGTGACATGTCAAAAATATTGGTTTTTCTCTTGGAGATGTCGTATTCTACATTATATACAAATATTTCCACACCACTTGCGAGGTAGTGTACTTGGTGCATTTATTTTAACATGGTTTCCTCAGTAGGCATACTCTATAGTCTATTGTGATTAAGTTTACTTATTAGACATTATCCTATTGATTTAAAAAATAATACCATAGAAACAGTTTTTGTAGAGAATGCATGATCTATAATTTTTATCTGACCTATCATCGTTTACGAGAAAAATGTGAAAACCGATATATTTGACCTTTGATGTTGAATAAAATTTTTAGCAGACGTAAGATCGGTGAGAACTTTTGATATTTTATTTCTAATAGTGTATTTAAGACTTAAATATCTATTTTGAATGGATTATTGCATAATGCATGCACTACAATTAATATTCTATTATTGTAACGTTTTTTTTCGAATTAGTCCTTTGAACAGTGAATTATTTTAACAAATATTTCAGAATCTCTTAAAACAAGACTGTGACATTGTCCTAGATTTGTTAGGCTTGAAAAAATGTGTTAAGGATTATTTCCACAGGATAATTTAAGCGGCTAATGACAGTTATGTACGGGTCGGATTTATGTCTTTAATGCATGAGATAAATTTTTAACAAGTGTTGGTAAATTCTGTTTTCGTTGTTAAAGTGACAACACGCGAGTTTTACAAAAAGTGGGGAAAACCTCGTTTGGGCCTTTGGGTACCAAAGTGAGGCTTAGGATTGAGGTATATGCGGGGAACCTTTGTTTATTGAAAGACTTCAAATACTTGAGGTGGGCGGCTACCTCGTCATTCGACAGTTTCGTGTACTGTTCAGAGTCTTATAGTTCATGTAATATGTGACCAATAGTTTATTGTGCGTTGCTGGTCAGGAGATTTCTGGGAATTACGGGGTGTATACCTGATTATCTGAAAGTCTCGGAGATAGTTCCCTCCAAACCGGAGATTATATAATTCATCTTGGTGGGTCACTCTAGCAATAAATAAGCATCGAACGATTGAGGAGCTGGCATTCTGAAGCAGACAGTGCCGGATTAAGCCTATCGGCGGCGTGGAGTTTCGTCAACGTAATGAAATAAATTATTATTTCAATTCTAACTAAATATTAATTAAATATGGGCACAGTTTTTATACCTTCGAATGATCAGAAATTTTATTTATTTCTTATTCGTTTGAAAGCAAGCATGTGGGCCATGGAGCCTTCTGAATACCGGGGCCTGGGGCTATAGCCCCCATAATCCGGCACTGGAAGCAGAAACTAAATTTGGAAGCAAAAAAGTTGAAAATTTGTTTAAATTCGTTTTTAAGTTCCGAAAATTTTGTCAATTTGAAATGGGAACACTTATATTAACTTTTAGCAATTTTTTTTTGAAGCGAAAAAGTTTGAACTTAGATTAACGAACGGCGTAAGTTGCTAATTGATTGGATTAAACATAAGAGATAGGACTTTATTGAAGTTTTAAATAAATTGAGGAAATAAAAATAATTTAATTACTGATTTCTTATTGTTAAGACTACTCAATTTACTCATGTCTGTATAACTTCGGCTCTAGTTTACCAAAAATTGAAGGTTCGGAAAGCAGAACCGACAAATCGCTCAGCCTAGCTAAGTCTAGTAGGGTAGAAGAGGATGCCCGCCCGCTGGTTTATTAGAGAGAGAGAGAAAAAATTATTTGGAAAATGAAAAAAAATATATTATATTACAGAACATTGTATTTCGCACAACTTTGGTCCCGAAAACATGCCTGTAGAACTTCTAATTTCTTGAGAAAAAAATTCAGCAAAAATCAATACATTTTTTCTGTTCAACTCGCGATATCTCGGTCAATTTCAGCTCGATTATGATTTTCCAAAAATCATTTTATTCCTAAATCTCTAACGACACCAATGACGTAAGAAAAATTGCTGTAGCGTTTTTAGTTACGGCAAAATTAAAATGTTTATAAAGGCATAACGGAGCCAGTGCTTTTCGAATTTCAAATGAAAAAGCTCAGTAACGAATTTTTGATTTTTTCAAATTCAACAAAGCAATATTAATTTCAGTAGTTTGAGGAAGTTTTTTCCAAAAAGCGAATTTTTTAAATCAAATTGAAGTCGCAGCTCCATTTTATAAAAAGGCTCTTATTGCAATCATGCCCCTGGTGCCAAGGTCATATAATCAGAAATTTATTCGCGACCATCTTCAAATGTTGGGATATTTTGTCCCGGCATCGGTGATGGACTCGCCAGTGGGATCCACAGATGCCTTCCCTAGACACCCTTACCGTACTTTCTACAACTTGAAACTCCTATTTAAGTCAAATTTTGTCGGAGAACAACGGTAGGATGTTCTTTCCGCAATATGCCCCCCCTCAAGGCACTTGCTTATCCCGACTTTGACCGAAATTCAAGCTATAGAAGCACGGGCCTGATCAGGTGGTCTTTCCAAGGTAGGGTACCGGCTTTAGCACAAAGCCACGAATTGACGTCATTATGTCACATCGTCCCTGCTCGGGCGCCATGTTACAATCATGCCCCTGGTGTTAAGGACATATAATTACAAACTTATTTGCGACCACCTTCAAACGTTAGGATGTTTCGTCTTGACATCGATGGTTCTACAACTTGGAACTTGTATTTAAGTCAAATTTTGTCGGAGAACAACGGTGAGATGTTCTTTCTGCAATACTTTCTAACCACTCGCCGGCAGTTCAGCCGCTCATGAGCGTGCGCCCGGCGCGCCAATATCCACGGTTTATTCATTTTTTTGTGCCATATATTCTTTTCATTTTTAGTTTTACCAACTCATGATGGTACTGTTTTTTGCCTTTTATATTGCTCTGTGCTGACTAAACGCTCTCTAAAATAATATGTTAAAAGTATTCACTCAATAATTCGACAACATACTCTCTTTTAAACAATAAATTATTTATTTCACAGAAGAAATACGTTTTTTGATTTGAACTTTTTCTTTTCCTGTTTTTTTTTTCCGGTTTTAAGCATCGCCGATATATTTTTTTCAGCTTTTTTTTCTATCTTAATTGGCATTTCTGCCTGTATTCCTTCTCTGCCCTACTAGGCCCAGCTCGGTTTGTCGGTTCTGCTTTCCTAGCACTCGATTGTCTAGTTTGCTTCAACTATTTTCTATATATTTATCTATGTATACTATTATATATTTATTAAAAAAGAATAAAATGACTATATACAAAGCTTATTTATATAAAAATTATACTCGTTGAATGTTGAATTTTATTGCCTAAATATAGATATTTAAAAATATAGTATATGTATATGTTGTAAAGAATAAGGAGGTACTTAAAATCGGTTTACCAAGAATTGCAACAAAGAAGGAATTATCAAACGATATTTGATATTCTAATTTAATTAACAGTATGCAGAGCATAATATTTTTTTAGCAGTTTTAAATATATTTTAATATAAAAATAGTTAAATGCAAGTTAATGTAGTAATTAAATGCACAGATGTGTGAAAAAAATGTTACGTCTTTCCGCCGGCCTTTTCAACTGGAGTACGTTTCGTCTTGCTTGACCGAAAAGATAAATTTTGGTATTTACAACTGATTCAAGTCGGAAAAAATGCCGCTTGGTCAAGTAATACATTACGTCCTCCAATTATTCCAGATTCATTCCGCGTTACTTAGTTGTGTTTAGTTGTTAAATGTTTTATGTTCTTCGACTAAAATTATTTATTATAAATATTCACTGCCTTGAACCAAAAAGTGTATTAGGGCGAACTTTATGTTTTCTTTTGTAGCTTTTAGAGATTGAGTTACCACAACTTGTACCTAATACATTATAAGTACTAATTATATGACAATATACCTACTGTTATAAGTAAATTAGTTGTTTTTGTACCTGAGCTTTAGAGATTACGAGTAGGTTTATTTATGCTTGGTGAAATTCGACTGGGGCAGACTAGCCGGGTAGTTTGTTTAAGGAATTTTGCAAAAACATGAACTTTGATAATGAAGTTCTTCTTTTTAACAGTCTTCTAGAAAAAGGAAGTTTTAAATTTGACCATTTTTTATGTATGTGCTTCGATTACTCCGGAACGGCGGCTTCGATTCAAATGAAGTTTTTTGCATGGTATTTAAGAAATTACTGCGGTGGTCTCGTATAGTTTTTTTTTTGAAATTGGTTCCGTCAAATCCAAGATGGCGCTGATAATATGGAGGACAAAAAATTAATTTTGTCTATTTTTTCCAAAATTGGTATGGGGGAGTTTTCGGGGTAGTACATAATCTAAAATTATTTTCAAAAAATTCAATATAGTCGATTAAAAATTTTACGTCTCTCAATTTTGTCCAAAATTAGTATAGGGAGGTTTCTGAGGGTATAAATTGCGAATTTAAAATTATTTTTTAAAAATTCAATATGGTGAATCCAATATGGCGGACTAAAAATTTAACATTTCTTGATTTTGTTCAAAATTGATATTGGGGATTCCTGAAAGTGTAAATAACGAATTTAAAATTGTTTAAAAAAAAATTCAATATGGCGGACTAAAAATTTAATATCTCTTGATTTCGTCAAAAATTGGTATAGGAGGTTTTTAAAGGTGTAGTTTACGAAATTAAAATTATTTTTAAAAAATTCAATATGGCAGATCCAATATGGCAGACCAAAAATTTTACATCTCTCAATTTTGTCCAAAATTGGTACAGGGGATTTTTTGAGGGGGTAGATTACGAATTTAAAATTATTTTTAAAATTCAATATGGCGGACTAAAAATTTAATATCTCTTGATTTTGTCCAAAATTGGTATAGGGTTTTTTAAGGTGTAGATTACGAAATTAAAATTACGTTTAAAAAATTCAATATTTACATCTCTCGATTTTTCCGAAAATTTGTATAAGTTTTTTTTGAGGGTATAGATTACGAATTAAAAATTAAAAAAAAATGCAATATGGCGATCCAATATGGCGATCCAATATGGCGGACTAAAAATTTAATATCTCTTGATTTTGTTCCAAATTAGTACTGGGGGGGTTTCTAAGAAGGTAAATAATGAATTTAAAATTTTTAAAAAAAATTCAATATTGCAGATGCATGCAATAGATCGGTCTAAAAGTTTTATATTTCCGCATTATGTCCAAAATTGGTATTGATAGTTTTTGAGGCTGTAGCTTAAGATTATAATTTAAAATTATTTTTTAATCAATATGGCGGATTCAATATGGTGGGTAAAAATTTTACGCTATTCACATTTTTAACTATAGGTTGTAATTACAGTAAAACAATTTTACACTTTCCACAAATTTTTAATTTTAATTTTAATCACTCGACATGTTTCGCAAACACTGTTGCTTCTTCAAAGGAGTATTACAAAATGAACATTAAAAGATAAAAACAAAGTGGTCTTGATACAGGTAAAATAAGGTTTACAATTCAGAATAAGAGGAAATTCCATAATTATATTTCCAAGAAAAGTTAAGGATAACTAAACAGGTTCAATAAGGGTGATCGGTCTAAATCTATTTGGTCATTAAGCAAATTATTGGAATTTTTGAGTTTATTTATTTCCAGGGATTCGAGCAAATTTAGTTTTAAACCTTTGTTTTCAATGTGTAATATGTCATAATTATTGTTGAAGGTATGGTTTTCTTCTATTAAATGATTGGAATAGTTAGAATCAGTTTTATTTTTTATATAACTAATGTGATGTTCATTAACACGTTTATTAAAGTTTCTAATAAACGTGTTAATGAACATCACATTAGTTATATAAAAAATAAAACTGATTCTAACTATTCCAATCATTTAATAGAAGAAAACCATACCTTCAATAATAATTATGACATATTACACATTGAAAACAAAGGTTTAAAACTAAATTTGCTCGAATCCCTGGAAATAAATAAACTCAAAAATTCCAATAATTTGCTTAATGACCAAATAGATTTAGACCCATCACCCTTATTGAACCTGTTTAGTTATCCTTAACTTTTCTTGGAAATATAATTATGGAATTTCTCCTTATTCTGAATTGTAAACTTTATTTTACCTGTATCAAGACCACTTTGTTTTTATCTTTTAATGTTCATTTTGTAATACTCCTTTGAAGAAGCAATAGTGTTTGCGAAACATGTCGAGTGATTAAAATTAAAATTAAAAATTTGTGGAAAGTGTAAAATTATTTTACTGTAATTACAACCTATAGTTATAATGAATTTCCACCAAGTAAAAGCCGAATCTATAGTTTTATTCACATTTTTTTTAAAATTGGTATTAGATGGTTTTCAGAATCGTAGGTTACGAAACTGTAGTTAATTTCTTTCAATTTAATATGACAGATACAATATGGGGGAATAAAAATTTTACATATTTCCGATTTTATACACATTGATATCAGGGATTAAAGTAACTTATTTATCTGATATTTTTGGTCAGCTGAATTGAAACGGCAGGTTATATAAACGGACATTATTCATTTCAAAGATAATATTTACGCTGTAAAATTGTCAAGTTTCAACCCCTGTGCACCCAAGGTGAAGAATGGTATACGGGAATTTTAGATAATATAAGAGAGGAAATTAATAACCGTCGTCAAGATCTTAAATCTGAAATTCAACATTATTTCCTTGGAGTTGTCTGAATCAGAAGCTTCATTGCAAATTACATAGTATGAAACCCATTTCATGTATCTTTGGATATTGTCGTTTGGAGTTGCAAAGTGAATCTTCAATGAATGATATATTTCAGGAAAAATCAATTCTGATGTGCTATGCTTCATTTGCAATCTGTATTTATGCTTTCTTTTTGAATACTAGTGCCATTTGCTTCTACTTACTTCAGCGAAAGTGTATTTTTAATGCCTCTGCAGATAAAAACATCAGCCAAGCATACTCTAAATGTTAAAGATGACATGAGGTTGGCCTTGACAAGAACTTGACCAAAATTAATAACACTACATAAGCAATTGCAAGGTCAATCGTCATAATAATCATTAATACTTAATAAAAAAAATATCATCACTTCTGTTCAATCATTTGGTCGATGATTGTTGTTTATTAAATTTACTATACAATGAAATCAATGATGTATTGTGTTCATACAAATAGAAATCTGTTTACACTTGTCAAATTTTTAAAGTAAAAAATTAAATTTAAAATAAAACATGTTATAAGAAGCGAAGATAATTCATAGTATCACAGAGTAAATCCATTTAGTACATTCCTTATTATATGTGACATAAATAAAATAAAATAAGTTATCTAATGCTTAACAGTGATTCAAACGTTCAACAAAGACTACACAATCGGCAACAAGAAAAAAGACTATGCAAAAAACAAAATAAAAAAGTTATATCGTAATACACTCTAAACTGCAGATGAAGTGAAATGTTGAAGTTGCAACATACAAATATTTAAGTGTTATATAAGAGTGATTTAGTTTTTTTTGAACGTAGATAGAGAACATTCAAGATCGAAATTAGGGGGAATATGTGTATTAAATTGTTGCATCAGTGTTGTTTACTTTCATAAATAATTACCTTCAAATCGTCAGCATAGAAGAGATATTGCCAGTTTTCAAATACACTGCTATGATTTATAAAGATGAAAAAGAAGATAGGTATCAGGTGCATGCAACCTTTGAGGTACACCGGATATTACATTTATCAGTTTAGATACATTATTATTGAATTTAACTTCTTGTGTTCGATTGGTAAGATAACCAGATATCCAAGATAGTAGAGGATCTGTAACACCGAGTGAGTATAGTTTGTTGAGCAATATAGTATGACCTATTCAACCGACTTCTTTTTTAAAATCAAATTATATTGAGTCGACCTGAATACCGAGGTCCACAGCTGTTGTTAGGTAGTTCGAGTATAGAGGCAGGTTGGTTTGATACGAGCGTCTTGACAGAGTCATGTTGATGTCCTGATCAAATGCTATAGAAATTTAATAATAATTGATTAACGATTATGGATTCAAGAATGTTGCCTATACAGTCAAGTCCGGATATTGGGCGATAGTTACCAATACCTTGTCTATCACCATCCTTAAGAATAGCTGTGATATAGGTGGTTTTCCACATGTAAGGAAATTGGCACGAATTCAGTGAGAGCTGTTAAAGAGAACTAAGCGGCAACGCTAAAGTTGGGCTACACTTTTTTATAAGAACTGGTTGGATTTTATCGGGTCCAGCACTCTTACTTTCCTTGAGCTCAACCAGTTTTTCAAACACCGTAGAGCTATCGATATGTAGCATCAGAACAAGGGGAAACTGATTGAAAGAAATCAGCAAACCCGTTAGTGATTATTTAATTTAAAATTAAATATATTTGGAAACTGTCAGCTCTGCAGTCCCTCAAAAATTCCGATGTCTGATAAGCAAGCCCAAGAAATCTGTATCGATTTGATTCTTGATTCGAATCTTTCAATTTTTAGGTTTCTTATATGTAATGGTCACTTCTTATAACATTTCAACCATAATAATTAACACCGTTTATTGATTTACTTAATCTTAAATACCCTATGTCAATGTCCTGTTGCTTACGAGTCGAATGTATGTATCAGAGCGAGTAGTGAACTTCTGTGCATCTCTTTTTACATAAATCAGACATTCGAAAATAAACAGGGAGCACAAGGTAAGAATTCTGTGGTTAACAAACACAGGCTTGCAATGATTTCTGTAGTGTACCTCTGAGATTGTTCGGACCGCTACTTCCTGTATTCTATAAACTGGGAGTTAATTTTCACAATGACCCCAAACTAGAATTTTTTATTATAGATGGGTGAAAAAAATTAAAATCTTTCCTAAATTGTTTTAATAAGAATAGATTTTATTGAGAGGCTCTCAAGGTGGACCCATCAAATGGGTTTAAAGTGTGTATAAAAGCCCCAAAGTTTAACTTGTCCTGTCTTCTCCTCATTAAGTTTTAGCTTATTGGATAAAAACCACTTTGAATCAAAATAGTAAGTGTAGCTATATCGTCTGATGTGGGTGTTAAAGATGTATCATTGGCAAAAAGGCAGGCGTTATCCTCCGGGAGATTACAAGGAAGGTCGTTGACATATATTATAAAAAATAACGGTCATAGTTGACAAAGTATGGTAGGAATAAATCATCAGAAACACTCGTATTTGTAACGGGAATAAAAGTTTAAACACTTGAAGTAAATAACGTTATCTACATTCACTTGCTTGTTTGTTTTTTTAATGTTACGCCACCGAGAGAAAGATTCTGTATTCGTCCTAAATTATCTGAAAATCTTGAAACTACAAAAGTAATTTCTGTTTAAAAGAACTACTTGCCTATATAGTTCCGCTCCACTTTCCTCTACCGACCGTACGAAACTTTTGGCACGCGCTTGGCTGCAAAGCAAAGTTAAAATTTTAAAGAGATTTTAAAGAGCAATTTAGAGGCATTTGCCTCGCAGCTCGAGAGTGCAATGCGCTAAAACTTTTTTCAAAAAGAAAAAGAAAGAAAAACGAAGACATAGAGACCCTGACCTAGCCCTACTATAGCTGGCGTACGCGGGAGCTGCTTCTCATTCATAATTAGTAAGACTTTTAAAAAGCGAGGCAAAACTCCCTGCTGCTGTCTAAAGACGATAACTTTCATTTCTTTAGAGCGCGAGTTTCATTTTAATTTATAATTTATTTTTAACCACTTTGAAGAATCCAGTATGAATTATTGTTGCAATGAATTCATTTTTTGCTTGATTTTTTTGAAAATAAATAAATTGACTACTTTTATTGACATTGTAAATAATCAACTTTTGTTATTCAATACAAAAAGGTTTTAGATTAAAGTAGAGACCGTCAAACATATTTCAATATGTGAAGAAAAAACTAAACCGTTGTAAGCATCACAACCAAGTCTGGTACTCCATCGACCACTTCTTTTTTTTTAAAGGGATATGTATACTCCATATTTTATTTATTTATTGTAGTAAATTTGCACAGTATTTTACAAATGTTCAAAATTTAATTCACTTTGTTTCGCAAGGTGAAACCAATATCTTTAAAACAGCCCTAAAATCCCTATGGCCATTGAAACCAAAATGAAGTCACGAGTGTTACAAATTACAGCACAACATCTAGCGCAGACTTGGTAATAAGACAGACCAATACCTTAGCTTGTGGTAACTATTATATATATATATATATATATATATATATATATATATATATATATATATATATATATATATATAGTTGTAATAATTGCCCCTGATGTTAAGGACATATATAATTGACAACTAATTCCGACCACCACTAAAAGTTGGGATGTTTCGTCCTATATAACCGGCGGTGAGTCCGCCGGCATCTTTTCCAGGTAACCTTGCCGTGCTTACTATAATTTAAAACTTCTATTTGAAGTCATTTTGCATCGGAATTAACCGGTAGCATGTTCTTACTACAATATGCCCTCCCTAAAGCACTTGTTTATGTGACTTGACTTCGCAGTAATTCCAAGTTATAGAAGCACAATCCTGCTCCAGAAATTCTAGAACAGACATCCTGGATGGTCTTTCCAAGGTTGCGTTTAGCTTTAGACTAAAGCCATGACTTTACGGCCTTCCTTCGTCCCTACTAGATGGCGCCCTAGTAGTAATAATGCCCCTGATGGAAAGGACATATAATTGACAACTAATTTTAACCACAACTAACTAAAAGTTAGTATGTTTCGGCCTCGGTAACTGGAGGTGGATTCATCAGTGGGTCCGCCGACACCTTTCCAAGACACCGTTGTCGTGCTTAATATAATTTTGAACTTCTATTTGAAGTAATTTTGCATCGGAATTAACCGGTAGAATGATCTTACTACAATAATAGGTAGGTAGATAGATAAGTCGTTATTTATTCCAATAACTCTCACAAAAAACACATAAGGGCGTGGAACAATGTTAGAAAAAAACACTACCATGATTAATATTAGAATAAAAATTAAAGTTCATTCTCAGCTCTAGACAAAAAAAGAAAAAAAATTAAGAGAAAAAAATAACAATTAAGCAGTTGTAAATATTTTTCTTGACTAATTATATTAAATTAATGTAGCAAAAACAACAACAATTAAAACTTATTTAAAATTTACAGCTAACAACAAAAGTACTGTTACGAAACAATGCTGCTCTTATCACACTCGTAAAACTTATTCAATGTATAAAAGGATTTCTTACCCAAAAATATTTTTATGACACACTTTAATCTATTTCTCGGTAGCATATGCACATTTTCAGTTTTAAAATTAAAAAATTTTATAATAGAAAATTAGATATTTTTCTGCAAATCACTAAAATTATATTTATCAGAAAGCAGGTTTATTTTATTTCCATTGATATAGTTATGTTTAATAGACGCATCCTCAAAAATATTGCTGTTATCTATAATAACCATCACCGAACCAAAATGTACATACCTATAACCGTCAAGATATTGTTACTTATATTATGTTGTCTCATTGTAAAAATACACAAACATCTTTTTTGCAGAATCAAAACTCTGTTAACATCACATGAATTACTCCAAAATATTAGACTATATCATAGTCTGGACTGTACAGATGCATGGTAAGCTGAGGAGCTGCATCGATTCCAACTCTCTCTCAAATAATTCTTGATGCATAACAATGCTGAAATATTTTAGTGGCCACTTTCCTGATGTGCGCCGCCAGCCCAATCTATCGAGGTTTAGTTCCAAAACAACAGCGCTCTCTACTGATGTTATTGTTTTATCCATATATATTAATGCAAATTGCGTAACTAAACTGTTGCTAAACATAATGCACTGTGTCTTAGAAACATTTAGCGACAGGTTGTTGGTACCCATCGAGAATGTCTATCACAGATTGAACCTTCATCGATAGCAACTCGTCGTGTTTTCACTGAATATAAATGATGTAACATTAGCATATAATACAGTCTGCTCTCCAGAGATTTCAAGCAAATCATTTTTAAAAAGAATTTACAAAAGAGGTCCAAGTATTATACCATGAGAAACGCCCCTTTTATTTTAACCTTTTGAGACAATGTAGTCTTGCCATGAAGATCAGACTCCACCCAACTCTAAGTACTGTCCATCAAATACACGATTTTATTAATTCTAGAGAATTACTTTTTATACCATACATTTCAAGTTTTAACAATAATTTTTTATGATTTACGTCATCAAAAGTTTTAGATAGGTCCTGGTACATGGTCAATGTTTGTTTTTTGTTATTTAGTGAATCTAGAATTTGTGTTCGTGCTTGGTACAAAGCGGATTTTCCTATTTTGTTTAACTAATATTACAGAAAACCTATCCAGAAATGTTATAATTCTCTGATATAAAACACTTTCAAAAACCTTGCTAATATTAGGCAATAATCTTTAGATTTTTTCCATTTCTATATCTTTTAAAATAGAAATAGGCATCTGATCATCTCCAACCGACTTGTTTCTTAAACCATTTATAACCTTTAATACCTTATTAGAATCAGCGGGAGACAAATAAATAGAATTTGTTACTCTTCCTTCAATTTGTGAACAACTATTAAATCGAAAGTCAACAGTAGGACATGCATTTATAAAATAATTATTTAAACCATTGACTGTCTTATAAGGATTTTTAAATTTGGAAGAAAACTTTCCAATAACTGTACAGGTTTTGTCAAGAAGCACATTGAAGAGTTCGAAGAACACTGCATGTTTACAAGCCTACGATTCTAGTTCAGAACTGAAGTGTTTTTTTTGCATTAGATGTTTCTACAAATTTACTGTTAAAAATATTATATGATTTTATGACCTAATGTCGAGCAAGATCCGCGTTCCTAAGGCAGTAGACAGGCGAGTACATTTTTCATTCAGAGTTTCAAGTACTAGAAGATGGTGAATTTAAGAAATGCGACTCAGAGCCTTTAGAGAGTTCCAGGCGCGACCTTGTATTCATTCAGATGCATTGAAGAAAATAAGAATTATGTACTAATTATGTTTAAGGCACAATGGAGAACAATTTGAACAATATTTGTTAAAAAATTCTTTAGTTTATCGTCATACACGTCTGTTTGTTGTTGAAAATATCCTTAATCCTTTTACGTTTATCAACACATTGGTTATATTCTTTTGAGTAATTATCAATTGATCAAAGTGAAACTGATAACTTCATGTTCTTTTGAATATGCATTTACTTGTCATTGGGCTGAAGTAATCATGATTACTTCAAGTGATAGAAGTGAAAGTGATAATGACTCAAAAGAATAGCCCTATTATTGATGCCAGTCAGGGCAGGGCAAGGTCTATTGCCGCCTCGGGCGATTTACGTTTTGCCACCCCCTTTTTCGGGATTAAAAAGCTAGAATTTTCAAAATAGGATAATTTCACTCAATTTTTTCTCAATCGTACGAAAAAATTCTTTTTTATATGGCCCAGTTCGTCGTAAAAAATGAGTAACGTAGAGAAATTGAGGTTATTGTACGCACCGAACTCTTGGATTGAAATTGAATTGTTTATACCTGAAGACATTCTTTTTTGCGTTTTTCAGACATTTTCAATTTGATTCAAAGTCTACACTATTATGTCAGTAGCACATTGTCAATTGAAACGATATTGCAATGAAAAGGTTGAGTATGTCAACAACCACAAATAATGACTACAACCGTATAGCGTAGAAAAATTGTGATTGAAGCTGAGACACTGCGAGGCACTTTTCGTATTTAGTAGGAAAATATATCAGAGAGGGCGCCAGTTCCAACTCCGAAAGGCGCCTTTTCTTGTAAACATTTGGAACTTGGAACATTGGAAAAATGAAAGTGTAGGAAACCACCTGTTAATCAACCTACCTCAAACAAATGATGAAGCCAAGAAAAAGTCGGTGAAGTAATTTTTTATATTATAAAAAAAAACGATGTCTAGTAAAATGCCGCCCTCTAATATGGGCCGCTCCGGGAGGCGGCCCGGTTCGCCCGTACCTTGCCCTGGCCCTGATACCAGTAATAGTTTTTGTTTCTTTAAATATCCATCACACCCTATTAACAAGATCTAATTATTTTTTTGAAAAACATAAATTCAAGACTCAATATTGATAATAAATATACAGGGTTATATATTTTTGGAAAGCTTGTAACAAACTAAATCACATTATTCAAAAATGTATAAGGTGCCCTATTTAAAAAAAGGCAAGTTTAATTTATTTCTCCGAAACAGTTGAATCTACAAAAAAACTGACTACGCTACTGAACCCTACATAAATTGCAAGATAAACGAAATACGAGAGGTGCACTAAAATGCATAATTTCAAAAATCGCTCTGTATCTCCAAAACGAAAAGGTTTATGAAAATTATGTCAGTGGCATCCTTTGTTTCTTAAAAAAGTAGCAAAATGCTACGTTGCAATAATGTCTTCGATGTTTGAGACATATAATTTACAAACGAATTTTAGACCACTGGCGGTGGATTCCTCAGTTGGTCCGCCGGCGCCTTTCCCAGTCATCCGTCTACGTACTTACTATAAGTCGAAACTTATATTTGAAGTTAAGGCGGATCGGAACATGCCGGTAAGATGTTCGTTCTACGAACATCCCCCCCCCAGACTACCAGTTTTAGATCTATTTGAGATTCTGTAATCTGGAATGTATGGAAAGTTGGGTGTCCGAGAAATTTGTGGAACGAACGAACAACCCTTGGTGATCTTTTTGGTCGGGTTCAGGCTTAATCAAAGCCCACGACGACTAAACAACCCTTGTTATCGTCCCTGCTCAGAGGCGCCAAATTGCAAATATCCCAGTAATGTTACGATATGTACAAGCTAATTTTCGACCACTAAGAATCTTTAAGGCGTATTTCGTCCTGACACCGGCGACGGACTCCTCAGTGGGTTACACCGATGCCTTTCCCAAAAACCCTTGCTTACGTACTTAATTATTTTTGGATGTCATATTTGAAGTCATTCCTTGACGGTATCTATAGGTAAGATGTTGCACCCATAGGCGGTCGTTCATACAACACTAGCTTATGTAACTAAACCTAAACAAATGTACTGTATTACATTCAACAATCATATTTACAATATTCTAAGCTAGTTAAGAACATTTAAAGTGACCGGAGCACAGCATTATCGCAGCCAAGACAGCGGTGAAGCAATAATCAACAACAAGATTGCCAACCGATGTTTGGCTGATTAATGGCAAAATTTGTTTAAATTTACTATGTTGATATATCGATCTGGTCCCGCCTTAGCAGCTTCTACCAGGTATTGTAACACCAGTCGTTCCATTGGAAACAATATCGGTTCTGGTAACAGCTAGGAACATTGAGATTTGCAAGTTTAAAAAAGTTATTAGAAAAATATGGCGATGACTTTCCCAGACATCCTTGATTACGTACTTTTCTATTTATTGGAAGTTATGTTTGTAGTCATTCCTTGACGAGATCTATCGGTAAGATGTTGCACTTATAGGCGATCGTTAATACAACAGCCATGAAATCCTTATTCTTCAATTTCGACTAATAATGGAGATAACTCCTAAAACCATCGAAAATCTGGCACCTTGTACACCTAAAATAATATGGGAATAAAAACCTCTTTAGGTAAAATTACATCGGTGACTGAGCCTTTTTATGACAAGTGATTGAGTATTTGATATATTAAATAAGATATTACAGAAAACTAACTTTCTGGGATAAACTTTAGAAGTAGTTTTAATTCCTTAAATGAACGAATTAGCAGGTAAGAAAAAGCACGTATATGATGTTTTTTGATGGACCACAACATAGCACAAAATCAGAAAAATCGGCTACGCACATCTCGAATACATTCCTTCTAGACAAAGAAGAAAAATCCTTTCAATTTTCACACATTAAATCAGGCAACCAAAAATTCCTGAAACTCTTTTAGTAAAATGTTACTTTATTCTCCTGTGCCCATACCGATTAGGATGATATACTTGTTTAAATAATAGACTTAGAAAAGAACGATAATCGGTGGATTCTAATAAAGTCTGTATATAATAATTTTTTAACATACATTGTCTTCCTCTATTAAACCCCTGTACATCTTTCCGCAGAAACTGTACCATCTGATCCGGCGGCCGCCCTAATTAATCATCCTCGACATTGAGAGCGTTTCGTTGTCGTTGGGGGTTATTTATCACACGAGCCGTTTCGGCCGCCTGCCACCCCCTCTTGCGGTCCCTGGTCCAGGGTAATTACCCGCCGGATGGCACCGCCCCTCTGGCCAATGAGAGAGCCTCGTTGCCCACCCCTACGCGCCGCTATCGATTCGGGTGGGTGCGCATGTGTCTCGAGCGCTGAGAGGGACACTGGCCGGTTGAGCACGTGCGATACGTGTGTATTGGACGCGAGATGTGGGATTAGGGGGTGAGTTTGAGGGGCGGGAGGGAGCGCGTGGAACGGTTCGGTCGATAGTCTTGAGTGTTAAGAATTGTTCTGAATAGAGTGGGTTTTTCCGTAAATGTTATAGTTTAACGCATTTTTTTTCGTAATTTTCGATTCTTTTTTTTTGTATAGAAAAATAACGAAACAGTAACCGAAGTAAAATTTAATGAATACTTAAAACATGTTTTCCTTTATTGAATAAAAGATATATATATATATATATATATATATATATATATATATATATATATATATATATATATATATATATATTGTCTTTTCTTGGGTTAAGGTTATTTAACAAAAAATCCAAAACAGTTTGACGTATCATATATCTTCCTAAAAATATTTTTTATATAATTAAAAACATTTATACAAGAACATATTTACAATTTTAAAAACAAATAAACACTATTAAAATTTTTTAAAAAAGTAATTAATTTTACCAGTACTCACCTTGACGTCTTGTTTATTTAGTAATAATGAGATGAAACTTTTGCATAATCTATTTAGGTACTGAGGATGCATGGAATGCAAGTGTGTTTTATTTTTTATATTTTACAATGCACCAAAAAAACCGAAAGAAAGCATACACTTAATTTTATGTTTAAGAGGATATTCAATGTTTATTAACAGGATCGAATACTTAATATTTTTTGTTTAAATTAGGCTGGTGTAAATGTGGCTCAAATTTCCTATATCCGTTCTGTCGTTAAAAGTGTTTTTATCTTTTTTAATTTCCATCATTCCTTTAGCTGCAATTTTTGGTTATTCATATCTTTGTTTTTAATTATGGTACTGTTATAATCGAAGGTATGTTTTTCGTCTTGTGTGTGTTTGTTTAACACTGTTGAGGCGTTTTTCGTATATTTATGGCCATTTAATCTGTTCTTTAGAAATTGGCTCGTAATGTTTATATATTTTTTGGGATAATTTTTGCAGGGGATAGAATATACTACATTTGATTTATTCATGAGAGGAGTTTCACTTTTTAAATTAGTAAATAGTGTTGTTTAATTTATTATGAGACCTGTGGCATACGATAATATCATGTTTTTTTAAAATGTGTTTTATTTTTTCTGACAGCTCACTAGGGTAAGGTAATGCTACATATTTTTGCTGTTTATGTTCCTTGTTATTGTATGCGTTCTTTCGTTTTTTTTTGGCGCATTGGCGTAAATAGACAATGCAAAAGTTTTATTTCATTATTAATAAATGAACAAGATGTCAAGGTATGCACTGGTAAAATGAAATACTTTTAAAAAAATTTGAATGATGTTTTAAAGTGTTTGTTTGTTTTTTTAAAATTGTAGATATGTTCTTATATGAATGTTTTTAATTATATAACAAATATTTTTAGTAAGATATATACATAAAAAGAGAAAATTTTTTGAAGATGCCTTAAATAAAGGGCGAAACGTCGAATTGTTTTGGATTTTTCGTTAAATAAAGAACCTAAATCTAAGAAAAGACAAAATAAAAAAAATGATATAATCTATGGTTCAAGAATTTATATAAATCCTTTTTTTTTCTTGAGTTTTCGGTTCGGTCAGTGGAATAAAAATTAATTTATTTCCTCATAGATGTTTTATTTTCTATTACAAACGTTTCGACCTTATATTTGGTCTTCATCAGTGTCCCATCAACAAACAGTTTTCGAAATAGTTAATAATTAGTTCATATGAAAAATTACAATCTTCTGAAACTTACCTATAACAATAACAATTTCCAAAAATAAAAACATAAAAATTTAAAGTTTTTCACACAAGAACGTCACATTTTTAAAAATTACTTACAATAAAAATACTTAAAATATAATAATTCAACATGTATTTCTATATTAGGATGAGGAATAACTGCGCTCAGTATATAGATAAATTTATTTTTGTCGGTATTTGTGGGTGTGCATTTTATAATTTTTATAGTTTTTTTTTATTATACGGGGGCGTGTAAAAAGATTTCTTTAATTTAAAATGTTAAAATATATTTTACTCAGATTTTTATGTCCATTTTGTCATTCATGCGTTAGGGTTGTTCTTAATAAAAAGCATTTCCAGAAACTCTATTTTTTGTTAATTTGATTTAATTTTAAGAATCTTCGTGTCCTCAAAAATGTATGTGTTTTTCATTTTAATGTTTAGTTAGAACATGGAGTATGCAATATAATATTACGTCTCACACAGACAGTGTCATAAATGTAGACTGCGGATGTAGCTATACAGAAAGTTCCCTAAATATTTCTCGGTAGCTTTGCCGTCTTGTAAGTCTGAACATTATTCGTATTGCATACTTCTGCGATATGAAACTTCTTTTAAAATCTTTTGAACTGCCCCAGATTTATACCAAACATTAATACTTACGGATCTCAAAAACTTTAATTTCTTCAGCCATCTTGAATTCATCATTTTAATTTTTTAAATAAAATTGTTAAAATATATTGTTGCGATAACCGCGTAATCTAAGATTTTTAAATTAATTGCAACATTAAACAGTTACTATTATTATTTTTTTCCAGTTTTAAACTGCCATGGAAATATTTTTATGCGGCTGCGTTACAAGATGCTGAAATCCAGAATCAAAACCTTGGATCAAAAAAAATTTTTCATTAATAAATGTTTTGCAATTTTAAACCTTCTCGCATTAACCTACTGTAAAAATATCTTCCGGGATTCCCTTAAATGCACTCTCTACAAAATAGTGAAAACTGCATTTAAAAATCCCATTCCTTTCAAAAGTTGTATTCTAATAACATCTGTTAAAAAATTATCTAACCAATATTTTTCTTTTCTTAAGATATATATTAAATATAATTAACGAAGAAGTGCAGTGAAATTATCTATAAACCACATTACTTATTGTAGGCAAAATATTATTTAAATTAAAGGTAAGACTTCAAAATTCCTAATGTTTATATTTGCACTTAATATAACGTCTAAATTTTCATTATATAAGCCTACGATAAACACAATATCCTGTATTTGAAGACCCTTCCTTCTAGTCCACATATTATCACAACACACACGCAGGGTATCCTAGCAGAATGACCTTTAAGACCTTAAGGGATTTAAATACTTTAAAGCCCGTTGCCAGGTAGACGAGCTGGCCCGTGTCAAAATTTAATTTCTCTGAGTGGCGTGATCTAATTTACGACTATGTAGAAAATAATAATGAAATAATGACTAAAACATCTAAAAGTCATATTTAAAATAATAACGATGGGGTCACAATTTTAACATTAACATCATTTTTTTCCAAAATACCATAACACCTGTTCAGTGGAATATTAAGAATTTGAAAATAGTCTACGGATGAGACTAAAATTCAAATAAGGACAAAATTACGTCAGGTCAGAATGAACATCTCCTAGCTGAAGTAGAATAATTGCAGCCAAAAAGCCGAAGACAAAGCTAGACTACGAGAATTTAAACATAAAGAGATATAAGAGATAGAAGAACAGCTTTCTTATCTTTAAAGGGAGCTGAAAGATATCCATATCAGCGTTGACCACAAAAACTTGTATCGGTATATTTAAATTACTTAACATGGAAAAAGAAAACAAGGCATTAACCGAGCTTCAATATAAAATAAGCCTGCAAGAATAAGAACACACCGTAACACTGGAAGCTCTCAACAACAAAATGAAAGGCCTAACATATTAATAGACAGTAAAACTCGGAGAAATCAAAAACAAGCACTCCAACCGGGTGGTCCAACTACAACGAATTAAAAACAACAACAACTAACCAACTCCACGACCAAACAAAAGGAACTGATAGAACATTACAAAACCTAAACAAAGAAATTAAATACTCTAACCTGAACAGAGATAGTCAAAGAATGAGATAGACCAAGATCGGATGGCACCCAACCAAGGGCATGTCCTCCAACGAACAGAAGGTCTTCCCTCATAGGCCTGACGGACAATGGAAGTTGAAAAGAATTCAGAATCAAATGCAAACAAGCCAATATCAACCTAGAGCACGGGAAGACTACAACCAAGAAGAGCCCAAATACTACCGAAAACAAAGTCAACTACCAGAGGAGCAAGACGAAAATATACCAAGGCTACAGCTGCTAACTTTTTGATTATAAAGCAGCAAACTGCAGGATCAATTCATATTGCTTTAGTTGTCGAGAAAAATACATCCCAGCAGATTAAAAAAACCAAAAAATGAGAGCACGATGCGCACAAACTGCGGCGAAGTACATCCCTCATCGTTCAAGGGGTACTCTAAAAAACCGCAATAAAGGAAAGATGTCCCAACACACAACCCATACGAAAGCGTGACCATAAACTTCTAATTCGAACAATATCACACAGCCTCTGAGCACCTATCTTAGACGATCCTACTGCAATACTGTAAGATACAATTTAGTTCTTCGCAAACATGATGAACCACTTCCACAGTTTCTAAAACATCTAGGAATTAATTCCACACCCACAGGAACCAACTCCACACCCAGGATTAACCTAATACCTTAAGTTTAGTTCAATATATACATATTATTAAACTCTGAAACCTGGCTTGAACAAGTTATCAACATTATATGTAAATAGAGTAAACTGAAACCATGTTTATCAAAGAGCTGGCAAATGATATTTCTGCGTCTCTCTACTAGACTCATCAGAGTACCGACCGTATCACTGTAGTCACTGATGAGTCTAGTAGAGACGAAACCGGTACCTTTGCCGTATCACTGTAGCTGGGAGCGTAAGTTTCGACTTTCTTCTCGGTATGGTGGTGCAGGTAGGCCATCTTCTCGATGATGGTGGAATAGGATAAATTGTGCTCTGTAGCAATTTACTCAAACTGTGCAACCTCTAACACTGAAAGGATATGATGGAACGAAGTTTGCATTTACTGTTCGCATTTTACTTCATTTATATACGGAGTTGCATATAGTTGTACGTTTGCTGAATGTGATTTCAGCACTACAACGGCATAATGTGGATATATCCACTACTATTGCATCTCACATGGAGGAATCGGTGAAAGCCGCATAAACATATAATATATATATATATATATATATATATATATATATATATATATATATATATATATATATATATATATATATATATATATATATATATATATATATATATATATTATCCTGTCAAACAAACCAACTTACGAGCCAAATTTACTTATAACATCGTTAAAATTTTACGTTGTAATATATAGGCTTACAATACGATTAAAAAAGGCATCTTACAATTACGAGAGAGAATTTTAAAAAATTCAATTTTGACAAAATATATAGTTACGTACGTTGAACTTGATATTTTTATTTTAACAATAAAACTGCAAAATTGAAGGCTTGGAATAATTGTTCTTTTTTGTTCTCTTTTTAAGTTTTTTCTATAATTACTTGAATGTTTTGACTTTGACTTTTCATAAATGAAAAAATTAAATGTTTTAAGTAGATATTCATTTTTATCTTATTTTAAGAGGATATATTATTTTTTAATGATATTTGTGTAAATGTGGATCAGTTCACTTATGTTTGTTCGGTCATTAACTGCGTCTTATTCTCTTTTAATTTTTATTTTACTTTACCCTCAATTTGTTATCATTCTATTATTGTTATTTTGTTGTAGTAGAAAGAATGTTTTTTTTTCTATAATATGTTTATTTAATGTGGACGTAGCATTTTTCTAAAATTTGAGTGTATTTAATCTATTTTTAAGTAATTCTGTGGTCATTTCTAAATATTTTTTTGGACAATTGGTGAAAGGAATTAAATATACATTAGAATATTTATTTTGTGGGTTTTAAAATATAAATTTCGATGTATAATTTTTATTAATAGAATCTGTCGAATTGTTAACATTTGTATATCCGCACTTTTATTATTGTTTCAATATCACTATGTTTAAAATTACATTTTAATAAGGCGTCCTTAATTTTTTTTTAAAGGGATGTCTAAAATTAGTGGAAGTTAACGTGATAGCTCTGTCGGCTAGACTAACAGTATCACTATTTTTGTGAGTGCTTCAATAATTTGAAAGCAAATTCAGGTATTTCGTATCTCTCTGACAATATGGTTCAGTATACCACTCAGGATAAAATTCATGTCTAAAAAGTTCATCTTACCATCTTTTTCTATTTCTGATACGAATTGTAACAGCTTGAAGGATTTCATTTGTTTTATTAGCGGGGATAGTCATCAAACAATTATTCACATACCTCTCGAAAATATTATATTGAAATTTAGTTGTTAGTGTTTTCTAAATATTCTATATAGTGGTGGGAGAAGTTGGTGAGCTCATAGCACAACCACTTATGTATATGTTTGTAAAATTTATTCTTATATTAAAAGTAATTTGTATTTAAAATGAGGGCCACTGTTTCCATGAAACGATTTTTAGGTAAGGCCCTGTATGGCTTAAAAATTACTCAATTTTCGGGTAATAATGTTTAGACTTCATTTAAAGGACGTTAACAGAATTGTCATTTTTTCTGTTAATGTCAAAGATATAGGCAAAATACAAAAATTGACGAATATTATTTTCTTCGATCAATTATAAAACTAAGGTAATTTTAAATAAATATTTTTACAATTTTTTCTTACCTACAATTTTTTTTTATATGACGTAACTCTTTTGAGTTTGGCAGGTTAACTTCTATTTCTTTATTACGGATCTGATTTTTTTATTATTTAGACTATTTCTTGTTTTGAAAGAATTTTTCATTCCAAATAAAATAACACTCAATTTATATTTACAAAAAAAAATAAAAATGGTGAGATTATGTTTAAGAAATAATGATCGACAATTGGAGTTTCTGAGTTTAAAAAAAAACGCCTTAAAATAAAGAAATTCAGTGTGTCATCTGAGTCAGAAATATCTATTTTTATATTATTTTTATAGAATTTGAATCATAAAAATAAGCGCTCAAAAGATTACTAAATCTTCCAAATTTCTAACCATTATTATAAACAAAAGAAAAACAAGTCGGCGCATTCCCGTATATCGATCAAGGCTATAAAATAAAGATACAGGTATGAAGCCTTGTAAGTGATAAGTGATAGATTACCTACCCACTGCTGTCAAATACACCATAAAACGTGTAAATAAGTTATTAGTGTTGGATTCGCGCTGTTCATGCGTGCTCCCACTTATCGATCTATAATATATGGAGTCATCCATCAAGGAATATCTTAAACTGAGTCCTTTCTACGGCAAAATCCAGCAGACCAAATCGGTTTTCCACTTGACGTGTGGTGGGATAAAGCGAGAATTTAAGGGAAAATTTACAGGGTATTTAGAAAGTTGCAGTTTTTATTTCGATTCGCATTTGATATGGAAGTAATTAATGTTGCCTAATAACATTTACGGTGTGCCACGGGTTTTGTTATAAGATCTGAGGGGTATATATATATATATATATATATATATATATATATATATATATATATATATATATATATATATATATATAGATATAGATATTGGTTCAAAAGAACCGGACTTATCAGCCTATTAAAGAGCCTGGTGAAAAAATATTTTTTTAAGGGGTCTTTTAGGTAACAATTTTTCAAGAAAAAAATTTTTTTAGTAATTTTTTTTTAATAGAAAGAAAAGAGATATCATTTTATAGTTTTGCACATATATTTATTCGTACTTTAGGTATACAAAATATTTTTTTTGGATTTTTTTATGGATTTTTTTACCCATAATAATTTAAAAAAAAACATCAAAAAATTACGGCGGACGTGATTCCAGGTGACTGAATCGTCTCAAAAAAAATACCAAAATAATTCTTGTTCAAGTGCCCATAGTCGATACCGGAATGATTTTTTTTCATCAAAAAATAACAAAATGGCGGCCGTTTGAAAAAAAAATCCATTTTTGAGGGTAAAAAATCGGGTAAAAATCGGAAAATTTGTTACCGATCAAAGTGATCCCGGTACCGACCATGGGCACTTGAACAAAGATTAATTTAATATTTTTTTTTTCAGACGATTCAGTCACCTGGAATCACGTCCGCCGTAATTTTTGGATGTTTTTTTTTTTAAATTGTTATGGGTAAAAAAACCTATAAAAAAATCCAAAAAAAAATGGTTTTGTGTACTAAAAGTACAAATAAATATATGTGCAAAATTATAAAATGATATCTCTTTTCTTTCTATTAAAAAATATTAATAAAAATTTTTTATTTTTGAATAATTGTCACCTAAAAGACCCCTTAAAATACCTAAACCCTTTCTTGAGGGCTGGAGAAACAGGAATTAAAAATTTGATCTCCCTTATTTGGGTCTCTGTATTTTTTTTCAATTTGAGAATATCAATTTTTATCAATTTTTTTTTTTAATTTTTACAAGTTTAAAATCACATTTCCATGTGGTTTTATTTTTTGAATATTTTAATACATGGACGACCTGAAACACGAAGTAAAATCATTATTTTAAGGCTGTAAAATCTTAGACAAAAGTTGTATTTAAAGAAGTATGGTATATTATATTGAGAAGTACAATAATATTAGTTGAGAAGAATATTAAAGAAATATCTCTCAAACCACTGACACACCAAGACAATAAATTTGGATCTTATGAATAAAAAAACACTCAAAATTTGAGATTATATGAGGGTGTAAAGTATTCCTGAAAATCACGAAAACGAACAGGTATTTTTAAGACGAATAAAAGGCTTTATTTTAATTGAAATAGAACCCAAATTCTAGATTTTGTGAGCATTTAAAGTAACGAAATTTAAGAAAAATGAAAAAAGTTTAAAAATGAAAAATAAAAACTGATACTTTCAAGTCGAAAAAGATATAAGAACCCAAATACAAAAGCTACAATTTTTTTCGATGTTTATTTATCCATTTAGGCAAGGGTAAGGCTTATAAAATAAAAATAAAAATGTGAATTTTGTGCACTAACCTACTGAAAAACAGAAGTATTTTTCAAATTTTTGAAAACGGACCTCCATTTTAAGGTTGATATCTTCGGTTTTTTATAACCAATCTAAGTTCATAAAAATGAAAAGTACAGGCTTTTTTAAGACGAGAAACTAAGACCTTAAAAATTAAGGAGAAAACAAAACTCGAAATTCCATGAGGTGAGTTTAAAGCTTGTTTCACTAAAACAGCGCTGTAAGGATGGTGTTCTAAAAAAATCGATTGGAATTAAAATTATATAGTAAACTAACGGGTTGGCAAGGTGTTTTCAATATGAAGAAAAAGCTGTTTTCGGAATTTATATGGACTCAATACTCTAGATTTGTGGAACTTTTGAAAATATACAAGAGAAGGACGAATTAGAAACCAAAAAACCTAAAATATTTTATATATAGCATATAATTCCATATGTACTTAATGACTTTTTGATTTATAAATTTTTTGGGACGTAATTTTATTTTATGTATTGCTCGTGTTTTTGAAAAGGATTGTAATATGAAATGAACATTCACTCATACTTAGATTTCAAAAAAAGTGGGTTATGTGAGGGCCCCTTCCGTGTTGTCAGGTTCTAGTATGATCTCCTCTATAAACTTGCGGACAGTTCATTGCTAAAACACAATTCTTTAAATTTATGCAGAATATTCTTTCTTATAACGTTCAGATTAAGAAAGAGACAGTATGCTGCACATGACATTTCATTGATGATTCAATCATCAGTGGTTTTTAGTTAGTTTTAGTATTTTTATGAATAAAAAGTGGCACTGATTAATAAAAAAGATTAAACATTATTATGGTTAATTGTTCAGCATATATTTACAAAAGTCGTAGCACAAAAAAGTAGCTCTTAGTTACTTTTCGCAGGTAAAAATGGTGATACAGTCGTTTTAGGATCCTGAACTTTTTATTAATTTTTTTTGTACTTAGAGTAGTATTTCGATAAAAGTGTTTTGTTGTTGTTGCCAATTGTATATTTCATGTTTAAGTTTAGTTTATATGATAGTTTTAACATTTTTTATTTATAATTTGCCATTTAAAGGACATTTTTTCTTGCAGAAATTGCATATTTGCAGAGGCGTAGACATTTTTTAAAATTATCTTTTTGAATCAATTATTTCATTCTATTTTTTAAAACAAATATTTAAAATTATATATTAAAATTTGTAATTTTTATAAGGATTTAAAAATACATAAAATCTGGAGTTCTGATTTACACGAAAGTTGAAAATTGAGAACTATTATAACATTCTAGAGTTCGTTTGATCAGTGAAGGTGTACCAATGATTTTTCCTGAATCACCAAAATACCTGCAGCCAAAAAAAAAATTTATTTTTTGTATTATGTTGTATATTTTCTTATCAGTACGTAATGTCTTAATTTTTAATTCAATTTACTATTAACTGTGTGTGTTTGTCACGGTTGAATTTTTTGTTTAAATGGTATTGAATATATATATATATATATATATATATATATATATATATATATATATATATACTAGCGACCCGCCCCGGCTTCGCACGGGTGCAATGCTGATACTAAATACACTACAGAAAAACTGTGACTATTTATTTTATTTTTACAATTATTACATCGGCCTCCGACGCGCTATTTATAGGCACGCTGCCGCCGCCCCGGTCGGCCAGTACCGCCGCAAGCGCTACTTCCCGCAATTTTAAATCTGTAATATCTTCGAAAATATTCATTTAAATCTTGTGCTGTAAAGGACCATATAGATCTATATTAAATCAACAATGTATTTAAGCAATTTAATTGGATAAGGATTAATGCTGTATTGGTTAAAATCGCTTCAAAATTTGCCATTATTTGTCGTAAAAAGTAAATGACAAAAAAATGTTATTGTGGGATATCCATGAGAGATAGACATATACCATCGCGGAGTTTTTTGTAGACCTTTTCAATGTGTACAAATAATTAGTATATTATTTTGATAAATCTCGTAGGGTTCAGTCTGCGTTTGCAATGTAAGCGGAAAAAAATATGATAATTAACGACATCACATTAGAAACCTCAAAAATAACAGTATTTCTCCACTATTTAATGGATGTTATTATACATATAAACCTTCCTATTGAATCACTCTATCTATTGAAAAAAACCGCATCAAAATCCGGTGCGTAGTTTTAAAGATTTAAGCATACAAAGGGACATAGGGACAGAGAAAGCGACTTTGTTTTATACTATGTAGTGATATATATATATATATATATATATATATATATATATATATATATATATATATATATATATATATATATGAAGTAAAACGCGAACAGTCATGCCCTTTCCGTGTTAGAGGTTGCACAGTTTGAATAAATTGCTACAAACCACAATTTATCCTATTCCACCACCATCGAAATGATGGCCTGCCTGTACCATTATACCGAAAAGAAAGTCAAAACTTACCCTCCCTGCTACAGTGATACAGCAGAGGTACATGTTTCGTCTCTTACTAGACTCATCAGGGTACCGACATGCACCTGTTTGTGCAAAAAACAGATCGAAAGGAAGTATAAAACACTGAACGCGGCTTGGCTGCCCTCTCTCCAGCTGGCGTATATGTGTTTATGTTTCACGGATTCGTTCGTGTGAGATGCATTAGTTATATCCACATTACGTTGTAGTGCTGAAATCACATTCAACAAATGTACAACTATATACAACAAGTTTGCATTTACTGTTCGCATTTTACTTCATTTACATACGGAGTTGCATATAGTTGTGTGTTTGCTGAATGTGATTTCAGCACTACAACAGCATAATGTGGATATAACCACTGCTATTGCATCTCACACGAAGGAATCTGTATATATATATATATATATATATATATATATATATATATATATATATATATATATGAAGTAAAATACGAACAGTAAATGCAAACTTCTCTCCATCTTATCCTTTCTGTGTTAGAGGTTGCACAGTTAGAACAAATTGTTATAAAACGCAATTTATCCTATTTCACCACCATCGAGATGATGGCCTACCTATACCACCATACCGAGAAGAAAGTCAAAACTTACCCTCCCCGTCACAGTGATACGGCAGGGATACATGTTTCGTCTCTACTAGACTCATCAGGGTACCGACATGCACCTGGCTGTGCAAAGGACGGATCGGAAGGAAGCATGCAAATACTGAATGCGGCTGCGCCGACCTCCCGCCGGATAGCGTATATATGTTTATTCTATACACGGAGCTGCATATAGTTGTACGTTTGCTGAATGTGATTTCAGCACTACAATGGCATAATGTGGATATATCCACTGCTATTGCATCTCACACGGAGGAATCCGTGAAAGCCGCATAAACATATATATATATATATATATATATATATATATATATATATATATATATATATATATATATATATATATATATATGAATGGCTTGGTTCTTCCGAGTTTCAATCCTTTCATTCAAAAAATCGTTTTTCGACGTTTCACCATTTAGCATTTTCAAGCGTGGTTCGTCTTGTTACTCGCTTCGAACTGATGGTGGTCTTTGTTGTATGAACGAATATCTGTCCTATAGAATCCGTCAAGAGTTAAGTTCAAATATAACATCCAAAAAATAGGTAAGTACGTAAAAGGTGTCTGGAAAAGGCAACGGTGAAACCCACTGAGTCCATCGTCGTTAGCTAGGACGAAACACCATAATTTTTAGCGGTTTATAATTATAAAATACGATTTTGAGTTGTGTATTTGCAATATCTTTCGAATTTAGTTAAGTTGGCTCGCTTTTTGATTGGTCGAGTGGCCTCGCTCCTCTGCAGAGTAGTTTTGTACTGGTGCCATTTCTTTTACGTTTTCGAAATCTATGTTATATCTGGTAGTTTGGTGATGCTGAAATAGATCTGAGGTTATCTGCTTGTTTTTGAGACTATTTTTATGTTCTTGTACTCTTGCTGATATGCTCCTGTTTGTTTGTCTAATGTATGTATGACGGCAATTTACACATGGAATGCTGTAAACGCCATGATTTCCAAGGTTGGTCTTATTTTTGGAATTTTCCAGGATGTTGGCTATTGTTTTGTGTGATTTGAATATGGGTTATATATTTTTTTTTTTAAGATTTTTCTAATTCTGTTCGTTATTCCTTTTATGAATGGGATTATGGCTTTGTTCCTTGTTTAATCTTGAGACAAGAGAAGATCACAACAATAAACAAAAAAGTTTAATATCATTTTAGCTAATAAATAAAATATCTAAAAAATATCTTTATTAGTTTGAAGTCAATAAATAATAATTTTCCAAATCAAACAAAAATCTCGGATAGGTAATTTTTAGGAAATTTTTACGAATTAAATTATTCTAACGCGACTGACTTTATAGGATATGTAGCATGAGGTATCAACTTGACCTGTACAGTGCGGTAGCCCCTTTTCAGTGTTTATGTCCCCTAGATTTTTTGCTTTACTTTATTTGCAGTCTAAATTAGACACTGTTTTTTTACACATACAGAAGTTTAATTTTGCATACTTTCTAGTATACCTTTTAAAGAAAATATGCTTTAAAAATCCATTTTCCTACTTGTTTTCTTAAATAATATATCAAAAACATAACGCACCTAATCCCAATATGATGTCGACGACTATATTGGTTGCCTGTAGCCTGACATGAACAGCAACATTATAAACGTGCTGGAAGTCTTAAACTTGCCTGACGTTAAAGTCATGTCTAAAGGCAAATCCGCAAGGCCGCCGGCTATTTTCACAAATATGAAGCTGGGTTAGGGGAGCGTGTATGTATACGAGGTATGAGAAGATCACTTACTGAATATTTTAGAACTGAATTTTTAGTAACGGAAAAAAAGTAAAAACTTTTTTCTCTTTAATAAATACGCCCAAACTCAGGTAGCTTAAAAAGTACGAAATAACATACAAAAAATATATTTTTAATGACTATTAAATAAAACTTTTATAACTTATTTGCTCTTGAATATATATTACAAAAAAAAATGAATAAAATGTATAGGTGTTCCTAAAGCATGCTAACATCTAGTTTTTAATAGCTCTTATCCTTTGTTCGTGTTCTACTTACATTCTTCCTCTCTCTCCATCGGCTCCATTGTTCTTTATGTTTGGCTACAAATCCTGCTCATTTTTATTTCAGATTGGCCATTTTCATAAATGCACTTATCCACTCAATTATTTTGTGGTCCTGTAGACATCCTTCAAGAAGTTTTCTTTCTACCATTCTTTAAGGTAGTTGAGAGTTTATAAACAGTTTTCTTGTTCATTATCCATATTTCCGCTCCGTAACTCGTAAGAGGCTGTATATGTTCATAATATATTTTGTACTTTTGGTTTTAGGGATATGTTCTTGCTGAGGATATGTTTTAATCATTTCTAGACTACCATACTAAAGAAATTTCTCATTCTATTTCCTATTCCTGATGTTGTTTGGTAATGCTCACTATTGATATATATATATATATATATATATATATATATATATATATATATATATATATATATATATATAGCAATAGCAGTGGATACATCCACATTATGCCGTTGTAGTGCTGAAATCACATTCAGCAAACGTACAACTATATGCAGCTCCGTAAATGAATGAAGTAAAATGCGAAACAGTAAATGCAAACTTCCCTGCATCATTTCCTTTCTGTGTTAGAGGTTGCACAGTTAGAATAAATTGTTACAAAACGCAATTTATCCTATTCCACCACCATCGAGATGATGGCCTACCTGTACCACCACACCGAGAAGAAAGTCAAAACTTACCCTCCCCGCCACAGTGATACGGCAGAGGTACATGTTTCGTCTCTACTAGACTCATCAGGGTACCGACATGCACCTGGCTGTACAAAGGACAGATCGGAAGGAAGCATGCAAATACTGAAACGCGGCTTCGCCGACCTCCCGCTGGATGGCGTATATATGTTTATGTGGCTGTCACGGATTCCCCCGTGTGAGATGCAATAGCAGTGGATACATCCACATTATGCCGTTGTAGTGCTGAAATCACATTCAGCAAACGTACAACTATATGCAGCTCCGTAAATGAATGAAGTAAAATGCGAAACAGTAAATGCAAACTTCCCTCCATTGCGTTTTGTAACAATTTATTCTAACTGTGCAACCTCTAACACAGAAAGGAAATGATGGAGGGAAGTTTGCATTTACTGTTTCGCATTTTACTTCATATATATATATATATATATATATATATATATATATATATATATTCTTTAATCATTCTATTATAATATTTATCTTTATTTTCTTGGGTATAGACAATATCCGGGCGAGTGTTGTCAACGTAATCACTAATCATAAATCAAAATTAGATACAAACAGATTCAAAAACAGATAAACAATGTTAAATAATTTATCAGAGATAACCCCCAAATTACCATCCTTAGGCCAGATAAAAGCAACAAAAAAGTAATCGTGAATACTACTGAATATGACACAAAAATGAATATACTTATTAATGATACAAACACCTATAAGAAACTCAAATATGATCTCACAAAACCAAACCTATACCCAAGAAAATAAAAATAAATATTATAATCGAATGGTTTAAGAAAAAGCAAGGTTATTCGAAGTGCATACATAATCGAATATGACATTCCTACAAGATATCCAAATCATATAAGGGTCAGAATGTACAACTAAACTTAGAACCAGCTCCAGAGGATCCCCAACAAGTGCACTGGCGAAGTTTCTCTTAAAAGTCATACAATCTTTAGAAGGTAAGACAAACATATATGTTAAAAATTCTACACATTTCGTAAACATTATTAGTAGCATCGATCTAGAGCCAGACGACAGACTAATAAGCTTTGATGTGGAAAGTCTGTATACTAATGTACCATTAGTAGAATCACTAGACTTTCAAATAATACTGCTTTATCAGATCGAACCACGTTACCATTGGACGGGGTGATGGATCTTTTGGAGTGTTGCCTGCGTAGTGCTTACTTTCAAGTAAAGGCCAAGTTCTACGCTTAGGACGACGAGCTTCCGATGGGTTCTTCACTCTCTCTATTCTTGGCAAATATATATATATATATATATATATATATATATATATATATATATATATATATATATATATATATATATACGGAATGGTTCGAAACTCATGCCATAGAAACGGCAACAGTAAAACCGAAAGTCGGGTTTTGATATGTCGATGATACTTTCATCGTATGGAAGGGCAATGATTAAGAACTTAATGATTTCCTGAAACATTTAAATACCATTCGAGCTACAATTAAGTTTACCATGGAAAAAGAGGTAAATGATCAATTGTCCTTCCTAGATGTCATGGTGAACCGTTCAAACGAAACTATTAAAACTTCAGTATACAGAAAGCCAACACATACTGGACAATATCTTAATCATAGTTCTAATCATTCTGTTGTAACAAAACGAGGAATTATACGCAACCTCTATAATCACGCTATATCTATATGCAATAATGCCGAATCATTGGAAAAAGAGGTAGCAAATATTAAATCCGATTTACAACGGAATGGTTATCCTTTAAAACTAATTGACGATGTTATAAATAATTTTAGAACAACGAACCCTGGACAACAAGAAACACATTCCTTCTTCACAATTCCGTACATTAAGGGAACGTTGGAGAAAATAAGACGAATTGCCAACAGTTATAATATAAAAACAGCCTTTAAATCAGGAAATACACTTAGAGCTCATTTAACAAAAACAAAACCTAAATCTACCGATAAGAAAGAATGTGTTTACAAAGTTCCATGTGAGTGTGGTGAAATGTATATTGGAGAAACCAAACGACCACTAGAAGTTAGAATTAAGAAACATAAAACTCATCCACAAAAAGGGGAAACGTCGAGATCAGGTATTGCAGAACACTCCTGGGATAAACAACACCATATAAAATGGTCTGAGGCAATATATATGGAACCCAATATGAAAAAAAGAAAATTTATAGAAGCAGCATACATCAAAAACAATAATGGAATCTTCAGTAAACCGAGTGTTGAGATACATAATCTTTGGCAACCACTACTTTGTAACATCAAATCTTTGAGGTGTGTACAGTGAAGCGAAACTTTGCGCTTCATTGGACACAGTTCCTATATAAGCTCGTAGTCTTAAGACAAAACATTCAGTTTATACTTGATAACGATTAGAGATACAACCTAATCGAAACGTCGTAAAAATAAAAATAAAGACAGTGCAAGTCCGACTACATTTTAGTTAAACTTAGAGAAATCTCCAAAACTTACAGCAGTATAGCAAGGCAGAAATATAGGAGTATATTTCTTCTTCGATGCAAATACACGAATGTCTATCCAATGTTTTTAAATTTTAAAGTGTCACACATTGAAGTCACAGGTGCCTGTCTTGAGAATAAGTTTAATTATATTATAAATAATAATTTTAAATTTGGCGATAACTGATACCACAAAAATTATAAACAATTTTAATTCCCACATTGAACAATTAATAGATGAAACAACAACAATGCTACCTGAAAATATTTTTCAAGATTTTATTAAATTTAAAAATTCAAAGTATGAAAAAAAGGTTCAAATATGTAAAAAATAGAAACCAAAAAAAGTTTCAAAATTAATTTCAGACGTAGACAACAATGAAACAAACAAAAATAAATACACCTTTATGGTTAAATAATATCTCTAATACAGAAATACCAACCGATATGGCCAAAGAAAAATATTTACCTCTTACTGAATGTATCTCATGTATAGAGTCAGCCATTAATATCAAACAAACTGACATAAAAGACAATATCCGGGCGAGTGTTGTTTTAGTTTTCGTTTGCTTTAATCAAATAGCATACCAGATCAACTTTTGCCTTTCTAAGAGATTTTACAATACTCCAGTAATCTACAGTATCAAAAGTCTTTTAATTGTCAGCGAAAATATCCATAATGGTAAAATATGTTCCTATACCTTCTCAATTAGACTTTTCACTGTTCTATTGAACAATTGTTCTTTCTACTTTATTTGTTCTTTGCTTAGGAACTGCTCAAATTTTTGCTCGGGTTGATTAGTCAGTATTTTAATGGATCTGTAATTCTTTAAATATGTCGGATGCATTTTTTTGTATATTGTTATGACGATTGTACGTTCTTCACTTTTTCGTATTACTTATTCGATCAAACATTTTTTGAACAGTTTTATTAATTGTTTTCTTACTGTTAGATCACATTCTTTCTGCATTTCTGGTAATATTTGGTCTTGATTTGGTGCTATTTTGCTTTGTTATTTTCTCATAGTTTTATTGGTTTATATATTTCTTTATTTTCTGCTATGATTTGTTTATTGCTGATCTGCTCTTTATAAACATTTTCGTAGAATCTCTCTGTAGGTTTTAATCTTATCAATTTGTCAGATATTATTAAATGAACCATACCACGACAAAGAAAGGTGTAACAGTAAATGTCAAAGAAGTTATAAAGGAGGGAATATTTATTAGTAACTGTACTCTTATTTTAATTAAAAAACTAGTGTTTGCCATCTCAATGACATTTAAGTGCATTAAGGTTTTGTTTCTCAAAAAATGTCTAAAATAAACTGTTCTTCGTAGTACAAGGAAATATGAAAATTTTACAAATAATATTCATTCGAAAAAAACACTTAAAAATATTTTTCCAAAACCCCGTATAGGACCTTAAACATGAACAGACCCTCAATTGATCTTTGTCTGAAAGTCCTAAATTATATATGCGCCATGTGAGTTCGTAATTTTGTTAGAACATTTGCATATGGCGGCTGCTGCAACTCTGCTAAATCCGAGAGGATGCGGTTGGGGTGGTGAGCACTTTATAGTCGTATTGCGACCCTTAAAATAGGGCAAACGTACGATTTATTTATTTGTTGAAAAGTCTCTAATTAGTTTGATGAAAGTTTTTTGCTATAAGCTTGTAAAATAGGTCATACGTAATCAAATACAAGTTGGAAATGCATTGAATCAAAAAACTCAGGTTCTACATCAAAAAGTACCTACAAAAAAAATTTTTAGCCACTTTTATCGTCACATAACCTCAAAAAAAAAAAAAATAAAACGTCTAAAACGGATTTATAAGAAAATTCTATGCTTTAAAACTCGATAAAAATGCGAAAAAATGCTAAAAAAAAGCCGTTTTTCCGATTTTGAGTATATTTTACTACTTTTAAAAATCTGAAAAAATTCATGGACATATTTTGGCGTCTAAAAAACAACATTTTTTTAGCTCTGCTGTTGTCCTAGTTTTTATTTTATTGAATTTAAAAATTTTTGAACACCCATAAAAATTTGAATTTTGCGCCAAAAATTTTTGTAAAAAATATCCTGTTGTTGTAGACAATAAAAAAATCTACAAAATGAAAGAAAAAAAGAAGAGTCTACGATGATTAGAATCGAAGATATTGTCAAAAAACGAAAAAGAAAGTTTTATTTTTTTTTGAGGTTATGTGACGATAAAAGTGGCTAAAAATTTTTTTGTGTGGGTATTTTTTGATGTAGAACAACCGGGTCTTTTTTATTTTTTTATTATCGAGGGGGCAGTTTCCACCATCTTAATCGGCTAGACCCTTTATTTTAGAGAGTGTTTGCAAATTGTTTGATTAAATTTAATTTTTTATGCATTTATTTGCAAGTTCCATTGGGATATTTGTGTATAGAGGACAACTTCAAAGAAACGAGGTTATGTTTATTGCGAATATTTTTGTATTTGATATATTATAAATTTTCTATAATATTTATTTTTGTCAAGCAAACGTAAAAAAAAACATCCTAAAATTTACAAAAAACGGTCTAAAAAAAGATAGCATATATATATATATATATATATATATATATATATATATATATATATATATATATATATATATATATATATATATATATACCGAAATTTTATTGCAGTTCAAGTTTAACCCTTGCATTCTGGTGGCATATGCATCATTTCGGTGACCACACTTTACCTACCGACCCAAAACAAAATATATATTTTTTATTATTTAAATCTTTATCTGTTACGGGTCCCTTTTCGGGACCCAGGTAGTAAATTTTTGGTATCGTTACGCTCGGAGCACAATATGTAACAATTGTAGTCGAAAAATTTGCATACCGAGTTTTTGATTAAAAAATTTCCAGCTGTGTACCTGAACGGGGTAGGAAAAAGGGTTTGATTGGATTGCATTATTATGTCGTGGCACTTCCAAATGTGAACGTTACAGATGGTCTGAGAGATAACGACTACTTATAAACCTATGTTGGGTTTTTTAGTGTGTTACTCTGTGCAGTCCTAGAAACATTAAGTTTTATTAAAAAAACAATAGTTTTAAATGCATTTGTTAATTACTAAAACTTAAAGAAAATGTGAGTTAAAAATGTTTTTCAAAATTGCATTTGCAAAATGTCCCCTTTAAAAAATCCCTGAAAAGCAAAAGATAATTGTAATTGAAATCTTAAACTGCATTTTTTATTTCAGAATCAGAAAAGGTACATTTTTTTTACATACGACAGGATAAATATCAACGTTGGTTACATAAGAAAATTGTCAAGACAAATTTCTTTATTTTGCAAGATCTTTCTCCTGCCCACCTGTAGTACTGTTAACGAAATTAAATTTGTTTACAAAGTTTTTTCCCTACGTCACAGAAAGCCAGTTTTGACATAGCCTGACCTTTTTTTTTCAACAAGATGGAACGCCGCCCTACCACATCGCCCATGTCCGTACTTATTTGGATAAGGTTTTCCGAATTGTTGGAAAAACAAATGAGGAACTTTAAGTGGCCAGTTAGATTCCCAGATTTGATCCCTCTTGAATACTTCTTGCGGGGCTACTTAAAAACTAAAATTTACTTGACCCAGCTCGACAATTTAGAAGTGTTAAAAGTTCGAATACGCCAAAAAGAACGAAACATAACCGCAAATATCATCGAAAATGTTTAAAAAGCATTTATTCATCAAATTGACAATTGTCACATTCTTAACGGAGCCTAGTTTGAATAGGACGCCACTAAATTTTTTTTATATATTTTAAAGTTTTACGGTAATTTTTCTTGACAATTTCCTCATGTAACTAACATCGATATTTATCTTGTCGTATGTAAAAAAATGTGCCCTTTTTGACTCTGAAATAAAAAATGGGGTTTAAAATAAAAAAAAAAAATCGATGACGTCACAGCTCCTCCTTGAGTCACCCTGTATATTTTGATATCGCGCAAAAGAACTCTAAACTAAAAATAAAATTTTACGGGTCCGAGCGTTTTCCGAAACAAATAGCTATTTCGTTTATATTAAACTAGCGACCCGCCCCGGCTTCGCACGGGTGCAATGCTGATACTAAATACACTACAGAAAAACTGTGACTATTTATTTTATTTTTACAACAATTATTACATCGGCCTTCGACGCGCTATTTATAGGCACGCTGCCGCCGCCCCGGTCGGCCAGTACCGCCGCAAGCGCTACTTCCCGCAATTTTAAATCTGTAATATCTTCGAAAATATTCATTTAAATCTTGTGCTGTAAAGGACCATATAGATCTATATTAAATCAACAATGTATTTAAGCTATTTAATTGGATAAGGATTAATGCTGTATTGGTTAAAATCGCTTCAAAATTTGCCATTATTTGTCGTAAAAAGTAAATGACAAAAAAATGTTATTGTGGGATATCCATGAGAGATAGACATATACCATCGCGGAGTTTTCTGTAGACCTTTTCAATGTGTACAAATAATTAGTACATTATTTTGATAAATCTCGTAGGGTTCAGCCTGCGTTTGCAATGTAAGCGGAAAAAAATATGATAATTAACGACATCACATTAGAAACCTCAAAAATAACAGTATTTCTCCACTATTTAATGGATGTTATTATACATATAAACCTTCCTCTTGAATCACTCTATCTATTGAAAAAAACCGCATCAAAATCCGGTGCGTAGTTTTAAAGATTTAAGCATACAAAGGGACATAGGGACAGAAAAAGCGACTTTGTTTTATACTATGTAGTGATTATACTCTCAAGATTTATATAATTAAAAAAAATTATATTCGAACAGGTCTACAATTTAAAAAACAAACAACACTTTAAAACAATATTCAAATTTTTAAAATACACTTAATTTGACCAATACGCTCCCTGAACATTTTGTTTATTAATTAATAATGGAGTGCGAGTTTTACGTCACCTATTTAGGTACTGAGAATACATGGAATGCGAATTTATTTTATTTTTTATATTTTACAATGCATCAAAAAAATCTAAAAAAACGCATTCATTTAATTTTATATTTAAGAGGATATTCAATTTTTGATGTTTATTAACAAGATCGAATATTTAATATTTTTGTTTAAATTAGGCTGGTGTAGATGTGGCTCGAATTTCCTATATCCATTCTGTCGTTAACAGTGCTTTTATTTTTTTTTTAAATTTCTATCATTTCTTTTATCTGCAATTTTTGGTCATTCATATCTTTGTTTTTAATTATGGTACTGTTGTAATCAAAGGTATGTTTTTCGTCCTGTGTGTGTTTGTTTAACGCTATTTACCGCACACAGGACGAAAAACATACCTTTGATTACAACAGTACCATAATTAAGAACAAAGATATGAATTAACAAAAATTACAGATAAAAGAAATTAAAAATTATTAAAATATTGTTAACGACAGAATGGAAATTTGAGCCACATTTTCCACAAGCCTAATTTAAACAAAAATCTTAAGTGTTCGATCCTGTTAATAAACATCAAAAATTGAATATCCTCTTAAATATAAAATTAAATGTATGCGTTTTTTGGGTTTTTTGGTGCATTGCAAAATATAAAAAATAAAATAAATTCGCATTCCATGTATCCTCAGAACCTAAATGGATGACGTAAAAGTCGCACTCCATTATTAATTAATAAACAAAATGTTCAGGGTGCGTACTGGTAAAATTAAGTGTATTTTAAAAACTTAAATAGTATTTTAAAGGGTTGTTTGTTTTTTAAATTGTATACAGGTTCATATATGATTGTTTTTTAATTATATAAAAAATATTTTTTAGGATAGAAAATGAATATTTTTATATTTTGTATCCGTTTTATTTTTTTAAGTTCAGAGTTTGATAGACTTTAGGACAGAAAAAAAACCGAGGGACGCACAATAAAAATTGTTTATTTTGATCAAAAATGTAAATTTTGAAATTGCAGACCAACAGCCTTAAGTTGAATTTGCGTTTATAGTGAAGAAAATTGAATTATATTAAATCTTTTCTGTTTACATAACCATCTGTATACTACGCGTGCTTTTATTACAGTGACCATATAGAAAAAAAACACGTTTTAAGTGAAATATAATTAGGTAGCAATGGACTCGTGCTGGGTGGACAGTGGTCACCAGATGAACTGGTTTCGGCACGGGTTTACATGTGTACTCACTTGTGAAACCGAATAGAGGCACAGGAATAACTGGTGTAAAAGTCAAGCTGGAAAATTTATGATGTTTTAATTATGGGCGGTTCTTTACGTGTCGTTTTCATTTCACATTTTGTAAGTGGTATGAGGCTTATTTTACTTTTTCGTATATTAGAGCTCTTGCCAATTTGAGGAAAGTTATATTCAAAATAACCTCATGGAGAAAATTATTATTTAGTATTAAATGTTATTACTTTCCTAGAATATTTAATTTAGAATTTTTATGTCTATTTGTGAAAGGATTTAAAATGGACAAATAATTAATTAACCTCCTAGCTGTACATCCTTATATAAGATTGCCTTGCTGATTCCTGGATAAAACTTATTGATTTTATTCATCTACCTAGAATTTATCAGTCCCTCCAGAGACCACATCTCTTTTTTATAAACTTCCAACACCCTTCATAGTGTTTGCATAAAGTTTGCTCGAAGAAAATTTGCATACGACACGTTCAGCAAGCTCCTAAAAGCTCTGTAGATAACTTAAATGCATTAGATTTGATCTTATGTGCTGCCGGTTTCCCCTCTATTGATTATTTTTATCTTATTGCTGAAAGAACTCTTGTATGATGTCTATTAAATATTCAAATAATACGAGAAAGTAGGAAGATGATGGGAATAAGAACCATTACTAGGTATAAGATGATTTTTAACAATAAATAATTCAGTATTTAAGTTTGAGGACAATTGCTACTTAATATAAAAGAATGTTGCTTTGCTGCATCTGCTTGGGTGTCGGAAAAACTACCGAATAAACCTTGTCACGATTGATTAGGCCACGTTTAGAAGAAAGTTTTGATTTAGGTACCTATAATTTATTGAGTTGATTTTTAACTGTTACCAGGCGATTATGACTAAGATTTTTTTAAATAGGAAAAATGGTTGACTTTCTTAAAAACATGTGGATAATTTATTAGACAGATTATTGTATTTCTGGATAAGAAAGTAGGTTGTATATTGATGGGGTCTCTCAGTGAACCGAATAAAGAAAAAATCTATGCATTGGAGGTTCTTCACATAATTTCATTCTAAAAGGAAATTAGAAAATAGGTTCATACAAATATAATGTGTACCAAGTGTTTGACACTGAATGTACAGAGAGGGAAGTGGAAAAGTGAATTTTGAGAAAAAGTATTTATTATTCGATTTCATTTTTAACCGACTTCTAAAAGAAGGAGGTTCTCAATTCGTCGACTATGTATTTTTTTTTATGTATGTACACCGATTACTCCGGAAGGGAAGCACCGATTTGAATGAAATTTTTTTACGTTATGTTTAGGAAGTTGCTGCAGTGGTCCCACATTTTTTTTGGACGAAATTGGTGCAGTAAAATCCAAGATGGCGCTGAGAATATGGCGGCCAAAAAAAATTAATTTTGTCCGATTTTCTCCAAAATTCGTGTCGAAGAATTTTCGGGATCGTACACAACGAAACTATTTTTAAAAAATTCAATATTGCAGATCCAATATGGTGGACACAAAAATTTAATTTTCACCAAAATTGATGTGAGAGAGTTTTCGGGGTCGCATATAACGAATACAAAATATCTTTTTAAAAATTCAACATGGCGGATCCAATATGGCGGACAAATTAATCAATTTTGTCCGATTTTCTCCAAAATTGGTACAGGGGAATCTTCAAGGTCGCACATAACGAATCTAAAATTATTTTTAAAAAGTTCAATATGGCATATCCAATATTGCGATAAAAAAATAATTTTGTCCGATTTCTTTCAAAATTGATATGGGAGAGTTTCTGGGACCACATATTACGAATATGAATTTTCTTAGATATGGCAGATGTAAGATGGCGGTTTAAAGATTCTAGATCTCTCGATTTTGTATAAAATCAGTATTGGGGGATTTTTGTTAGTGTTAATTACGGATCTAAAATATTTTTTTTTGAAAAACTCAATTTGGCGGATTCAATATGACGTCCTAAAAATTTTACATTTTTCGATTTTCTCCAAAACTGATGCAGGGGGTTCTTGAGGGTGTAAATTATGAATTTAAAAGTATTTTCCCAGGATTCAATATAGCGAATCCAATATAGCGGAATAAAATTTTTACATTTTTAGTTCTTGTTCATAGATGGGACTGAATCGGTTTTGAAGATGTAAATAGTGAATATAAAATTATTCTAAGAAAATCTAATATGTCAGATGCAATATGACGGTCTAAAAATTTTAAATTCTTGGATTTCATCCAAAATTGGTACTAAGGGGCTCTGAAGGGTTCTGATTTAGATTAGATTAAGACGTTAAAATTATTTTTTTGAAATTCAATATGGCGGATTCAATATGGTGGGTTAAAAATTTTACCTTTTTCACATTTTTTCCAGATTTGGTATTGGGGGTTTTCGGGGTTGTATATTACGAATACAAGGTTAATTTTTTACAACTATTACATTGATAAGATACCATATGAAAGATTGAAAATTTTACATTTTCTCATTTTGCCTAAAATTGATATTGCGGGGTTCTTGGGGCGTATACAAACTTAATATGCAGTATAAAAATATATCGGGCTAAGAAATTTACGTCCCAAGTTCTTTATATATCTATATTGGAAGATTTTGGGGCCTATATTACCAATATAAAATTTATTTGAAATTTAAGATAGCGGATTTACTATGACAGACTAAATATTTGTTTAACATAATTTCATGGGTATTTGGAGAACTCTAAGAACCAAAGAATTTTTAGTGGTTCATTTTAGGGAGATTTACAACTTTGGATAAAATAATTCAAATAATTTAGGGATATCATCATGAATTCGGAACTGAAAGTCGAAAAATAAAATTTTTATAAAAAAATTGAACCGACTTCTAAAAGTGCGCTAAAAAGTGAAAAATAACTGTAAATTTTTATGACATTTAAATTTTTGAAGTCGGCATCAAAGCATTACTAAATGAAATAAATAACTACTAATATATACAAATTATGGTAAGAAAGCAATTACAACTAAAATATTTTTAATCTGTTTATGCGAATCACATTTTGTCAAATATTAGTTTGGCGCCGACTTCAAAAATTTCAATTTCAAATAGTAATTTATTGTTAGTTTTCACTTTTTGCGCACTTTTAGAAGTCGGTTCAATTTTTTTTATAATATATTAACTCTGGAAATTGACTTTTGGAGAATATGTGCCTGTATCTCAAGGAGGCAACAAATTACGAATGCCTGAACAAAATAAATAATAAGAACAAATACGATTCTCCTAGTGACGGCGCGACGATAACTGGGTACCAACAGGAAAGAGGTAGACCTAAATCCACCGGGATAAGGACTAGATAAGGCTATAGCCCCAGGCTCAGCTCTCCAGGGAGCCAACATGGCTTACTTGTCTGCTCATATCCCATTGTTTGAAAACTTTCACGCAAATAAGCAAACATTCCTAGCGGAAAGAAGTTTCTTACTTACCTTATTTCATATTTATGATGCTTTATGTGTCTAAGCTTTTCTTAATAAAGAATCTGCTGTTTCAATTTTCAGTAAAAATATGAGCTACATTATATAATAGAGTTAAATAGGAAAAAGCTACCCCTCTTTCTTTACACAAAACTTCGAATTATTTAATTTAATACACCAATTTTCAAATCCCTTAAAATCCTTTTACTACCGTACGCCTAATAATTTATTGTCGGTATGTTGGCCAAGCGTGCAAAGTGAAATGAGCCATTGTCAAATATTATGGGTAAACAAGTAGGCTGTGGGGTGTGCCTGCTGGACACTGATTTATGTTTAGAGCTTGACCCAGAGGTCTCTTAGTAATTGTAAAATATAGTTCCGATATGACAAAGAAAATTTTCTGTCTATGAAGGGGCTATCTTCAAAAAAGAAGGTTATATTAAAGTCATTTTAATTAAGATATACAATTTCAAATATAGAAATTTTCAACCAATACTTTAAAAAAATATTGCAAAAGAATAACATTGTTTTATAACATATCATAGAGGGAATTAAAATAAATATTTAAAAATGCATTTTTCTGATTTTTATTCAGAGAGTTATGGACATTTTTAATTTGTGTTTATTGACTGATATTTTTCCCTTTTCTCTTTTTTAATTTCTTAGGGGGGATTTCTAATGTCTATTTTTGACTCAGTTTAGCTAATTTATTTTGGAATAAGTAAGATAGATGCAATGAAGATACCTCTTGCGTATTTTTATTGAGAATTAAAGGTAAAAAAAAATTTAAATACAAACATGAGATCGCTGCAGGGCGCTGAATCTGCCCCACCAAAAAAAAACACGGATTCACAGCGTGCGGTATGTTGTTCCTTCCAGTGATCAGAAATTAAAAAATCGGTCAGATTCTTAAAGTAGAGGCTTGTGCTACCGTTCTGACCAGATTCAGATTTTTCGCGATATTATAGTCCCTTAAAAATGAAAAAAACACGTTAACTCTCTTTGAATTTTTACGTGAATGGGGTCAGAACGGTACCCAAAAGCCTTTTTTTTTAAAAATTGACAGATTTTTTGATTTCAGATCACTGGAAGGGATGACACAACTACACGCAGTGAAGTTGCATCTTTTTGGTAGGGGGGGGGGGGGGAGAAAATTCAGTGCCGTCATATTCGGGTTTCTGAAAACAAAATTTTTTTAGTACCTTTAATTCTCAATAAAAAGACGCAAAAAGTATTTTTAATGCATTAATTTTACTTTTACCAGAACAAATCGCAAAGTTAGGTCTCAAAAATAGGCTAATACACTAAAACCTCCCTTCAATGTAAAAGTTTTTTAAAATTTCTTACAGATAATATTTGGAAATTTGTAATATTTTTTGAATTTTTAATTTCAATTTTTGTGGCTTGAGATATTTATTTGAGAAACTGTATAAGTAATAGTCTATTCTTTTTCAGTATTTAGTGCTTGAAGATGCAACTTTGAGGGCTAAACAGGTAGCAAGCATCACACAAAAAACGAAAAAATAAGCGTATCATACATATTTTTATAATACATTTCAGCGTGATTTATGAAATAAAAAAACATTGCTTGAAATTTAATTTTTGATGTTATTAATATGATTTCGGATATAAAACCATATATTGCGAGGTACTTTGCAAGTATACGCCTTTAAGTAACTTAAAGATAGACGTGCAGCGAAATCGCAAAAAAATAACCCCAATAACTGCTACGGAGCCCTAACATATTGTGTAACCGATTAGCATGTAGTCGATTTTTAATCCTATCTTAACGGAATTCGTTCTATTCTTTCCTTTCTTTTCAAAAAATTCCATGTAATGAATAACATTATTGTTAGGCTCATACATTTGAAAATCTAATTGAAGTTAAAATGGAGGAAATTATTTTTTTTTTAACTAAACCGACTTTAATAAATTGCTTCAAAGAGTAAAAAATAAGTTAACAGTTATTTTATATTGATATTAATTGAATAATTGCAGATTTACTTATTAAAAATAAACAATTTCACGGTCCATATATTTGGAAAAGTCATTTTCTTTTCCTTACGACCATTGAGAAAGAGAACAGTCAATATATTATTTGTCAATTCTACTCTGGTTTTCTCTCCACACTAGTTGTTTATTTTTAAAAATTTTCTACCGCTTCGGGGTATATTTCTATGTTCGTTTGTACTGTTGAAGATAACAGTCCGGTATCAAGTTCTACAGGTAATATCCTGCCGGCATTCGTTACAACTCCACTGACGAGACCATGAGGTAGTCGAAACTAGTATGGAGAGAGAACCAGAGTGGAATTCACAGAGAACATACTGCCCGTCCTGTCGTAAGGAGAACCAAATAACTTTTGCAAATTTACCTATTTGACTAGAGCAAGAAAAAATGAAACTGAGGTTAAAATATCTATAAGCAATATAATAATGATGCCATAAAAATAACTCGTTCAAATACTGCTGTGTTACCGCTGACTTGGAAGAAATGATAAGCAAATAAATTGTTAATCTATTTTTGACTTGTTTGTGTCAATTTTGGAGCCGATTTATTATTCTCTTAATTAAATAATTTTAAATAAAAAAATTATTATACTATCCTTATTAATCTTACCGAGCTCCATCGTTTCGTTGAATTTTTATATTATCACACTCTCAATTGGTTGAAGAATTTTTTCATTGTAACATATTATTAACATTATTGATTATGTAGGCATTTTATAGGTTTTTGAAATGCCGACAACAAACTACTGATGGAGGAAAGTAATCTTTAGCTCTGAGTCTAGGAAACGGCTATAACCAAGTTTTTATTACTCTTTGGACTAGATTTTCTTTGACAGTATTACCTTCTTTAGTTCTTTATAGGTTTTTTTATGTACATAAACCGCGACAAATTATTACATTGTATATTCGTTTGATACTAATAAAGTGAAGTTCTCAGTAAATCTTTAAAAATAAATTGGATTTAATGTAAATCTTGTTAAGTCTATCCGATGGAATTTTATTATATTACATAATTTTTTTTGAGTATGATTCATGTTTTAAAATATTCTTGTGCATAATTCGTTATGTTATGATGTTCAGTTTTTAGCTGCCTACATTTACGTGTTAATAATAATGACAATAAAATTGTGCTTGTTAAAATTATTGATATAGTAATTCCCAATTAATTATAATGGACGAAAAAAAGGTAAGAATAACAAAATACTTGGGAAAAATTATTACTGTTTAAATTGAATGTTTAAACTATTATACCGGGTGTCCCGTTAAGGCTAATTACTGGATGTGTTAGAGCTTTTTGGCAACCTAATACCTAAATAATTAGGAGCTATTCTGCCTACTCTTATGTTTTATACAATGGCAAATCCAAAAGGTATTTGCCATTGTATAATTCATAAATTCCTGAGGTGGTAGAATACTTATCTGAGGAAACCTGGCTAACAAGTATTCTAGGAAGCTTATTGTGGCTAAAGCCATATAAAAAAGAATACTCGAGTTCCAGCCCACTTCGTCAGGAGGACTACAGGTGACTCCGAATTTTCTGTCTTGTATAAATCGCTTACTTGAAGCTAATCTGTGACTCCACCTGTTGTATGTTCCAAGTTTGAGGAAATTCTCTCTCTTATCGTTCCTTAGAATAAAATAACTTATATGAAAATACCTTCAGTAACATATTATCTTGAAGCGACAAGTTTTACTTTAATTACCTAAACATATCCAGTTTTAATTTATTTATAAACATAACATTGTTTTTTGTATTAGACTAAAGTTTGATCAATTTTCTTATTTTATTCTATCACTATTGTAAAGAGTTTTAATAGCGGATTGTATCTAAACTGTATTGTTAACCTTTTGTGTAAATTGAAAGAAACTTTATTTGTTTTTATATACTGCAACGTTCTTGTTTTTGTTGATCACATTTAAAATAATTTGAGTTTTCTATATAGGTTAAATCAATAATCAGAAGCATATTCATCACAACAGCACCTTAGTCTGTTGATAAATTTATCAAACACAATTTTATTTGAATGCGATCCTGCCTCGTATGTAAGAATACTCTATTTTTATAACCGTATCAGTCCTTTATCTGTTTTTGTGTTAACGAGTAATTGTACTAACCATAATAATAAATTTTTAATTTTTTTAATTTGATACGTCCAACACTCAGGCTCTAAATTACTTAATATTCTTTATATTTGGTCAACATACTTTTGTAGAATTAATTGAACTTAAAATTGATATTACTTATAACTTTCAAGAAAAAAGCAGGATAGCTTCTTTTCTATCGTCTATTCAAAATTCACCATGTTTGTTCCTTAAAAACGATATTGATTCCACATTTATCCAAACTGTTTTTACCATACATAGTTACGACCATTCCTATAAATAACAAGAAGCCATCTGAAAACCCGAAGAATCTATTAGGGAATTTTACACGGCCAATATATTTCCTTCGAGTTCCTCCCTGCTATACAATAAACCTATTCGAGTAAGAATATACGGTCATCTCAAGGGACCGAAACTGCTAGTTGTAAATTCCGAATAGCCATAAACTTGACGTTCCCCCTTCGTTTGAATCCTGCAAAGGCCATTTTGGAGGGCCTATAAGCATTTCCTGCGAGATAAGGACGGCATGCAGGATAATGGACTTTGAAACGCACCCTCTAGCCAATTTTGCACCCTCGCTGTGAGCAGAAAGGTCGGTCCATTGTGGTCATTTTTATCCAGAAGCAGCGTTCTGGAAGATGGGGTTGCTGAAATTCAAAATGGACGACAAATTATTTTTGTTAAGTGCAAGAAGAGTATAAAAATATCGTTACTAAACAATGAAAAGGACAAACAAATAAAATTTAAAACTTCAATGTTTCTAAACGAAGAAAAATAGTAGAATGTTTGAAGTTTTTACTTCTCTTATATATATATATATATATATATATATATATATATATATATATATATATATATATATATATATATATATATATATATGTGTGTGTGTGTTTATGCGGCTTTCATGGATTCCTCCGTGTGAGATGTAATAGCAGTGGATACATTCACATTATGCCATTGTAGTGTTGAAATCACATTCAGCAAACGTACAACTATATGTAACTCCGTAAATAAATGAAGTAAAATGCGAACAGTAAAGCCGCATAAACATATATACGCCATCCGGCGGAAAGTCGGCGAAACTGCGTTCAGTGTTACATGCTTCCTTCCGATCTGTCCTTTGCAGACAGATGCATGTCAGTACCCTGATGAGGAAAGGCGAAACAGGTACCTCTGCCGTATCACTGTGGTGGGAAGGGTAAGTTTTGACTTTCTTCGCGGTATGGTAGTATAGGTAGACCATCATCACGATGGTTGTGGAATAGGAAAAATTGTTGTATAACAATTTATTCAAACTGTGCAATCTCTAACACGGAAAGGATATGATGGAACGAAGTTTACATTTATTGTTCGCATTTTACTTCATTTATTCATGGAGCTGCATATAGTTGAACGTTTGCTGACTGTGATTTCAACACTACAACTGCTATTGCATTTCACACAGAGGCATGCGCGAAAGCCGCATAAACGTATTTATTTTTAGAGTTTTTTTTGCGTGATATCGAAACATACAGGGTAATTCAATAATCAATTGAAAAAAAATCCACAGATTCTGAGGTCAAGAAAAGAAACAAAACTAAAAGCGAGTATTTACTTGTGTTGTTTTTATTACAGCTTGACAATATATCTGCCATACTGACGATTAAAGTTTGTGTTTGATTCTGATCAATTTTACATCAAATTTAAAATCAGTATCAAAAGAAGATTATATAATGTGTTTGGGCAGTTGTTGTAATCACTGCCCTGTAATATTCCATACGTGTTCATTAGGGTTGAATTCAGTATTTCTCGGTGGCCATTTCTGTCTCTTGCAGATATTACTGTACAATTTTGGCCACTAGCGGCTGGTTATTAAAATGCATAAGCATGAAATTATTCCCAAGATATGATGCAAATAATATGACTTGTTCTTCTAAAATATTTGTTTTGACTTTTATGCTATAAAGCGTCCTCTATGTCAATAAATAATATATTCTATTTCTCCTATAATCAGAAAAAAAGACAATACCTGGATTTAATGGCCACAAACCTTTGTCTAAGTATACGAATTCATAAAACCTTTTAACGACCCTGGTTTGGTCTTCTTGTTTTACTCCTAATTACTGCAAAATAAGTCAAACATTCTACAGATAGTCCATTGATTAACATGAAACTGTTCTGTGAGCTTGACAAAATCCTTCTTCGGTAAACAGATTCTTATAAATTTCGATTTTCTCGCTCTTGGGACAGTATTTGTTGAAAATAAGGAACAGAAAGTTTAGAGTTTTTGTAATTCCACCGATAAAGAATGGCAAAAGGAATGAGATAAATGTGTTTAAATAATTGTCTGTATGTATTTTCCTTTCAAACAGAAAAAAGGAAAAACATATATACCAACAGAAATAAAACGTTTGTATATATTCTGCCACGTCACGGGAGAGAAAAATAATTAAAATGAAAATGAATGAATGAAAATTAAATATTGAATGCTTCGGTACAGGTGGTTATTTTTCGGTGTTGATCGCTCCTTCTTTTAGGGCAGTGCCTAGGCTAGCATGCCGGAGATTAGGGGGGGTTATTTAATTTAAAGCGCCACCTGTTTTAAGCCCGTCGGTAAGAAGAAGCGATGATCTTATCGAAAACAGGAAACAACTGGATCCAAAAATAAAACACACCGATTCCAAAAACAATTAAAATCTATATTTAACAATAAAAAAAAAGGATTTTGAATTACAGTTTTAAACTAAAGAAATATGTGACTATTTGTTAAATGGATCATAACAAAAAAAAAAACAAAGAAACAATGAATAACCCTACTACAAGTATGACGTCATCTGCGCCATACGCCAAGTCGGTTTAGATGTAGGTCCAGCTTTAGACTATCGGCTGAACTGAATAACCTTACTTTTTCTAGTAGGCCGATTAAGTCTAAAATTATGTTTATTTAAGCCTAATTAAAAGTGTTGGACTATTAATATGTGAAGTGATGTTTTAAATTACCTAGTGTATACGTATACCTTCGGTTTACAAGGTATTTTAAATGAAATTTAAAAATAAAGTGTCCTGTAATTGCTCGCATATAGTCTTATTAGTTCCCAATCACAGGGGAAAAAGGAAAGTATACATTAAAACCGGTAATTTCACTGTTTATTACGAAGTTCTAATACCTGAAAGGCTGTTTTGTCATTAAATCCAAACACTTTCGACAAGCTGGATAGCCGATGGCCTCTATGGAGCAGTGGTGTGTAATATGTTGGCTCTGGTAGGCAAATCTAATTTTAAACAGGATTGCAAAGTCTTGGTATAATAAGAACTGTTTGTAGCATGTACCTGATTGTCTTTAAGGTTGCACCAAGTAATTAAAGTCACAATGATGGTGTTTTAACTTGAGATCACTTTCACTAAACTGTACTTAACGAAAAACGAATACAATAAAACTTTGTTTATCCTCAATATTTGGCAAATGATGCCTTAACGCACTAAACTATGATTTTAGCAGCAAACAGGAATAAAAGTAGTATTATACTCTGAGAAAATCAGCAAAAAAAAAATCTACTTTCTGGGTTTATGCCAGTTTTCACAACCAAGGCTTGGTCCAGACTCTCTCTACCGACACTCAAGAGCGCCAAGAAAAAAAAACAAGAGAATAACTAACTACACCCTTGATGAAAGTGACAAAAGTGGAGTATTTGATACATTTCTAGGCACACTTGATTTTTTTAACAAAACCGGTTTTTGGTGTGACAGTGACAAAAACTTTTAGTTTTTATTTTATATGTATCAAAGAGACTACTTGATGAAAATAAGAGTTTAATTTATGGTGAGTATTGGCTTGATTGTTGGTATTTTGGTAAAATTATTTATAGTTTTGTTTGTAAAATAACAAAACTGTAACAATTCATTCCTTTTTTCTACTTGAAATTAGAATACATATAAGCAATAATTTAAATACGGCAGAAATAGATTTATGTATTTCTTACTGAAATCTTAATTATTAATTTTGTACTACTCAGGTGAATGTATAAATGTCGTTCAATTGACGATATTTTTCAATCTGACATCGAAGAGTTGGTAGGTTTAATATCCTGACGAGACCAAAAGGTGGTCGAAAAGTATTTGCAGGAAATAAACTGTTTGTATATATATATATATATATATATATATATATATATATATATATAATACTAAAAGAAAATAGCTATCCTCAGTGGTTCTCAAATAAGTTTTTACACAACACCACCATCACTCAACAGGAACACAGCTCTCCACACCCCACACAACGCAGATCTATTCCACAAAATTTCAATGTATCACCAGAAATATCTGTCTTCATAACACCAATACATTCACACATAGAGAGCAATATCAGTCAAAACACCACTAACGTCTCCCCTGAAATTTCAGCTTTCTTAGAAGAAAACCAACCCACATATTATTTCTCATTACCCTACATCAACCAAGTCACAGAAAAATTGAATAACATTCTTTTTATGCAAAATAATATAAAAATATGTGGTTAACACATATTAACGGTTAGCCAAACCTTCTCCAGACTAAAAGACACGGACAGCAACCCCAACAAATCAGTGATAGTATACCGTTTAAAATGTATAGACTGTGACAAACATTACATCAGTCAAACATCAACTGTTTTGAAAGATAGAATCACCAGACACAGGAGTGATTGTAGATTGCAAAAGAGGACATGCACCTTATCGGAACATGTAATCGATGAGGACCACAGGTTTGATTTTGTCAGTGTTGATGTGATCAACAAACAACAAAATAACAATAAAAGGCATTTTCTCGAGATGGTAGAAATTTATTTGGATGATGACTGTATCAACAAAAGAAAAGATATTGAAAATCTCAGTGTAATCTACTCTCATCTCCGGTCCACCTTAAATAATAAAAATACAAGACAGCAGGAATCCCAGCCTTCTGACTTCACAGTTTCTCCATAGTTTTCTACAAATTGCGTAAGTGCATTTTTGTTATTTCTCTATAACAACCACATTGCTAGTAGATATTTTTGCAATTTTGAATATTGTATGAGACTGTTTTCTAACCTTCTTTGCTCTATATAAATAATTTTCATTAATCATTTCCTTATTACCTTCTCACAATTGTCACAATTTTTAAACGCAGCAAAACTCATAAGAACTTAATTACTCATTAAAAAAACATAAACCTTATCAATATAAAAACAAAGAAAAAATAATATTATTACATACCTTATAAATTAAAATTAACATTTGTTGTAAAACATAATGGTTCCACATTCAAAATTACCGCTAAAATAAAATTAGACATTTCTGACATATCCCATCTACCAAGAAAAGAGTGTTTCAAGGATTTCCTTATCAGATGAACCTACATTAAGTACAACTAAAATGACCCACAAGATATAATTATATTAGTGTTTTTAAAAAACCATTTTAATAATAAAATGTAACAAAAATTTATGCAAAAATCAACAGTGCCTGCATGGATTTTCCGTTTTATTTTCCAAATGCCATTAAAGGACTCATTTTTCACGTAAGTCTTTGAATTTAGAATCATTATTTTATTAAACATCTTACATTGTAAATTTTAAAATAATAATTAACAGAACTGTTCTGTATTGTAGCCCTGAAGAAGGAAATAATAAACTTCCGAAAGCTTGGCGTTTGTAAAAAACAGTGTTTCATTCAGCCCTAGGACTGCTATCCCAAGACAGAATTTTCCTTTCTAACTAGGCGGTCAAGAACTACTCTTCCTCTTATTATATATATATATATATATATATATATATATATATATATATATATATATATATATATATATATATATTCCTTCCTTTTTTCTGCTTGAAAGAAGAATACGTATTATGCGTTAATTTTCATGCTCAGTGTAGGTGAAGATATTGAAATTGAAGATATTATTACTCCATAACGCATACGAAAGTTGAAAAGTGCTTTTTAAAGTACTGTAAGAAGTAATAAATGTAGACACTTACAATTCATTATCGTTATCAAGATAGGTTTGCTGTAAGCAAAAATCAAGTCTTTAAAACGATAAAATATACTTCTTACCCGCAGCAACCATTTTACAAAAAAAGAGCGCCAAAGTTAATTTAGATTTATTTCATAAATTTTATGCCATTTTTACGACAAATTGGGAAAAAATCTTTGCTTTTTCATCTAAATAACCTATCAAAAATATTATTAAATAAAAATGTTAATGATTACAACAGAATATTTATGAAATAATAGGTTTTATTTAAATTTAGATAATAGATTTTATAAAGATACACCCATGTTTATATATATATATATATATATATATATATATATATATATATATATATATATATATAGAGATATTTAACATGTGTTGTTTGCTAGTTAAAGGGTAGTTAAACTTAGAATGTGTATTTATGTAATATATGTAGGTAATTAACAATGAATAAGAAATATTCAATTTTATTTCAAATATTAAGTAATAAATACCAAGCTATCATAGATTTTTTTAATCTATTGCTGAAATTGGCTCAGATATAATTCCAATGATCTGATAGTTGGGAATGCAGGGGCGGATCCAGCCTCTCTCTTTAAGGGAGGGGGGGGGGGCACGATGATATCACAAAAGTACAGTATGGCGAGCTAAAGCAAGTTGTCGACGAGGGAGAGACACCGGCAACATTCCCATTTCTAGTGTAAAAGTCAGGGTCGGGTCTATTTTCCTAAACTCAAAGGTCTGGGGGGGGGGGCGATCCACAAAAAAACAAGCTGTCGGGGGGGGGGGGTTAAACCAGCAGCATACCCATTCCTAGTATAAGAGCCAGAATCGGGTTTATTTTTCTAAATTCAATAGTCTTGGAGGGGCGATCGCAAGAAAAAACAAGTTGTCGACGAGGGGTGGAAGCCAGCAGTACACACATTTCTGATATAAAAGCCAAAATCGGGTCTATTTTCCTAAATTCGAAACTCTTCGGGGGGGGGGGGCGATCGCAAGAAAAAACAAGTTGTCGACGGGGGAGGGGGGGTGGAAGCCAACAGCATACATATTCCTAGTGTAAGAGGCACAATCGGGTATATTTTCCTGAACTCTAAGTTCTTGGGGGGAGACAATCGCCTCCACCGCCCCCCCCCCCCCTTGGATCCGCACCTGTGTGAATGTAGATTTACTGACGCGTTTTAAACTTTAACTTTAGTAATTACAAATATGCTAACTCAAATATGAATTTTCTTGACGAAAGTTGACACTGGATTTATGGTAGATTGTTTAATTGTGAGTACTTTATCTATTTACTTAGTATTTTGTGACATGAAGTAAAATATACCTTTTTAAGAATTAAACATAGTTCTTATTTAAACATAAAATACCAAAACAAGTAAAGATGAGTAGAAATTTCATTACGATAAAATGAAATAAGTAAAAGTATCCGTATTATTAGATCAACACTCCACTGTGTGAGCTAGATAATTCAGTAAAGTTATTTTAAAAGGGACTGTGAATTATTAATATAAAAAAAACCGTTACCAGTTACATAGAAAATTCTCAGATGCATATTATCACTCAATCATCGAGACGTATTTAAATACATCCAATATTTAAATTGGGTTGCTGCAAAGGACCGAAATAACATCTCCTATTCAAATCATCGTGTGAAAAAAATTGATCTTATTGAATATGTATAAAGGGACAGTAATACTTTTTACCTGTGAATTAAATCAAATCCCATCATTATGGTGAATATCTGTATCGAAAGGGTTCGATAATATGCAAACCATTGTTAGAGGTTTTCGTAAGAAATGCATTCATGGGAAGAGATAAGGGGTTCGGTAATGTTCTTTAAAGTTTTTTAGGGTGTTGAAAAGAATCTAGGTGAAAGCTCAGCATATAGTGTTTATTTTAAAACATGTTAAATAATCACTACATAGTATAAAACAAAGTCGCTTTCTCTGTCCCTATGTCCCTTTGTATGCTTAAATCTTTAAAACTACGCACCGGATTTTGATGCGGTTTTTTTCAATAGATAGAGTGATTCAAGAGGAAGGTTTATATGTATAATAACATCCATTAAATAGTGGAGAAATACTGTTATTTTTGAGGTTTCTAATGTGATGTCGTTAATTATCATATTTTTTCCGCTTACATTGCAAACGCAGGCTGAACCCTACGAGATTTATCAAAATAATGTACTAATTATTTGTACACATTGAAAAGGTCTACAGAAAACTCCGCGATGGTATATGTCTATCTCTCATGGATATCCCACAATAACATTTTTTTGTCATTTACTTTTTACGACAAATAATGGCAAATTTTGAAGCGATTTTAACCAATACAGCATTAATCCTTATCCAATTAAATAGCTTAAATACATTGTTGATTTAATATAGATCTATATGGTCCTTTACAGCACAAGATTTAAATGAATATTTTCGAAGATATTACAGATTTAAAATTGCGGGAAGTAGCGCTTGCGGCGGTACTGGCCGACCGGGGCGGCGGCAGCGTGCCTATAAATAGCGCGTCGGAGGCCGATGTAATAATTGTTGTAAAAATAAAATAAATAGTCACAGTTTTTCTGTAGTGTATTTAGTATCAGCATTGCACCCGTGCGAAGCCGGGGCGGGTCGCTAGTTATAAATATAATTTACGAAAATTTTACCAACCCAAATCTTCATTATAAAAATAAATTTTATGTGTTGTTTGGGTCTCTGATTTTATTGGCTTCCATTTGGTACTTTATGCTAAAGACATGGAAAAAATTGAATTTTTTTTTCTGCTTTAAGTGTGTGGTTGGTGTACTTATAAGCTTTAATTTAACTTTACTTAGGAACCTGTCTATTTGTTTGTCTGTCAGTAACGAAACACATATATCACATGCTTCCACTTATCTGATTGAGGACATATAATACTTGATATCATCGATCTGACACCCGTCTGTCAATTTACACATAATGAAATTCCAGCGATTTATGTCAATATAACACGTCAAGTAAACCTGAAATTTTATAATATTAATCAAAAACTTGTTTTCTAAAAAGTCGAGTTTTCTAAAAAGTCAGTTTTCGGTACTGAAAGTTTCACTTCACTACAATTTTTTGCTAAATAACATGAAAAAAAAATTGTTTTTTGACACGACATCGTACAGTCATATATGCTCAAATAAAAACCGCTCAAGCGCGTCTCGAGCACGCATTACGTTAGAACTCTGTAGCAGTTATCCTTTTTATTTTTTTACCGAGTTTTAAAAGAAGAAGGTTCTCAATTCGTCGACTACGTATTTTTTTAAGTATGTAGACCGATTACTCCGGAACGGCTGCACAGATTTGAATGAAATTTTTTACGTTATCTTCAGGAAGTTGCTGCGGTGGTCCGATATTTTTTTGGATGAAATTGATGCAGTAAAATTCAAGATGGCGCTGACAATATGACGGCTAAAAAAATTAATTTTGTCCTATTTTCTTCAAAATTGGTGTGGAGTCGCACATACTAAATCCAAAATATTTTTATAAAATTCAATATGGCGGGCAAAAAAATTTACTTTGTCTGATTTTTTTCTAAAATTGGCATAGGGAGTTTTCGGAGTCACATGTAACGAGTATAAAATTATTTAAAAAAATTCAGTATAGCGGATCTAATACGGCGGACGAAAAAAATCCATTTTGTCCGATTTTTTCGAAAATGAGGGAGTTTTCGGGGTCGCACATAACCAATCTGAAATTATTTTTAACAAATTCAATATGGCGTATCCAATATGTCGGATAAAAACTTAATTTTGTCCAATATTTTAAAAATTTATATGGGGGAGTTTTTGGGACTGCACATTATGAATTTGAAATTATTAAAAAAAACTAAAATATGGCGGATCCAAGATGGCGGATTAAGTCTCTATGTCAGTGTTGGGGGATTTTCGTGAGTTTTAATTATGAAGTTAAAATATTTTTTGAAAAACTTAATCTGGCGGATTCTATATGGCGTTCTAAAAATTTTACATTTTTCGATTTTTTCCCAAACTGAAATAGGGAGGTTTTTGAGGGTGGAAATTCAACTTTTGAAGAAATGAAATACTATTTGGCAATCCTTTTTTAATCTCAGCAAGGCGTTTAATAAAGTCGAGTATAAGTTAAAAATAACTTTGCAAGATCTTTTTTTTTTATAATGAATTCATTTCTGGAGGAAAATTATTTCTGCATCAAATATGAATCAGTAGAATCAAAAATTCACAAGAACAGTCCTGAGTCCCTCAAGGCGGTGTATTTATTCCAGTGTCTTATAAAGAGTGTTTTTTTATAGAGGTATAGAACTTTTAAATGGAATAAAACAAAGATGAATTTTTTAAATTGACATGAAATTTACTTTATTCGAAAGATAACCTTCTGGCATTATAATTTAAATGTGACTTCTGGCATATGACCGCCACGGCTGGCTCGGACGTAGTTTAATCAGGAGGTCTAATTTTCGATGACTTTTTCCAACATTTGTGGCCGTATATCGGCAATAACGCGGCGAATGTTGTCCTCCAAGTGATCAATCGTTTCGGGCTTATCGGCGTAGACTAGCGACTTCACATATTCCCACAGAAAATAGTCTAGCGGCTTTAAGTCGCACGATCTTGGAGGTCAATTCACGGGTCCGAAACGTGAAACTATGCGGTTACCAAACGTTTCCTTCAATAAATCAATTATGGCACGAGCTGTGTGACATGTTGCGCCGTCTTGTTGAAACCACAGCTACTGCACATCATGGTTGTTCAATTGATGAACGAAAAAGTCAGTAATCATGGCTCTATAGCGGTCACCATTGACTGTAACGTTCTGACCAGCATCGTTTTTAAAGAAGTACGGACCAATGATTTCACCAGCCCATAAAGCACACCAAACAGTCAGTTTTTCTGGATGTAACGGTGTCTCAACATACACTTGAGGATTATCATCACTCCAAATACGGCAGTTTTGTTTATTGACGTATCCATTCAAACAAAAGTGAGCTTCATCGCTAAACAAAATTCGCTTATGAAAATCGGAATCAATGGCAATCTTGTTTTGGGCCCATTCACCGAATCTACGCTTTGCTAGGTGATCGTGTGGCTTCAATTCTTGCACGAGTTGGATTTTGTAAGCACGCAAACCAAGATCTTTCCGCAAAATCTTCCATAAAGTGAATGGACACATATCCAATTCCTGTGCACGATGGCGGATAGACTGTTTCGGGTCTTCCTCTACGCTACGCTCTATAGTAGCAATGACTTCTTCTGTACGCACTGTACGACGTCTCTGTGGATGAGTATTATCATTTAGAGTAAACGTGGTGCGAAAACGTTCCATAGTTAATCGAATTAATTGCTCTGATGGATGATTATGTTGACCGAACAGAACCATGATTTTCAAAATAAATTTGCACAATTTGGAAGCGTTGTTCAGGCGTCAGTCTATTCATGTTGAAATGCCAAACCAAACTAAACATAAATCACTTGACAGCTGACAAAATGGCCGTCAGTTAAAAAAGTGTTGCCAACTTAAAGTGTTATACCTCTATAAAAAACACCCTTTATTTTTTTAATAAAATATTTGAAAATTAAACAAATACTCTGGAATACGAAATGGATTAATATGATGAGCTGTCACAGTTTTTAAAAAAGTGTTTTCATTGAGCTAGTTTTTCGGGCATTTAGCCATCAAACCTTTACGCTAGAACACATTTAATATTCCGCCTAAAACTCCAATTAACCCTTTTCATTTTAGAACTCCTTCAAAAATTATGAAAGCATTGCTGTTTCTGCTAATTTGCACTTTCGGTGCAATGCCTCCGGAATGCGAAATAAACAGTCAAATTGGATATGACATAAAGTCACCTAATGGCGGTAATTCAGTAAAACCTTTTCCCTTCGTATTTTATGATTCTCCTGGTGGATTCTGGAAAAGGGTCGCCTGGATTCGCTCTCTGAATACTAACAACCTTGGAGATATCCTCCAAAGTAAAATATCACAAACCTAAAACGTTAGAGCGCGTGACCCACCGATTGATTTTATTTTATCCTAGTTTTTTGAACGGAGACAAACTGCACCAAGCTGTGTCACGATAGTTTGTCTGAAATATTTTTTTATGATTTAATATGTTTTAAAGTTTTCTGCCATCATGTTTACCAGGAAAAAAAATTCAATTAAGTTTGATTTTTCAATAAAGAGCAGTACTTTGAATAAAAGAGACGGCTGTATGTGTAAATCATCAAGGCATATAGGTTGTTAGGTTTCTTTATTCGGAACACTAAAGGTTTTGACCGTATCAGTGTCATAATACTATTATATAATGGGCTAGTTAGACCATAATTGGAGTATGCCTCTATGACTTGATTGTCGTAATCTTTTGGGGGCAGTGAGGTTTCAATGCTTCAAAGTTTTGAATTTCATAGACTGATACAGAGAAGACAAGGCCCTTCTATACCTTTTTATTCAATATTTATTGAATAACTTGAAACTTAAAGACTATTTACTAGTCATTTATGAACAATTGAATGTATTTATAGTAATTTAAGACGAAGAAATAATAGTGATTACTTTCATGTTAAAAATAGTACATCACCGCTATCTTTCCTGTTAATATGCTGTGATATCTTCTTGCGATTTCACGATGTTGATCTATTTAAAATAAGCTCCAAAGAGTTAAAAAAAATACTACTGTAGGCATGGTGCCGCATGCACCAATTAGTTTTTTTACCTTTAGTTCATAGTTTTAAGTAGGATATTTTAATTTAGCTTCAAGTAACTTGCTGTTGCATGCAATTATTAACTGGGGTGTTTGTAAGACGGATCTCTGAATAAATAAATAAATAATAAATAAATAAATAAATAAATAAATAAATAAATAAATAAATAAATAAATAAATAAATGAATGAATAAATAAATAAATAAATAAATAAATAAATAAATAAATAAATGAATAAATAAATAAATAAATAAATAAATAAATAAATAAATTAATTAATTAATAAAGAAAAATTCGCCATCTAGGATCCGCCATATATATATTTTTTTAATAATTTCAGATTCGTAATTTCTGATCCCAAAAACTCCCTCATATCAATTTTGAAAAAAATCGGACAAAATTAATTATTTATCCGCCATATTAGTACGCCATATTGAATTTTTTAAAAATATTTTCAAATCCGTTATATGCAGGCCCGAAAACACTCCCGTACTAATTTTGAGGAAAATCGGCCAAATAGATTTTTTCCCTCCGCCATATTGGATCTGCCATATTGAATTTTTTAATAATAATTTCAAATTCGTTATGTGCGATCTCTAAAACTTCCCCATACCAATTTTGGAGAAAATCCCGCCAAATTAGATCTGCCATATTTAATTTTTTAAAAATAATTTTAGATTCGTTATGTGCGACCCCGAAAACTCCCTCGTACCAATTTTGGAGAAAATCGGACAAAATTAATTTTTTTGTCCGCCATATTGGATCCGCCGTATTGAATTTTTAAAAAATGTTTTGGATTCGTTATATTATGCGAATCCGAAAACTCCCCACACCAATTTTTGAGAAAATCGGATAAAATTAATTTTTTTTGTCCGCCATATTGGATCCGCCATATTGAATTTTTAAAAAATAATTTCAGATTCGTTATGTATGACTCCGAAAATCTCCCTATACCAATTTTAGAGAAAATTGGACAAACTTAATTGTTTTGGCCGCCATATTGTTCTCGCCATCTCGGATCTTACTGCACCAATTTCATCCAAAAAAATATTGGACCACGGCAGCAACCTCCTGAACATAATGTAAAAAATTTCATTCAAATCGGTGCCGCCGTTCCGGAGTAATCGATGTACATATATAAAAAAAAATACATAGTCGACAAATTGAGAACCTCCTTCTTTTAGAAGTCGGTTAAAAAGAAATTTGTCACATAATTTTTTTTCTGTAACATGTAGGGTGTGCTTTATGTAAAATATGATTCTGTAATAATCTGGGAAAACATTCGTTCGTTAGTCTGGTTTATTGTGGAGAATGGCAGACGTTTCGCCAAAATCCTATTTTGCATCTTCAGTGCTTCAGGTTGAAGATGAGATTTTGGCGCAACGTCTGCCATTCTCCACAATAAACCAGACTAACGAACGGATGTTTTCCCAGATAATTATAGATACATATGTTTCTATTCGCGAAACACTACGCTCTAATATGTATGGACTTCTGGTGGAACAAATTTCCGTTCATTAGTCCTACATATTTTATAAAATGTAGACTTCCGGTGGAATAAGTTTCTGTCCAATAGTCCTACATTTTTTATGAAATGTAGACTTCTAGTGGAATAAATTTCTGTCCAATAGTCCTACTTTTTTTTTTATAAAATGTAGACTTCTGGTGGAATAAATTTCTATCCAATAGTCCTACATTTTTTTTTATAAAATGTAGACTTCCGGTGGAATAAATTTCTGTGTAATAGTCCTACATTTTTTATAAAATGTAGACTTCTGCTGGAATAAATTTCTGTCCAACAGTGCTACATTTTTTTAAAATGTAGGTTATTACGAGGTATTAAAGATATTTATATAAATTTTTCGAATAAAACTTCTCAATTTTTTAATAGGAATAATAAAAAATTTAAGAGAGTCGTGTCTAAATATAAAAAAAACTTATTCAGTCTAAAACACTATTGTATATAAAAACATTTCCTAAAATTTGCTGTTGTAGTTGCTCAAAAAATAGTTGAAAGGAATTCCTTTCAACATTTTCAGTAGTGACTTATGTTAGGATTGAATAATATTTTTTATAATTAAACGACCCTTTTTAGGTCTTTTAATATTTCCTCCAAAAAAAGTGAGTAGCTTTATTCGGAAAATTAAAATAAATGTATTCAAGACCTGGTAATAATTTCTTTGGAAACTATTATATATGATACGCGTAATATTCAAAATTTTTAAAAAATTTAAATATTAAATTACAGAGTCAAATTAAAAAAAAAATTGATGAAATATGGAGCACAAAAAGTCGTCAAAATAAGTACAATTAAGAATAGTGTTCGTGAAATGTATTTTTGAAAATAAATTCGGTTTCTAGATAAAAATTTGAACATAGAGCAACCCTGTATGCCTTACATATTTAATTTAAAAGTTCTTTCTAATACTACCGTATCATGTAAACTATTTATTTTAATAAAATATAAAGTATAAACACACAATACCATTCACATTGTAAATAAAATATATCATCAGACTAGCTCCCGACAAAAAACGGATTAAAAGCTCATCCCATTGAAGCCTGAAGATGGATTATTCGGGTTGGCACCCGAATTGCCACCGCAAATGACATTTCATTGTGCCTTTTAACGATGCATGCAAAAACTTCGAGATAGAATCTTGTGTGACAGTTTAATTCGAGTGTATTTTTATTAATTGATTTTTTAGAATGACAGCTTTATGCCAATTATTAATGATACTCGTCGAAAGAACCAGGCATAGATCTTATGAAAAATGACCCCGGCTATTTTGTACAATTTTATAATCTCGTAGATATCAATACTGAATAAAAAGTAACATGGGCACCAGATTCTTGGAAGCTTATTTTAAAGAATACTGAGAAGTGTAAGTACGTAGGATATTTTAAATAAAAATGATAACTCAAATACTAAATCCACAAGTACAATTATAATTTTGCTATTATTTCCAGAAAGAATTATTTTTGATTTTATTTATAAATTATTTAAATATCATAAGACGTTAGATAATATCTTTTCTGAAATGCATGTATGTAAAAAGTCCTTCGCTTCTATACATAATATTTTTTCAACGCATACCTAGCTAGAATTCGTAATATTATAACTTCATCAGATTAACTGCACAATCCGGCAACCTTGCTTATCATTAGTCATTGTGCTGTAATGTATTACAGTTGGTACTTTTTTTCTGTCACTCGTGATTTCATTTTCTGTAATAGATGTTTAGTGCTAAAAAATATTGGTTTGTGTTTGTGAAATAAAATAGTAGTGAAATCTTGTGTAATTTGCAAAGATAAATAAATAAATAAATGTGTTGAATAAAGGAAAATAGCTTTGTTAAAGCAAAAGTGCAGTTGGAGGTAGAGGTGTCAAAATATTTATCTTCTTTAAAGGTGTGTAATAAAAATAAATACGAGAAAGTTCGGGTACATACATCAGAAAAGTATCAAGTACTGCTAATAACAATATAAAGCAGTTATTTATTTATTTTTTACTTTCCAGAGCAATAGAAATGGGTTTGGCTTTCTAAATTCCATTTTTTATTTTCATAATTACGTTAGCTATACGACCAAGCATTCTCCAGAATTAAGATCGGCAATAACTTATCAGAAAGCTTTCATGTGACCAAAGGCCTTCGCCAGGGATGTTGTCTATCACCAACTCTCTTTAAAATCTACCTCAATGAAGCTTTAAAGAATTGGAGAAGATCATGCAGTAGAATGGGAACAGAATTAAATAATGACACCCATTTATATACGCTTCATTTTGCAGATGACCAAGTGGTAGTGACCCAAGATAAAGAAGACCTCGAACTTATGACGAGGAAACTATTTAAAGAATACGCAGAATGGGGATTAACTGTCAACTGCAGTAAAACTAAATATATGTGTATTGGTGGAGAAGAAACAGATTTGGAAGTGGACGACAATATCATAGTAAAATCTTGTCCTGATTATACCTATCTTGGAACAAAGATCAGTCAAAGTGGACGAACTGAAGAAGAAATATTGGAGCGAATAACTAAAGGGAAAAAAGCTATCGGATGCCTAAACTCACTATTATGGTCAACAAACATCTCCAAGGAAAGAGAACATCTTTTATACAATGCAATATTTAAAAGCGTTGTATTGTATGGATGTGAAACATGGCAGATAAATAAAACTTTAGAACGTAAACTACTGGCTCTTGAAATAGACTTTTGGCGAAGATCTGCTGGAAAGTCGAGGATCGAACGAATAACCAACGAGAGAATTAGAGAGATTATGGGCGTAAAGAAAACTATTCTCAATGAAATCGAACAACGTCAGCTGGTATGGTATGGACATGTGGAGAGAATGACGGACGAACGTCTACCAAAGCAAATTCTAAAATGGACACCAAATGAAAAAATAAAAAGAGGAAGACCAAAAGTTACCTGGATTATGGGCATTAACCGAGCCATGTCCGAAAGAAACTAACTTCCAGGGGATTGGGGAGACCGAAAACAATGGAGACTGGGAACCGGAAGGCGTAGAACGCTATGAAACCGGATATATATATATATATATATATATATATATATATATATATAATTACGTTATGTAAATGCTCAAAATATGCTTAAAAGAAGGTAAAAATGAAAAGAAATTTTGTTGAGATAAGGAAAAAAGGTGACAAAAATCATTTGAAGTTTGTTGTACCTATGATTTGGAGGGAACCGAAAAACCAGTACAATGATTGTTATTTCTGTGTCGTCAAATTACATGGTATTAATCGGAAAAAATTAGCTACCCTGACCTGATGTCCGCTAAAAGGCCTGTGCCCCACTCAACAAAATATGCCATTTCTTACTTTTCAAGACTTACCAGATCTATCAGACACGGAAACAAGGGCTATTGGCGTCCGACAATTCAGTACTACAAACAAAAATAACAGCTATTTTGCGACAGCACCTTCCGTACTTCTACTTTTCATTCCAGATGCCTTAAAGGACCTGATAAGAGACCTAGACCATTCAAAAGAAAGATCACAACTTTAGCATCCAGACTTAGACAGAAGAAGTGATTAGTTAAGAAAGATCTTATGGCAGATGATATATTTGATAGTTAATAACCTACTTTTTCTTTTTGGATATGTTGATATGCCTTTTTTTATCAGTGGGGTAATAAACCGCTTCCGAGACGCAAAAGTCACCTCAACTTCGTATATGGGAGACCATCCCTGGAGATCCCCAATGCGGTGTTGCCAAGTTGTATAAAATTTCCTCAACTTGGGGAAAACGTATATTTGGCACCGTCACACCCCTCTATTGTTATAACAATATATATATATATATATATATATATATATATATATATATATATATATATATATATATATATATATATATATATATATACCACGTGTATTCTTGCGATTACATTGTTATATATAGGGAAGCATGACGTATCTATAAAACTTGAACTAATATTAAAAAGATAAGTTTATTTTTGGTTTTAGCACACCAAACTGGTAAGATTTAATCGATTTTATGTAGTCCCTTTTTTTGAAATCGAAGTAAAGTCTTAAAATCATTCAATTTCATATCAGTATATCGAATTAGAATTATTTGCCCTGATCCCCCGCATCTCCCCTTTTAAGGATTAACATCGCCCTCCCTAACAGCCTGTATATCATTTCATTCAATGGCCATTTTACATTGTCGCTGCATTTCCAGAAGCTACACAATTTACCTATTTGCAAAGGATAAATACGTTATTAATTTTATTTAAACCGCAAATTAATCAAAATTTTTCAATGGCGTCATGTTCCCCGTTCCGCCCAAACTCCTTCAAAATTAATAACCCCCGCATTAGCAACGATTTATATCGTTAAGAAAGGTGTCATTTTCCCCCGGTGATATTTTAATAACGCCCTTCGAAATTCCATGTTCAGCCTTTAAGACGTTGTTGCATATTTACAACCCCGGTTTTACAACCCTTTAGTAGTTGTATGTATGCGTGCTTTGGGATCACAGAGATTTTCCACGATGCCGTAACAAAGTATTTAAATTCGGAAATTACGAATTCTCTCTTGATGCCTTTCAGGGTCTTAACGAAAGCTGGCTTTCAGGAATGTCTTTTTTAAAAAGAAATCCGAAGTGGAAATTCACGACCAGTGATAGGTATTTTTCAGATCAATAAAGTTCCTTAAGCAATCATCCAACAAGGTATATTTTTATCAAATATATCTGTAGAAAATAGCGCTAAATCTTGCTAATATTCAGTCATTAAAGTTAGTGAGCTCTCAAGTGGTATCAACGCTATGGTGTTTTTATTAATAAGCCTGATATTTTCAATTTTTGTAAATCTCTAGATCTACATATAAACAATAATTGGTTGCTATGCAAAACAAGATGTGATGTCGTGATTGGTTATTTTGCAAACCCTAATCAATAGAAAAAGTTCAATATATCAAATAGGTATCTTATCTAATAACTTAAAGAACTGTCAAATATGATATATAAAAAATTCAAAATTTCTGAGAAAATCTTTCACGACTGAAAATATTAAAAATAAGGAAATGTTAGTTTTAGAAAGTTAACTTTCTCTTATTCCTATAAGACACATCCTCTCCCACCTCCGTTCATTGATGCCGGTCATCATCATTACATCTTGCTTGTCGTGCATGTGAAAATAAAGAAGCATCTGAGATTTGGGACTTGGCTCCATCCCGAAAAAAATTCTTGCTCCTCCTATGTTAAATACTCATTACTTTTTACGAATATAGACTGGGCGATTTACATGAAAGTGTAGTCCTGCCAGTGACTTATTTATTTGATGCTAAATACACCACTTAATCGAAAATATTTGGTGTATCTTTTGACCTATTTCTAGCCAGTCGTGCATGTGAAAATAAAGAAGCATTTGAGATCTGGGACTTGGCTCCATCCCGAAAAAAATTCTTGCTCCTCCTATGTTAAATACTCATTACTTTTTACGAATATAGACTGGGCGATTTACATGAAAGTGTAGTCCTACCAGTGACTTATTTATTTGATGCTAAATACACCACTTAATCGAAAATATTTGGTGTATCTTTTGACCTATTTCTAGCCAGTCGTGCATGTGAAAATAAAGAAGCATCTGAGATCTGGGACTTGGCTCCATCCCGAAAAAAATTCTTGCTTGTCCTATGTTAAATACTCATTTTACGAATATAGACTGGGCGATTTAAATGAAAGTGTAGTCCTGTCAATGACTTATTTATTTACTACTAAATACACCACTTAATCGAAAATATTTGGTGTATCTTTTGACATATTTCTAGCCAGTTTCCGATTTTTTTTTAAATATTTTTTCTAAAAGGTGAAATGTTCTAAGCACGTAGTTCTTTTAATGCCAATCGCTGCCAATGTTAAATAAAAAATATTAGATCATAATAAAAATCAATTGTTTTCTAATAGTTTAAGTCGTAATTTTGCATTATCACAGAATTTTGATTAACTTTACCGTAAATTTCCAGAATTCAATTTTTAAAAATGAAAAATTATGGAAAATCTGGATTTTGGCACTTTCTTTTGAAAAAAAAATTAAAATTAGTTCTTTGAAACCTAAAAATCCCTTTTTTTTGCAATAAAATATTTAGCTTACCCTGGGGTGTATTAATGACATGGCGTAGAATTTAAGATTAACTTGCATTAAAATGTAACTGAAACGTTTAGATTTTTGAAAACATTCAGGATGAAAACTCTGACACATTGATATATTGAAATAATATAACTAATTTAATTATTGTGATACATATAATATATATATATATATATATTGTATAAGTAGTCACCTTACCTCAGGTGTGATAAGTTTTAAATAAGAAAATGTCAAACCAAAAAAAAAGGACATTCATAATTAATTGATACATTTATGTGGTAAGTGTAGATTGTAAAATAGATATTAGTTATATTATGTAAGAATTTGCATATAAATCATGTTTTAAAAGGACATTAAATGCATATAATTTTGTAATGATATGATAAAATGTATAAAAATTAGAGTGAAATATTGGACATTATTGCATTTAAAGCAAGAATAATAAACATATTTCACTCTAAAAGACATAAATCAAATAAACTAATAAACAACAGATATTTTTAATAATGTGTGAAGTGTTATTGACCAGAGACAGTGACTACGAGCTCGTAGATGCCATACAGTGAGCTTTGAAAATGGTGAATGAGATTTCACCGAAACGTCAGCTCCCTTACAGTCCTAAGAGGGACTCAGCACATACACGGGATGCCCGAAAACCTTCGATTACACATCACACCCGTGAGAATATCCGATATAACATATATATATATATATATATATATATATATATATATATATATATATATATATATATATATATATATATATATATACAGGGTGATTCAAAAATCGATCACGAAACTTAAGGGGGTGATTCTACTTGACAAAATAAGGGTAGAGCTTCATATAATTTTTTTTCAAAATGTCATTCGTTTTCGAGTTACAAGCCGTCCAAGTTCAAGTTTTTATTTTTTGTTTTTTGAATTACTCGCTTACAGGAAAACCGATTTGACTAATATTTGAAAGATAGGCTAAGTCTTCTGCGCTTCATCATTTTAGTAACAATTCACATTGATTGTTTGCCGCTAGAGGGCACTTTACCTACATTGAAAATTGTTTTTTTGTCATAATTTTTTAGTGTTGACAGCTACAGTAGTTTTTGGCATAATTTCTGAAAGACTGATGCCAGGCCTTTAAAAAAGGTGCTCTTTATTTACATCGCTAAACCCAATGGTTTAGACGTAAATCACCCTTAAAAATTAAGTGGTAAATTTACTTTTCTCATTTCATTACCACCAGCTACCAGGTAAATAGCTATCAAAGTATACTAGAGCTGTCAGTTTAACATCAAATAAATTCGCTTTTTAAACTATTTAATTTATAATCTTAAAATAACTAATAATGGCTAATCAGTAAATATTCATATTATGGATTATTGCGATATACATTTAATTGATAAAAATTAATGAAACAGTACTAAACAAACTAAAAAAGATTCTCAAAATGTCCCCCATTTTCTTCCATACATTTCCTAACACTCTTCAAAAAATGTCGCCTAACTCGATGAAAAATTCCTGGTGTTTCTTTAATAATTTGGCACTTTTCGATTATCCTGAAGCGAAGATCCTCGACGTTGATTACTGGAATATCGTACACCAATTGTTTCAAATGACACCAAAAGAAAAAATCCATAGGATTAAGGTCTGGTGACCTCGCTGCCCATGCCAATGGTCCACTTCGTCCTATCCATCGCTCAGGATACGTTGCATTCAAATACTGTCGGACACGTATACTAAAGTGGGGCGGAGCTCCGTCTTGGAGGATCCACATGTTGGCCCTTACTTCCAATGGCACATCTTCCAGATACAATGGGAGACGATTTTGGATAAAATCTAAGTATACGTCACCAGTTAATGGGCCATCAAAGAAATGAGGACCAATAAGGTAATCTCCTATTATCCCTGCCCACACATTTAGTGAAAATCTACGCTGATGTTTTGTTTCTACCACATTGTTTGGGTTCTCGTAAGCATATGAGTGGATGTTGTGTAGATTTGTTATGCCATCACGAGTGAAACCAGCTTCGTCAGTGAATAATATGACGCCAATTAATCGATTATCGTGTTCATACTTAGCTAGGATCTGATTGCACATTTCCAACCGTCTCGGCCGATCATCGTCATAAAGAGCCTGCACCTTTTTTGAATGAAACGGGTAGAGTTGTTCTTCTCTTAGTATCCTCCATGAACTAGCCTGACAGAGCCGCACTTCATTCCCAATTTTTCTAGTACTAATACCTGGATTATCTTCAATAATTTCAAGCACTCTTTCTTCTTGTTGCACGTTTCTAGCAGTTCTAGGTCTTCCCCTATTTCCATTATAACTTTTAAAGGAACCACATTCCGCAAGCCTCCTGTGCACACTGGAAAATGTTTGAGCATGAGGGATATTTCTTTCCGGATAACTCTCCATATAATATCTTCTTGCCAACTCTGCATTACCATTTGCTTTTCCATAACAAAAATGGATATCACAATATTCGATATTTGAATATTGGTGATTAGCTATTATTAGTTATTTTAAGATTATAAATTAAATAGTTTAAAAAGCGAATTTATTTGATGTTAAACTGACAGCTCTAGTATACTTTGATAGCTATTTACCTGGTAGCTGGTGGTAATGAAATGAGAAAAGTAAATTTACCACTTAATTTTTAAGGGTGATTTACGTCTAAACCGTTGGGTTTAGCGATGTAAATAAAGAGCACCTTTTTTAAAGGCCTGGCATCAGTCTTTCAGAAATTATGCCAAAAACTACTGTAGCTGTCAACACTAAAAAATTATGACAAAAAAAACAATTTTCAATGTAGGTAAAGTGCCCTCTAGCGGCAAACAATCAATGTGAATTGTTACTAAAATGATGAAGCGCAGAAGACTTAGCCTATCTTTCAAATATTAGTCAAATCGGTTTTCCTGTAAGCGAGTAATTCAAAAAACAAAAAATAAAAACTTGAATTTGGACGGCTTGTAACTCGAAAACGAATAACATTTTGAAAAAAAATTATATGAAGCTCTACCCTTATTTTGTCAAGTAGAATCACCCCCTTAAGTTTCGTGATCGATTTTTGAATCACCCTGTATATATATATATATATATATATATATATATATATATATATATATATATATATATATATATATATATATATATATACATATACTATTTCTCCTAATCCCACATTTTCTAAATTTAGTCTGGCACCCACATTGGGACACAAATTTAAAAATAATATCCTTCCCACAATTTTAAATTTTATTGCGTTACGGATAAAGTTTGGAATTAATAACCACAAATTTGTTATCTAAATTGTAATTGGGATAACATGATATAGGAAAAAATACTATTTCACCGAGAAATAATTTTAAAATAACTCGCCCTAATACGTCATCGACTTTAAAAAGTGTTATGTAAAATATTAAGTCTAGAATTATTAAATTAATTCCAATATAAAACTGTTTTTTTTTGTTTTTTACCTTGCAGTGCAATTTTTTGAAGACGATTCAGTTAGAAAAATATTTTCGTATTTTGACATACGTAACTAATAAATAAATATGATTTGATAGGAAGAAGATTGCAACGTATCTACTTGAAAATTTTTCCATAAAATTGAGACAAGTCTCCTGAAGTGTAATTCTGAAAACTGAAATATGTCAGACACCTACCTATATCTTGTTTACCGTTTCGTTCCGATTTGATTTACCATAAAATATAATTCGCTTCGAAGGGTTTGACTTAACGTACGTTTCTGAAAATACGAAAAATATGCTAAAGAAGCGTCAACAACTTTACTTCATACTTTGTTTCCTTATTTTTCACAGACAATTTTATTGCGATGCCGCAACAAGTTGCAAGGAAATTAAAATTTTCAGATTTATTTTTGAAATAAAAAGTAACATGTAGCTTTATGCGTTATATTTGGGATAAGTTTTATTCTGATATGTTTCTCTTTTTATACATTCATCGACAAAATTTTCGATTAATTATAAACATTTAAAATTTTGCTTTGTAAAAATTGATTTTGATGGATTCAGTCATTTGAATATTTAATATTAGAAAGAACAGTTGTATTGTGAGAGAAATATCGTTAAAGAAATTTAATTATAAATGTTAAATGAACATTAGGATAAACTTATTGTATATAATATCGCAAAAAATGATGTTAGAGGATTTTTTAGATGCATTCTTCACATTTAATATTTATATCTGATTTATATAAATAAGGGTCATACAAAATATTGCAATAATTAAAATTTTAAAAATTTCACTTAAAAGGTGATGATAAGGATAATGATTTATCAGCGTTAATCTGCAATCCATAACGTTGAGAAAATACCATTAAACAATTCAAATCATTTTTCATATATATATATATATATATATATATATATATATATATATACATATATATATATATATATATATATATATATATATATATATATATATATATATATATATATATATATATATATATACGTTCTAAAGTTTTATTTATCTGCCATATTTCACATCCATTACAACGCTTTTAAATATTGCATTGTATAAAAGATGTTTTCTTTGCTTGGAGATGTTTTTTGACCATAATAGTGAGTTTAGGCATCCGATAGCTTTTTTCCCTTTAATTATTCGCTCCAATATTTCTTCTTCAGTTCGTCCACTTTGACTGATCTTTGTTCCAAGGTAGGTAAAATCAGAATAAGATTTTACTATGATATTGTCATCCACTTCCAAATCAGTTTCTTCTCCACCGATACACATATATTTAGTTTTACTGCAGTTGACAGTTAATCCCCACTCTGCGTATTCTTTAAATAGTTTCCTCGTCATAAATTCGAGGTCTTCTTTATCTTGGGTCACTACCACTTGGTCATCTGCAAAATGAAGCGTATATAAATGGGTGTCATTATTTAATTCTATTCCCATTCGACTGCATGATCTTCTCCAATTCTTTAAAGCTTCATTGATGTAGATTTTAAAGAGAGTTGGTGATAGACAACATCTCTGCGGAAGGCCTTTGGTCACATGAAGGCTTTCTGATAAGTTATTGCCGATCTTAATTCTGGAGAATGCTTGGTCGTATAGCTGTTTGATGGCTTGGATCGCTGTATTGTTAATTGGAGACTTCTCCATCACGTACCATAATTGTTGAATTGGCACCGTATCATATGCTTTTGTGAGGTCAACAAAAAGCAGATCTAAAATGCCCTATAAGATAATGTAATTCGTTCGTCTTTAATGTATTGCATTTGTGTGTTAGGAAACCGCGGTCACTACAATTTAATAATAAAAGTAATAAGTTCAACAAAGTATATTTTATTCCATTTATTATTTACAAGGCACTATCACAAAATAACATACTACTCAATGAAGTATTATAAATAAAATGTATCATCAAGTGTACAAGTATATGAATAAAGTTTGTTAAGTAATTTTACCATTTTTGGCTGTTATATTCAAGCGACAACGATGCAAATAAAAAGCTTCACATGTTCGAAATTGCCATGTTGTCAAATGTTTAACGATTTTAAAGTTCAAGAACTATGTGTCGGGCGGAAAAAGTACAAGAGACATTTTTTTCTTAGAAATGGCCCAAAAATAAGAAAATATTTTTTATATGACGAAAAAGAACCATTTTTAAAATTTATTAACAATGTTTTTGTTTATAATAAATTATCTGACCATTTTTAGAAAATTTACTCACGATATTCGTAATCACGGGGTCAAAATACATATAAAAACTTGGGTGGAGCCATGTTACTATATCGTCAACGAAAATCCACTGGGTTCTCGGACTATACTGGAAAGAAAAACGGCTACCTTCGTATATAGCTACAAACAGGGGCGGATCCAGCCTCTCTCCTGGGGGGGGGGCGGTGATATCACAAAAGTACAGTACGGCAAGAAAAACAAGTTGTCAACGGGGGGGGGGGGGGGGGGAGTGCAGGCAGCACACTCATTTCTAATATAAAAGGCAGAATGGGTTCTATTTTCCTGGACTCAAAGCTCTTGGGAGGGGGGGGGGGGGCAATCGCAAGTATACACATTCCTATACTCTATTCAAGAACTAGAAAGAGTAATAAAACTGTTACCGAAACCTCCAACTGCAATTTACTGCAACATAAAAATTCTGATAGTTTAATTTAATTTCTGTCAGTGAGCAAAGTACAACTTACAGTTTTTTCTTAGTGATTTATCTTGTTTGCGCTTGTTTTTATATATTATTTGAGATTAGAGAGATACCCAAAAGATATGGCTTTCACCTTTCTATTTATTCCAAAATCGTTAAACCAGGGCATTTTTTCCTCAATGAAAAACTTATTACGATGAATGTTTATAATGCCTTAAGATATCAATATCTGGATAATAATGTTAAAAGCTCTGTTGAGATATGTTCCAACATGACAGGAGTTGGAAAATCTACTATGTACCGAATACTGAAGGAGAAAAAACGACTGGAATTGTTAGTACTCCCAAGCCACATTCGATCACAGGCAGATGAAAAACCTCGTTGGAAGAAGAGATGAAAACTGCAATTAAAGGGGTTGTATATACATTTTATTATGAGAAGCAGATCCCAACCGTCTACAAAAGTCTAACTTAAATCAATGAAGATCGCGATTTACCTGAAATTAAAAAAACTGATCTCTGGAAATTGCTCAGAGAACTTAATTTTTGCTGGGAAAACCAGATAGAAAATCTGTTCCTATAGATCGTCCGGAAACTGTCCGTTGGAGAAGTAAATATCTCTCTCAAATAAAAGGTAGAGTTGCTAGAATTAACACAATTAACAAAATTAGTAGCTTAACTAAACTTTTGAAAGATTTTTTTGAATAAAGTTACTGCGGAAAATTGGGAAAAATCCATATAATAAAAGAATAAAACAAAATGTGAGAACTCGATCTCATGATCGCTGAGATAGAGGAACCAATTATAATTAATTTAAGCGAAGATAGTTTCACTGACTTTGATTAGGAATTAGATACGTAATGTTTACTAGTGTAAACACAATTGATTATTTAAATTTTTGTTTTTGTTGTATTTTATTTTTTAATGTTGTTTATATGTTTTTTTATTTTTTTATATATTTTTATTTTAGTGTACCCCACTCTTTAATTTTATATATATTTAATTCCAATTAGCCGTAAGTTTTTTATTATTTTATTATTGTATTTGTGTCTTTTTCTTAAACGTGCAGAATTAACATGTTTATCTTATTTTTTTGAGGCTATCGTATTTCCATATAATAAATTAAATTAAATTAAGATATCAGTACAATAGAAATAAAAATAAGTAGGTCTAATTTTAATTATAACATAAAAAAAAAGTAATTACATTTGAATCCCTTTTTAGTGTTTAATTGTAATTCTGCAGGTGGTTTAAGAAATATATAAACTGAAACGTCAAATACCCTAAAAATGTTTTTAATCAATAATAAAATGACCGATAGCCCCAAAAGATATTTTAATATTATATGGTCGAATTTATTTTTTTATATATGTTTACCTTTTTGTATTTTTGACAATGGATATTTTGTAAGTATTTAAATTATAACTTCGAATTTTTTGAGAGAATAAGGCTACGTTTTAGTCCATTATTATAGACCGGTATTTTTGATTTTAAAATTTCTAACCCAATTCTATGAAAAATATATGTGTCTAACAGATTCTGCTAAAGACACCGGACTAAAGAACACAGGTAGTTTGCGAAGAGAAAAAGGGTAAAAAATGATTTAATACTCTCTCTAGTTCTTAAATAAACTGTAGTATAAGAAGAAAAATCTGGTCCATTTTCCTAAACTCAAAGCTCTTGGGAGGGGGCGATCGCCCCCACCGCCCCCCCCTGGATCCGCGCCTGGCTACAAATAATGACGTTTTAGCTTCATTACAGTGTATAACTGATCGTATGAACTGTTATTTTAAATACAAGCAACCGCTAATCACTACCATTCACTTATTTTACCACAAATTACTCAATTCAATTTAATTTGTAAATTATGTAAGAGGATATTTATCATAAAATGCAATGCAGATAATAAACGCCATTAATATGAACTAAAGACCAATATTTTTAAAGCAAATGAATATATCCGCCTACTAAATTAATAACATCAGCATATTAAAAAGTTCTCGGTACTATTTTCAAACTATTTTCGAGCAATAACAGAAAATATTGAGTGTTGTTTTTTTAACGGATTTACACTAATTACTTTTGAACGGTTTGTGAATGACTTACCCCAATATCGTAAACTAAACAGCTCGAATCACACATCACTACCAAAAATACACTAAAGGGAACTCGCATCACAAAAGGCTGTCTCAAATGAAACAAAATATCAGCCACAAGGTAACGGACATAATTTATTCTCAAAAAAAGGTCACTGGGTAAAAAAGGGAACATCTCTACAGCTTCCGGGATAGAGAGAGGTAGATTATATAATTTTAAAGGAATGAATATTTTTACGGTGTGCTGGTTCCGGATAATGAACCTTTTGTACTTTTGAAACTTTTGTTGGGGGTATAGAGTTCACTTATATTGGATGCGTCTCTAATCCCTTACCTGCTTAGTAGTAAACTTGATATTTTGTTTGAAGTTATGTCTGTAATTAGGAGTGCCATCGGCATTCTTTGATATCGTTTGAAGGGTCTTTTTATTAAGTATTTTTAATTAGGTAAAGAAGGTTTATTCCGTGTACAATTTCAATTAGACAGTGAGAACGTAAATGTTAATTTTTGAATCAGAAACAAGAAATTGGGAGAAAACATAAAAAGATGAGCCCGAAAAAGAGACCAGGAAGTCTTGGCAAGTTAAAAATTGATAAATTATAATCACACTGTTAACAGTCCTCTATAAAGCAAAAATTAAATATTGGAAAGAACAGACTTCTGAAATGTTGAAGCTAACAAAGTTCTGATAAAGCCAAAAAGAGTTTTTAAAATAATTCGTTCAACTATATTGGCACCACCTTCAAAAAAAGTTTTAAATAAGCAATTTAATCTACAATAAATAAATTAATTGTAATTTAAAAAAGTTTATACTTAATTTTTGACTTTTTAAGGACACTTTTCGAATGCCCACTAGAACATGTTACAGTTTTGTTATTTTACAAAAAAACTATAAAAAAATAATTTTACCAAAATACCAACAATCAAGCCAATACTCACCATAAATTAATCCCTTATTTCTATCAAATAGTCTCTTTAACAAATACATATAAAATAAAAGCTAAAAGTTTTTGTCGCTGTCACATCAAAAACCGGTTTTGTACAAAAAAAAATCAAGTGTGCCCAGAAATGTATCAAACACTCCACTTTTCCACTTTCATCAAGGGTGTAGTTAGTTAATCTTTTGTTTTTTTTCTTGGCGCTCTTGAGATTTCTTAAAGCGTCAGTAGAGAGATTCTGGGCTAAACCTTGGTTGGGAAACTTGGCTGATTTTTCTAATTCTACAGCACTACGTTTATCCCAGTAAACATAAAACCATATTTAGGGTTTTAGGGCAATATTTGCCAGATTTTGGGGGATAAAGAAAGTTAAAACTGTATTCGTTTACCCTTAAGTAAAGTGTAGTGAAAGTTATCACCTTTAAGAGGTCATTTGTGACTTTTGATACTTGTGTGCACCCATAAAGACAATCAGGTACATGTCACAAACAGATTTTATTAAACCGGGATCTTCCTTTTCTATTTAACAACTGGATATCCATATCGGAACCTGGCATAAAACACTCCATTGCTCCCAAAGAAGTTACAGGTTATTGCTTGCTGAAAGTACTTAGACTCAGTGATAAAATCACACTTCAGGTAATAGAACTGTATATAATAAACTGTGGTATTACCTAATATATCGTATGCTTTCATTTTTTCCCCTGTGATTGGGAACTAATAAGACTTTCTGCGTGTGATCACAGGACACTTTATATTTAATTTAATTTAAAATACCTTGTAAACCGAAGGTATAGGTATACATTAGGTAATTTAAAACATTATTTCACCTATTAGAAGTCCAGCACTTTCAACTTAGTTCCTAAATCGGTGTACTAGATAATTTATTAGTGCAAAATACAACTGTACATAAAAAGTAAGTTTATTCAACGCAAATCAGCTGACAGTCTAAAGCTGGACCTACATCTAAACCGACTTGGCGTATGGCGCAGATGACGTCATACTTGCAGTAGTGTTGTTCATTGTTTCTTGTTTTTTTTTCTAATCCATTAAGCAAATAGTCACATATTTCTTTAGTTTAAGTTGCAATTCACATAGACTGTAAAACAGAATCCTTTTTTTTTATTGTTAAATATAGATTTTAACTGTTTTAGGAATTAGGGTGTTTTATTTTTGGATCTAGTTGTTTCCTGTTTTCGTTAACATTATCGCCTCTTCTTACCGACGGGCCTAAAACAGGTGGCGCTTTGAATTTATATACCCCCCCCCCCTAATCTCCAGCATACTAGCCTAGGCACTGCCCTAAAAGAAGAAGCGATCAACACCAAAAAAATAACCACCTGTACAAAAACGTTCAATATTTAATAAGAATTCATTTTCATTTTAATTCTCTTTCTCTCGTGGCGTAGCAAACAATATAGAAATGTTCTTTAATTGTACTATAATATGGAACTTAATGAAATGGTGGCAGACCAATAAAATATTATGAGAAAGTGTTGTTGACTAGAATGGATATAATGTATTTATCTAAAGCTTTGAGAAAAATTAAGAAATCCGATAATGTCATCATCATCAACTTTATTAGTTACATTTTATGTTACAATATTGAAATAAATACAATTAATTTACCATTTTATGATCATGTTTTCTATTCAAATGAATTTTAAAAACTTCGTCAAAGTAACAATGTCGTAGTACGACAAGCTGACAATTTTTCTCAGTTTTTATAAAAAATTCACATTTTTCCGCAGTTTCGTATTGTTAATTTTGTTAAAAAATCTTGAACTGTTGTGTCATTTTGTATACTCTACTAGAAGCGATAAAATTTAAAGGTAGAAATTGGAAAATATTGCTTCCATGTGTAAAAGTAAAAAAACTTTTTTGAAAATACTATTTCCGATCTCCAAAAGAACTACGACTCAAAATTAGGGAGTCTGCAAAAAATCGTAAAAAAATTCGTAGTTTCCAGTATTTTAAATAACACTACTTTAAAGCCAATTTGCGACTGTAATGTAAAATGCGGTTTTTGGTTAATTTACGATGGTAAAAACCTCCTAACACGTAAGATTTTCGAGTTATGATTTTTCCAGCAAAAATGAATAAGTATTTTAATCACATTATTTTAAAAAGTAATTTGTAATATACCGGAGCGCGTTGTTGCCAAATTTACGGCTTCCCTGAGTCAGGGAAATTGGGCACAATCTGGCAACATGCAGTACCCATGAAGGAAACATACGCAAGTGTGTCACTTATTCTAAATGCAATAAGCTATGATACGTAGAAGTGGCAAATATGTGGTGACCTAACTCACGGTATGGGCAGTCACAGTGACATTTTCCTTTAAAATTTCTTATTAATTAAAATTAATTATAAAAATAATTGACTTATTGTACTTTCAGCTTTACTATATTTCGAATCCCGGTAGCTACATTTCCTGGTTGATTTCTTTTACAGCTCTGATTTGTATCCTACTTTCTTATACTACAAATACAGTTTTAATTACGTTAATATCCTGTTACATTGTACCTGGCTGTTTTATTTATAGAAGTCTATTTACCGTACCTTCTGTTTTTTCCTAGATTTCGGTTTAACATCTTGCTGGGAATTATTTTAATTAATTTCGCAAATTCCATTTACAGTATTTTTTTTACTAGGTTATGGGGCCATTCTCTTCTTTTTGCATCATTTGAAAATTCTACACCGTCTCAAGATTATTCTCTTGGGTCATAGTGATGCTGTGCGCAGATATTGCTCTGTATCTTCCACACTTGCCGAAGGAAATTTGGCAGGTAGCTCAGGCTTTGCTTGAAATGGCTTAAAGGTTTGTTTTATCGACTGGGGTTTCTTTCTTTATGGGTTAATGTACTGAATTTTATTTAATTGTTCCGAAATTTAATAGTATAATAATTCTTCTAACTTTGATCTGCAATAGGATGCTGTTAATTGTGTTCTGTTCATCTAGAGTTCATATTGGTTTCGGGAGATATGCCGAATATGTTGTTTAAGAAAGTTACTTTGACGGTTTCAATCGTACTTGAATATTGTACTACGTACAATTGCTGTCAGACTGGTCAACTTCATCATGGGTGATTTTCTCTGTCATGTTTTTTCTATTGTTTTTGGAAGTGAATATTTAATGAACAAGCTCTCTTAGACAACTTGCCAGGATTGAGAGTCCTCAAGAACTATATCGAGGCTCTCATTTGACCAGAACTTTTAAGTTTATCGGTCATCTGTAAACATTAAGGGTTCTTCTTCTCCAGGTTCCTCCTCTTCTTCTTCTAGACTGCAGGAAAAGTACCGCGACCACTTTAGGCAGCTTGACGCTCAGCTGGTTTAGAGCTGCTGGCAACCTAATTAATTCGAACCTCCTTTCCTGAGCAGTAGGTGGTTTGCTCACTGCACCAAATTGCTTTTTCCTGCAGTGTCACTTTGTTTTATAGTAGCTTTTAATCTATTATAATCTGCCCTCTGCTTTCAAACAGAGGAAGCAAAATATTATAAAAAATGTTTGTATTATATAAAAATAACTGATACATTCTATAATTCAACATCTATATGCGGTGCACAATTTTTGTTCCTGAATTTGCATTAAGGATGCTTTAAACTGCCAGTATAACATCAGTCGCAATTTTTTTTTGTATTTGTTGATTACTTAATTACGAAATATTTTAAATGAATAACACAGTGAGAAAAAAGGAAATGCCGATATTCCTCCCGATAATATATTTTTTCTTTAAATAGTTCCGGAATTAATCCCACGAAAGGAACGGTAGAATAACAGTTCAAGGTATAAAATTACAGTTTATAATTGATGCGTAAAAACCTCCTGTGATGTTCCGTTCTCCGGTAAAGAAATCTTGACACAGTTCGTTTGCTCCATTTTTTCGACAGCGAGCGGTGTCAGATTCTGGGGTGAAAGGGTTACCTGAACACAATGAAAAACACCCTGAAGACATGCACCGAGGGTGCCGCATACATTATTATGGGGTGAGAAAGGGTTACGAAAAAAACTATGCAAAAAAGGGTTGCATTGTATTGAACTTTGATATATCGCGTATATGCAAAAATTGCCGTCCTTTTTATTTGCAAGGGTGTCCCGATTTTAATATATGGGATTCCACGGTTATTGTTAAGCCCGTATATGAATGGATAACTAGATGTATTCAAAAACACGAATACGACTGTCATAACTGAATGGTAATCAATGGAAAATTGATGGTAGGGACGTACAATCATTGATTTTGCTTTGTGTCACACATACAAATCATAAAATGTGCATAAATATCGTATCTGTAGAGCTCTGTTTACACTCGAATGGGTTCGGGACTAGAAAAGAATATTTTATGTTTTGTGGTATTTATTTTTTAGAACGTTAAAACCTTTTTAGCCTTAGCAGGATGTGTAAAGATAAAAAATTAAATAGAATATATGAGGGAGTTAGTTTTTTCCACAAGTTCTATTAAGGCTGCACATGAGTCAAATGAAGTGTATATATATATATATATATATATATATATATATATATATATATATATGGATGGTGGAATGTGCACTGCTGTTTTTCGTTTCGCCAACATCTCAGCTGGCATTTTCAAGTGATTCTTTCTCGGCGGCTGCTCGACTTCCAATATATATATATATCTATATATATATATATATATATATATATATATATATATATATCATTTAAAAAAATTAAAATACCACTTTTGTTTTTTTTTTTCAAAATATTAAAAATATTTACCCTACAAAACTAAAATTTTGTTGCTCTATGTCAGAGTTTAGTAAAAACAATAAAAATTTTTAACACAACATGTACTTGAGTAGATTTTTAGTAAAAAAATATTTTCATAGCCAATCAAGATAGTGTTGCATGAACGACAGCCCACAGAATATCTCACCTATGGATTCCGTCAAGGTTTAAGTTCAAATATAAGATCCGAAATATAGAAAGTACGTAAAAGGTGTCTGGAAAAGGCAGCGGCGAAATCCACTGGGTAACTATTCTGGTTCTTCATAGGAAGTGATCATTATCTTGAGAGAATAGGGACAATCACATCCCACGGTTATTCTCTCGGTCGTGTATTACCGTATTCTCGTACGATATGATGGGAGATCGGAAACGACATCTAATAAGCTATGTTGCCAAACGTCTCTAGTGTATGTAGCCATATATAAAAATTGCAAAAAGTTAGGACGAAAATGTTCAAATTTAAAATAAATGTAAATCAAAATTTTTCATCTATTTAATATTTTTAATGAGAGGAAAGAATTAGAAGTGGAGTTTTATAGAGAAAAAAATAAATATATAAAAACACAGATCGAAATATTTCACTGGAAAAATAGCCGTTATGCGTGAAATTAGTATTACCTTCAAAGGTGTCGAGGATGTCATGCGCAATAAACTTAACATTTTTATTTCCTAAAACCCAAATTTAGTTTTTCTACTAGGTTGGTAAACGAAAAATTTTCCTTATTTTTGTAAAAATGTTATTTTTTATACTCCCTATAAATATTAGGGAATGAATATACAAAGTAAGAAAACAAACTGAAATCGAAAAATTTATTTCATCAATAAAATACATTTTGCATACTTGAAATATATACATAATATTCCGCTGATAATGTGTTATTGTATCTGTCTTGCTTCTTGTAGATCAGGGTGTATTTTTTGTTCTTGATGAACATTTCCCATATTAAAAAATTATTATCTATCTATCTTTTGGAAAATGTCTAAATCTATTCTTCAAGAAACCACATCTTTCAACGGTACTCCGCAATGAACAGATATCTATTAAATCGTTCCTCTGGTGTCCCCACTTGTGAAACGTCTCCCAAAGGCCATGGCCTTAAAAGAAACCCTGAAAAAATTAAATTTGGTACACTTTTCTGTATATATTTAAAATATTCTAAATTAATAACAAATTATCAGTTTATCGTACAATTAATTTACCTGAATCTCCAATGAGGAAGAATAAATCTTCTGGGTTTCTTCTAGAGATCATTTCCATTATATTGGAAATGCTAGATTCATTCCAAATATAGGAATTATGGGTACTACTAGGAAATTTAACATTCATATTCATGATATATAAAGTCTCATTACAAATTTTGGGTCATCTGTTACTGGTCTTGATATTGCAACATGAGTGCCGTCAATGTACCATATAACAGTAGGGAAATTATGTTTAGTATAAAAAATAAAACATTATATAATCTCGTTAATTTCAAAATCATTTTACATATTACTTATTTAACATCAGTTTTAATTCTTTTTTAAAAAATTAAATTATATATCAAGTTTAGATTTGCAAAATACGTATTACTGCTAGCTTTTTATAATTTAGGATTTAACAGAAAATTATCCAGTTCGACAAGTTCATAATTCATTTATAGCAATTAGATTCACTCTGAAATAACATCTTCTCTATTTAAAGCACGTGGATTTTTCTTCTGCAATACTCCAACTGACACTTGGCTGACTAATTCCAGAAATATATTGAACCCAGTAATTTATGTGGTAACTGCCAGTCGTAAAAAATCTACAAAGCTGCAAATATTATTATTTTAATAAAATTATATTAATATGGGTAAGTAAATGTAAAAAGGAAAATTAATATTAGCTTAATATCCTCCAAATTTTTTAACAGTAATTATAGCAGGTAATATATTACAAATATGTATAATCCAACCAAGTAAAAAAATCATTAGTGACTTACTGATCTTGCATACAGCCTTGTGAATTCCGAATCATTTAAATCTCCCAATCGACGCCACCGTGGTAGAAATCGACGATTATAATTTGCCATTTGTTTTTCCGTTAATCTGACATCCTCTGGTCCATCATGGTTCAAAATTACTTCCTCAATACCCATTTTATATATGTATATTTGTGAACAAAAATATTTTATAAAAATTATAATATTTTCAAAATAATTATGAATTTTCTTGAACTTGTATAACCTAAAAATATCGCATAATGACGGGAATGACAGTATCGTTCTCTTAAAATCTCGCCGTTCTCTTGGTTCGGCCCAGTAGAACAAGTTCTCTCAAGATTTGATAGATGTGACCATCGCTTAAAATTACCAGAATACGCTTTCATACTTTTTCGTGAGAACCACGCCCACTTTCCATCAAGATGATCGTTCTCTCGAGAACGAGAATAGCTACCCTGATGAGTCTATCGCCGTTAGCCAGGACGAAACACCATAACTTTTAGTGGTTTATTATTGTAAAATGCGATTTATGAATCGTAGATTTGCAATAATAGGTATAAGGGTGTCGTCATAAAAATAAAAGGGCATCTAAAGAGCCATAGAAAAAAATTGGCAAATAAGTTTAGATTTTTGTTAAGTTTACTCGTTTGCGAAACACACCCTGAATAAAATATTAATCATTTTCCGGGTATAGACATTTTTTAACCTTTATCTATAACAGTTACACATGTGTTTGTCCTCATTGATCTTAGTTCAAAAATATTACAAATTTTGTAACCCCATATTTTTTTTTCATAATTTATTGATTTTTTTCATTAATTTGACAACGCCGCAAAAAGAGATGACAGTAATTTCAGAATTGTGAGCAACCCAAATATGTAAATATATTTGGAGTGTCTCATTTAAAAAAAAATGATAATTTTTCTTGCTCTTCCACTTTTCCTATCTAAGCAGGAGATAGTAAACTTTGTCACAATTGAGCCACCCTGTATATATATATATATATATATATATATATATATATATATATATATATATATATATATATATATATATATATATATATATATATATATATATATATGTAATAGAAGGTTTTCGGGTACCCCGTGTGTGTGCTGAGTCCTCAGGACTGTAAGGGAACTGATGTTTCAAAGCTCACTGTAGGGCGTCTGTGGGCGAACTATTGGTCGAAACGTCAGCTGCTTTACAGTCCCGAGTAGGACTCAGTACACACACGGGAGACCCGAAAACTCGATTGCACATCACACCTGTGAGAACATCCGACATATCGGTTTTTTATTGCAGAAATGAAAAATAGGAGACATTGCGCATCTAATCATATAGACGACTTATAGGTTTATATTTCATGTAGAGGTCATTTGAAGGTCAAACATGGCAAATCTTCAAGTAAGCAGGTTTGAACACTAAAATTATACGGATGAAGTTTGAAGATTATCGAGCGTCTGATTCAACGGTGTGATCTTGATCTTCCTTTCACCGTTATTTTGACGCCCAGATGCGTAAAACTCCTGAATTTCATAGTAAAGATAACAGAAGTTGGCTTTAAAGTAGGAGTAAAAAGCTGGTGACCTAACTCATTTGAAGGTCACATGGTTCTAATCACATCAAAAGCCCTATTTTTAAGTTCCTAGATTCACAATTTGCGAAATTTCACTTTTAGATACGGATTTATATCATAAGTGAAAGTTATCTATCTCCACAGGAAACTAGTAAGCCCATAGCGATTTCTCTGCATATGATTGGAATAGTATCAAATTCATCGTTTGATTATTACGTATATCAGGATAGATTTTTAGATCCCATTTTGGTATAGTCGATAAGGGCTTATTAAATAATCCGACCACTGAAGGTAAAGTTCTGATAAAAAGCGCCCCTTTGGAGGTTATTTTCATTACGACATAAATACATAATTATAAATGGAATGCCATAAATTATGTGTTTATAGAAGTCAACAGGAAGGTTTCTATTTAAAAAAAAAGCAAAAAATTTAGTACCACCGTTAGGCGCTTCGTTAAAAAGTATTAAGGGGACACTATGTATATGTATAAATATATATATATATATATATATATATATATATATATATATATATATATATATATATATGTTAAATATTTAATGATTTACAGTATCAACCCACAAAGACTTTAGTTTTAAATTGTCAAACATTTTCAAGACTGAAATTTTCCTATAACCGTCTCGCCACATGTGTATGTGCCTGATATGCTCGCCCAAAATGTCAATGCTTATCCGAAGTTGGCGGTGGGTGGGCCTGGAAACTCTTATCCCCCGCAGTGCCCCGCACATATTCCATTATACCGGGGATATCCTGGAAAACGGCCGGGATTTAAGGGTCGAGGGATGGAGGTAAAGTTAAAGATGGTGAATAAAAATATAAAAGAAAAGATAGAATATGTAACAAGAAGTGGTACAGAGTGAGTATATGTAATGCCGCATCCCCTTTGATTTTTATTTCAAAAAATATAAGTAGAAAATAGCTTTATTGCACTTTTCAAAAAATATTTCCCATTGATAGTCATTGACAAAATTATAAAATAACTTACATTGTTCTTTGAAAATCACAAAACATGACGATCAAAATTTTCCTGAACGCATGTTAAGTGAATGAATCTGCTTTAAAACTAAGGTTATTAAATATTACAAAACACAAACCATAGTTAGCTTTATATTCTGACAACTAGTCACTTTTAGACAAAGGAGAGAGAAAGAGGGAAAAAATTATTGATTAGATTTTTTCTTTTTTATGATTACCTCTATTAGAAGACTAGTGCAATCCCTTTAATTTTATAATGTTTTTTTGTTTTACTTTTAAATTACGTTTAAGTAGTGTTGATCTATACAAGTTTTTTCAAAAAATTGATAATACAAAAATTGAAAACTCCGAAATATTTATATTTCTGCTCTGAAAACGACCAATGAATATCAAAAATATAAACACATTATTGTTAAAATATAACTAACTTTTCTGTTCTTGATGTCCATCATTACTTTAGGAACATTTACTTTTTTTCGAAGTTAATTTTGTAACTTATCAACTAACAAATATTTAGAGTTAATTCTAGGATATTTAACTAATAACTAAAGATATCTTCCATAAGATACAAAACAATTATAACTCCTATAAAAATATACTATACAAAATATATTTTGGAACAATGAATTTTTATTCCTATCAAGTTTAAAGCAAAATCAAATGAATTGGAACGATACGAATAGAAATATCCTGCAAGAGCGTAATTCTGGCTATCTTTCTTACAGATATAAGGGTGCATGTGTAGCAAGCGCATTTCTTATCTTACTTCACCCGTACAACCCCCTATGTCGTATGGTCCCTATATTTAGTCAGGGATCTGTTGGTAATTTTTTGTGCTCGTGAGCAACCAAAATATGGACAGCAAGAAATCGTAAAAAATATATAATTTTCTAATTATGTTGTCAGAATTTGACTAAAATCTTTTTTATGATTCATGAACGTATAGAACCGGTTCGACGCCATTTTTAAGGTATACTAGCGACCCGCCCCGGCTTCGCACGGGTGCAATGCTGATACTAAATACACTACAGAAAAACTGTGACTATTTATTTTATTTTTACAACAATTATTACATCGGCCTCCGACGCGCTATTTATAGGCACGCTGCCGCCGCCCCGGTCGGCCAGTACCGCCGCAAGCGCTACTTCCCGCAATTTTAAATCTGTAATATCTTCGAAAATATTCATTTAAATCTTGTGCTGTAAAGGACCATATAGATCTATATTAAATCAACAATGTATTTAAGCTATTTAATTGGATAAGGATTAATGCTGTATTGGTTAAAATCGCTTCAAAATTTGCCATTATTTGTCGTAAAAAGTAAATGACAAAAAAATGTTATTGTGGGATATCCATGAGAGATAGACATATACCATCGCGGAGTTTTCTGTAGACCTTTTCAATGTGTACAAATAATTACTACATTATTTTGATAAATCTCGTAGGGTTCAGCCTGCGTTTGCAATGTAAGCGGAAAAAAATATGATAATTAACGACATCACATTAGAAACCTCAAAAATAACAGTATTTCTCCACTATTTAATGGATGTTATTATACATATAAACCTTCCTCTTGAATCACTCTATCTATTGAAAAAAACCGCATCAAAATCCGGTGCGTAGTTTTAAAGATTTAAGCATACAAAGGGACATAGGGACAGAGAAAGCGATTTTGTTTTATACTATGTAGTGATAGTGATGATTGTTGCCTAGTGAGTTGTATGCTATATGAATGGATTTATAATCGTTTAAATGATTTGTTTATTTGATAGAAATATTTTAGTGCTTATACGATGTAGTCGAAAACATTTGGTGCAGTTTCTTCTATAATGATAGTCATAACGCAAATCAATTTGGCGGTATTCTCAGAAATAAACTAAGTTCAGAAACGCGATCCAACATCTTAAAAATTGAAATAAAGAGTGAGATTAGGGATACTGACAATTATAACGAACAAATCACTGAACCTCAGCAGCAGCTAGAATTCGAGGTCCAAGAACGACTCACAACTAGAAAATATCCACTGAAATGAGTATAGCAGTGATGAAACCAAGCCACTGTCAGGAGTAAACTCATCTCTTGAGCTCAGTATTGTTTTAGATACTAGAAGTAACAGAGTTTTGCCCATTTTTCAGAGACTGAAACTGTAGTAGCTGCAAGTGTAGTAGTTAAAACTATGGATCCCACAAGGAGAGAAAAGGCTTATAATAAAATTTTTATAAAAAAAATTGAATCGACTTTTAAAAGTGCGCTAAAAAGTGAAAAATAATTATAAATTTCTATATGAAATTGAAATTTTTGAAGTCGGTGCATAACTAATACCTGACAGAATAGGATTCGCATAAACAGATTAACAATACTTTGTTTGTAATTGCTTTCTTACCATAATTTGTATATATTAGTAATTATTTGTTTCATTTAGAAATAACTTGGCGCCTACTTCAAAAATTTCAATTTCATATAGAAATTTCTAGTTATTTTCCACTTTTTAGAACCCTTTTAGAAGTCGATTCATTTTTTTTATAAAAATTTTATTCTTCGATTTTTATTTTGAGTTCATTTATCCATAAATTATTTGAACTAAGTATTAATCGAGATTAGTGTACCCCGCAATGACTCGAAGGTGGCAAAAATGTACCCATTTTATCCAAACTTGTAATCACTATAAAATGAACCACTAAAAATTCTTTGATTCTTAGAATTCTACAAAAACCGGTGAAATTGTATCAAACAAATATTTAGTCTGTCATAGTAAATCTACTATCTTAAATTTTAAATTAATTTTAGTTTGTTAATGTAGGCCTCAAAACCTTTCAATATCGATATTTAAAGAACTTGAGACGTAAATTTCGTAGCTCGATATATTTAATAGTGCATATTGAGTTTGTATACGCTCCAAGAACCCCTCATTCCCTTGTCAACCTAAATAATTAACTTCATATTCGTAATACACGACCCCCAAAACACCCTAATACCAAATCTGATTAAATGCGAATAAGGTAAAATTTTCAACTCACTTTATTGGATCGGTCAAAATTTCTAGACCTTCATATTGACTCTGATATATTCGATTTTCTTAAAATAATGAAAAAAATACTATTAAATTCATAACTTACACCCTCAAAACTCCCCGATATCAGTTGTGGAGAAAATCGAAAAATGTTAAATTTTTAGGATGCCATGTTAAATCCGCCAGATTGATTTTAGACAAAATCGAGAGATGTAGAACCTTTAATCCGCCATCTTGGATCCGCCATACTTCATTTTTTAAAATAATATCAGATTCATAATGTGCGAGTCCAAAAACTCCCCCATATCAAATTTGGAAAAAATCGGACAAAATTTATTTTTTATCCCCCACATTGGATACGCCATATTGAATTTTAAAAAATAATTTCAGATTCGTTATGTACGACCCTGAAAACTCCCCCATACCAATTTTGAAGAAAATCGAACAAAATTGACGTTTTTGTCCGACATATTGGATCCGCCATATTGAATTTTTTAAAAATAATTTTAGATTCGTCATATGCAATCCCGAAAACTCCCCAGTACCGATTTTGGAGAAAATCGGACAAAAATATTTTTTTTTCCGCCATATTGGATCCGCCATATTGAATTTTACAAAAATATTTTGGATTCGTTATGTGTGACCCCGAAAACTTCCCCACACCAATTTTGGAGAAAATCGGACAAAATTAAATTTTCTTGTCTGCCATATAGGATCCGCCATGTTGAATTTTTTAAAAATAATTTTAGATTCGAAATTTCCCCATACCAATTTTGGAAAAAATTGTCAAAATTAATTTTTTTTGGCCACCATATTGTCAGCGCCATCTTGGATTTTACTGCACCAATTTCTTCCAAAAAAATATGGGACCACCGCAGCAACTTCCTGAACATAACGTAAAAAATTTCAGTCAAATCTGTGCCGCCGTTCCGGAGTAATCGGTGTACATACATAAAATGAAACATACATAGTCGACGAATTGAGAACCTCTTTCTTTTAGAAGTCGGTTAAAAAGATTAAAACTCTCCGAAAAAAATAGGGAAATTGATAAAGTGTATTAAAGGTGTTGGAACAAGAAAAGTGCAGTGAAAAGTAGAATAAATATTGAATTGGGTTCAATACAACTGGCAACATGATTCAATGTTCAGCACTGCCAAATAATGCATTTACACACTAAAACAAAAACTTGGCTTCTCACAGAGCTCAATCTTGTTTAAAAGAGCTATGAAATATGTTTTACTTTGTAGAAAAGTTTAATCATCTATTATATTACCATAATCAAAAAATATTATTTAACGTAACACACGAAGATCGTTTTTAATTCTTTTTAATTACGACGAATCTCGTACTAAATAGAGGAAACCTTACCTCAGCATTTTCGTCTCTCTTGATGGAGAAATGAGAAAAATCGCGCTTTTAGTGATACAACTTGAGTAACAATCTGTGAAAGACTTGCGAGCTTCATATTGTCTCCTTTTTATAATATATGGCGATCCTTTGTCGAAAATAAAATACGATTTTACCTTTGTAAAAGAGATTGAATTTTTTTGTTTACGTTGAGTGCTTTGTGATACATAGACAAATTTTTTTTCATTTCAGTTCGAATTTTAATGGTATTTTAGGAATTCAGAACTTTTCTTCTTGCAGATTTTATTAGTTATTGATGTATAACCAATAAATTCTGGAAGAAAAAATGTAAGTGACTTTTCTGTGTGTATATTTTGAAATATATATATATATATATATATATATATATATATATATATATATATATATTATATATATATATATATATATATATATATATATATATATATATATATATATCTTAATAATATCAAAAAAAATTTTAATTTAAACATATTGAGTAAAACCCACAATTATCATTGCAAGAATAATATGTACATATTATAATAGCTTTTTGTGATATATTACATAACTGCTGATGTTCTGCATTTAGTAGTCAGATATATTAATTTATTTTATGAATGTTGACATTTAATTGAAAATTAATGGTGTTTATTGTCTCCCCGCGTCTTATGTATCTTATGTATAGGCCAAGAAACGGAGGTGAAAAAGACCTAAAAAAAGAAAAATTAATGCTCGTGATTTTGTTGCTAAAATGTCTTCGGAAAGCTAATAGAAAATACTTCTCATTTCGTGTGTAGTAGTAAAAAAAGTGATGCGTCATTGTTTTTTTTTCAAACAATTGAGCCATAAATTTCCGAAATAAGCATTTTTAATAATTGTTAATAATATCAAAATTGTTCGCAACTTCATAAATTTGAGAGTTTTTATGTACCTAAAAAGATTGAGAAAATTGTATTTATTTATCCTGAGTTCATTAAAAAATTTTTGTCTTATAAACAAATAGAAAATTTTGTTTTATTTTTCAATCGATTAATTAACAAAGCGTTCCATTCGAAGGCTTATTAAAAACGCACATTCTAAAAATAAAATTTTTATAAAAAAATTGAACCGACTTCTAAAAGTGCGCTAAAAAGTGAAAAATAACCATAAATTTTTATATGAAATTGAACTTTTTGAAGTCGGCGCCAAACTAATACCTGACAAAATGTGATTTGCATAAACAGATTAAAAATACTTTATTTGTAATTGCTTTCTTACCATAATTTGTATATATTAGTAGTTATTTATTTCATGTACAAATAATTTGGCGCCGACTTCAAAAAGTTCAATTTCATATAAAAATTTATGGTTATTTTTCACTTTTTAGCGCACTTTTAGAAGTCGGTTCAATTTTTTTATAAAAATTTTATTTTTCTATTTTTAGTTTTAGAATTCATTATGATATTCATAAATTATTTGAATTAAGTACTAATCGAGATTAGTGTACCTCGCAATGACTCCAAAAAGTACCCATTTTATCCAAAGTTGTAAATCACCCTCAAATGAAAAACCAAAAATTAGAGTTTTCCAAATACCAATCAAATTGGGTCAAACGGATAATTAGTCTGTCATAGAAAATCCACTATCTTAAATTTCAAATTAATTTTAGATTGGTAATATAGACCCCAAAACCTTCCAATATCGATATTTAAAGAAAATAAATTAATTTTGTATCCACCATATTGGATACGCCATATTGAATTTTTAAAAAATAATTTTAGATTCGTTATGTGTGACTCCGACAACTCTCCCGTACCAATTTTGGTGAAAATCGGAGAAAATTGAATTTTTGGCCGCCATATTGAATCCGCCATATTGAGTTTTTTAAAAATAATTTCAGATTCTTTATGTGAGACCCCGAAAACTTACCCATACCAATTTTGGAGAAAATAGGACAAAATTGATTTTTTCTCCACCATATTGGATCCACCATATTAAATTTTTTAAAAATTATTTTAGATTCATCATATGCTACTCCGAAAACTTTCCTGTACCAGTTTTGGAAAAAATCGGACAAAAACGAATTTTCTGTCGGCCATATTGAATCCGCCAAATTGATTTTTTAAAAATTATTTTAGATTCATCATATGCGACCCCGAAAACTTCCCCGTTCCAATTTTGGACAAAATCGGACAAAATTAATTTTTTTGTCGGCCATATTAGATCCGCCATATTGAATTTTTTAAAAATTATTTTAGATTCGTCATATGCGACTCCGAAAACTCCCCCGTACCAATTTTGGAGAAAATCGGACAAAATTGATTTTTTCGTCCGCCATATTGGATCCGCCATATTGAATTTTTTAAAAATTATCTTAGATTCGTCATATGCGACCCCGTAAACTCCCCTTTACCAATTTTGGTAAAAATCGGACAAAATTGATTTTTTCGTCCGCCATATTGGATCCGCCATATTGAATTCTTTAAAAATAATATGAAATTCGTTATGCGCAACCTCGAAAACTCCCCCATACCAATTTCGGAGAAAATCGGACTAAATTAAATTTTTTTGTCCGCCATATTGAATCCGCCATTTTGAATTTTTTAAAAATAATTTCAGATTCGTTGGGTATAACCCCGAAAATTCCTCCATACCAATTTTGGAGAAAATCGGACGAAATTATTTTTTTTGGCCGCCATGTTGTAAGCGCCATCTTGGATTTTACTGCATCAATTTCATCTAAAAAAATATGGGACCACCGCAGCAAATTCCTTTACATAACGTAAAAAATTTCATTCAAATCGGTGCAGCCGTTCCGGAGTAATCGGTGTACATACATAAAAAAAAAAAAATACATAGTCGACGAATTGAGAACCTCCTTCTTTTAGAAGTCGGTTAAAAAAATAACTTTTTACGACCAATAGAACCGACACGCATTTTCATTTTTTAGGTTAGAATGTGAAAGTATAGAGAGAACTAATGTCTTAAAAAATGTATTAGTCGAAAACGATGAAAAGTGTCGTTTTTAGTCCCAATAACTGTCCACTTTTCTATTCTGAAAGCCAGACTGTATGTCATCGGTATAACCGAACAAAGCACGAACTTCAAAGCGATATGAAAAAAAATTTACGTATTTCTTTATCCCTGTCTGTCCTGTGTGTAAAGTCTTCTTTCTTTTCTGGCATCGTTGTGTCAACTTTTTTCAAACATAACCTTAAAATCTTTAATATATTATAACCATTGTAATCAAAATATTAATATTTACAGAATAGACATTTTAGAAACTCGATATGTCTAGTACTTAACTATAAACAGCTCTGAAATATAAACCAAATTTATCCATATTGTTTTGTCTCTTTCGGGTCACCTAGCTTGGGTGTAGTTGTAAAATATTTTTGTTTTTGTTGACGAAATAAAACATTATATATAATATGTTAAAGAAAGTATATTAAAAAACAATATTTTCTTACATAAAACATTTATAAGTACAGATTTAGTAAACAAATATTTTTTATTTTATTATAACAAAATTCTGATTACAAATTTTACGTTAACTTTTATATTGTTGAAAGCCTAATAATAAGCTCATTTTACACAAATAATGATACCCAAAAACGTATAATAAATTTCTTACCCAGTATCGTAGTTCATTTCTATAGACATAAATAGGTAGTAACTAAATGACTACATTATATAAACTATTTTACTAAATAATATTGCAAACCTACATAAAAACAATTCATCAGTCACTTGTAACATATTTGGTTTATTAATAAATGTGTAGAAGTTCAATCGAACACTAATAGCATCCTTTTAAAAATCTCTCTTATGGAAAATTTGATTCAAGGACATTGTGGAATGGGGGTACGGAGCCAACACTGAAGGGGGCAACGTGAATTACCCAGAAGCCATACGTTTCTTTTACCTGAAACAATAAAAAAATAATTTTTTTCGTTTACTATATTATTCTTATGTATTTCTAATTAAATATTTATTAAATAGTAATATATATATATATATATATATATATATATATATATATATAAATCGATAAAAAATCTGAACTAAGAGTGTGTAACTCCCCCCCCTCCCTCCCACAGATTTTTGTAGGCGCTCCATTATTTTGCACCAGTTTAGATTCTTCGTATTTATTCATTTTCATCAAGAGACTTGAAGGTGCCCCTGGAATGACTGCCCCCCCCCTCGTACCGAGGAGCCTGTGGGGCCGTTATTTACGCCACTGCTTCTGTGACAGGTGTACTCAAGAAATATTCTCAATATGTAATATTTCCGAGTTGTAGTTGAATACATTTTGCAAATTCTTGGAAAGCAACTCTTTCCTATTAATTTAATTATTCTGTGGTTGGTGCAATACTATCTATGCGTTCAAACATTCCTGAAAAACCTGATTATTCCATGAGACCCACTTCTATTTCCAGTCCCGATGTATTCCATGACAAATATTATCTACTGGTTTGAAATGATCTCCCTGGTTTTCGACGGACTACTCTTTGACTTGAAGATAACAAATGTTCTCTATCAACACTTCATTCAGGCAAAATAAAACGAAAAATGCATGTTTTTAGAATGAATAATATGAAATATTCCCTATATACATGAAGACACGAGTATGCCCGAAATTCAACGATGTGAGAAGGAACTTTTTATAGAATACGAACATTCAAAGAGAAAAGGACACTTTCCATTTTCTTTTTTTTATTTTCCTTTTTCCTTATTTCTGTGTTATAACAAGTTTCTTTTAGAGATCCTAAAAACATTTTAAAAATATTTCCATCATACTAACAACCTATACGTTTATTAAACTAAACTTTAACGAAGTTTAATGAGCATCATCATCAAAGCATAAACTTGCTTGTAAAATTCCAGTAAGTTTTACTTGATGTAACGTATACTTTCATACTTTGAATTATTTCACTAAATAAGTAGACCTTTATGTCATAGAATATGTCTTTCCAACAATAACACAGAACTTTCCAAGTTTATTATATTATCTTTAATATAGCAGGTAGCGAATCAGTTACAAAAACGAAGACTAAAGAAAAAAAGTAAGTTTTTTGACGTGTATTTAAAGAAAAGAAGCTAAAATAAACGCTCAAGAAAGTGTGAAATATTATGAGGCAATTTCTATTCCATTAACTTTGATTACTCATTATCCTGATTTAAAATTTTTTCTTATACCACGTATAAAGTAAAACAAAACTAATTTAAACGATTAGTATCGTAAACCTTGAGTTAAACACTAACAAATCAGAGGTTATCCAACGAAAGATAGGTCCTCAATCTTGTAAGGAAGTCCAATCCTGATAAATTACTTCATTTTCCGAACCCTGTTTTCGATTTTCAGTTCGATAGTAACAAAGTGCAGTGTTTTCTCAAAGTGTCCCTCCCCAAGACATCTCCTCGGTTATAAATTTTCCAATTCCTTACGCCCTTCAAGTTGGGGCTGCCACCAGTGCAGTTTATTTCTGGAAAAGGGGGTTTGCTTCTTCGAACTATTCCTAAACTAAATTAAGGTCCCAGGGAAGCATCTGTGACCGCACCCTGTTACTGGCAGCTAGATTTTGCCAGCATTTGCATGTGACGCCGTATTTTATTGCTCTCTTCCAGATAAACTTTGAATTTTCAGGGCTGTCGAGTTTAGATTGAAAGGAGAGCCATGTGAATAAATCTTGGAAAGGCTTTTAACATATTTTCACTTTTTGTTGTAGTTTAAAAAGGTTAGTTTTTAAGTGGGAGATTTTTGAGATATTGGCTAGAAAATATAGGAGACTTTTTGAAATGGCAAGTTATGTATTTTTTAAACATAAAGTTTTCCAGTTTAACTGTTTATATATATTTTTTCTTTTTTTTTCTGCTTGAAAGGAGAATACATATAGACAACTATATGGTAGAAATGATTTACTTATTTTTTACTGAAATCTTATTTGTATCCTTTTTAAGCTTATTAAAGCATGACTCCTAATTAAAAAATAATTTTTACTATGATAAACATTTTTTGTTAACTTCTTTGACACAATGACGATGGGATTGTTTATTGGTTAGGTCATTTGTAACTTGATTTAGCTCAAGTTTTATATTTTAATGGATAGAATGGAATACCTAGTGGTTATTTCATAAACTTTCAAAATAGCCTTCATCTTTGCTTTACTATCAGAAGGTTATTAAGAAAAACTGTTGATAATTCTCTGAAATTATGAACAAATTTGTTTTTTAGAATATAGGTGTATGTTTCAGAAATCACTAAATATTAATAATTATCAGATTTATGAAATTCGAAACTACAAAAACACTATATATTCCTAAGGTTTGGAAGACTACAACTTTATAGATGCGGAATACACACATATCGTCAGATACACGAAAATATATATACAGTCAAACGTGGATAAGCAAAACCTTAGAGGACCGGGTTTTTTTTGTCACTTATGGAGGTCACACTCTTCTCACAAGGGTACAGGAGCGACTTCTTTCACTTACAGAGATAAAAGAAAACACAGGAATTAGTACTGACATCAAAATTTTAAGACCTCTGTAAATGTATGTAATTGATTTACTGAAAGTAATCCATTACTTTCTTTTATTTTTCTTTTATTTTATTTCATTTTTGGATCTTTATCCATCTTATAATTCTTATCAAAAACGGATTAACCAATATCCGTCAAAAAATCTCTCAACCATGTTTGGCGTATATAAAAATTTGCTCTTTCTGGGTTGGGTTTTAAGGCATTCATAATTTTTAGTGTATGAGTTAAAAAAACATTTTAATTTTTCGTGTGGATATTTTGAAGACGAAAATGGGTATTAAAGTATGTAGGCGCACGAACCGAAGTAAATAAAGTAAAGAAAAACATAAGTAAATTCCCTCGGTCTGTCTTTTTACTAGACGTTTTCTTGTTAATAGAGGTGTAGGATCAGAGGTACTCTGAGTTATGGAGGTTGTGACATGAAAATAGCCTCTCTCGTAAAAAGGTTTTTAATTTCTCACTCATAGAGGTCTTCGATGGCGAAAAACAACGGTGTGTCACTCATATATGTTCAACATATGGTATTTAAAATTGACATTATTATATTTTTATTTATACATTTTAAGTTTTCGTACTTAGAGTGACAGTTGCATATATTCGGTTTAACAAATCTAGGGATTTTTTCTTATCTTCAAAATGAGGCATATTTTTATCCAAGTTTCTGAAAGAATGAGTATTTCTTATCTCTACTGGTATATTGACTCGCAGCCGTTTTCCAGATATTTGCATTTATACATCACAAAGCATTCAAAACAATCAAATTTATTAAATTTATATTAAAAAAACATATGACTTTTACTTTGCAATGAAATAATTCATTGTTAAACATATGTTGGTAAAACTTTATAAAGTGTTGTTATTTTATTAAAGTTATTTTTATTCTGTAGATAGGAAAAAAATATTGATTTATTAACTAGTTCCTGTGAGAAATTTAAAATAGTTCAAAAATTCTTATTTCTTACCTATAAAAATAATAATGCCCATTTGTAGTAGTAAAGAAGGAACTTATATAACTTAAACGACCTATTTTCATGTCTAGATGCTCGATGATTCAACATGGAACAAAATATTTTAAAACATTTATTTGAATCCATTTAATTCAACCTCGATAGACTTGCCCATCCGAACGTAGCCTTCGATTTAATATGTAAAGCAGTAACATTTTATGAGAGAATATTGACAAACTTTTGATTTTTGCTCCAACGTGGTTGTTATATTATAAGGTCACCTTACTTTGTTATGTTCTAAGATGTTGTCGAAAAAGACTCGACAAAAGTAACAATTAAACCTTTATTTTTATATTTATATAAGGTGTTATAGTAACTTAAGCCGATTTATCAGGTCACAAATAATTAAAATATATTAAATCATAAAATAAAAATTACCACTTTTTAAATATATATTAAAAATATTTATTAATCAGATTGTTAGTGCATCTTCCTTTTTCTATATTTCCCATTTTGTAAGTTTTATCCAATAAACAATGTTAAATTGCCGAATAAAAAAATTACATAAAATTTATCAATGTATATCATACTTTTATATATTATGATAAATTGTTTTTTATATCTAGAGAGTTGTGTTTTGTTTCATCTTAAGGTGAAAATGTTCTTTTGAAAATGACTTTTCCCAATTGCGGTAAAATTGGCATTTAATTCAGATTTTCTTAGGTTATAAGTCTGAAACTTGAGTTTCTTTTTTATCTTTTGTTTCGTGGCATCTGGTCTGTTCTTACGATTAATGTAAAATCAAATTTTTTTGATAAAAATATATATTTCAGGTTCAAGTATTTGTTTTTCTGTAGAATGTTTTGGGAAATGAGTAACTCACGACCTAAGGGATTAAACTGTAAATTAAGTAGGTATAGCAAATCGCGTAGAAGTAAAAGGACCATATTTAATATTTTTCAAAAATTATTGGACGTGGAAATTTTGGGAGAATTAATTATGGAAGGAGTGACAAAAGAGGAGAACAGATCAACTAAGCAATTTACAGCAAATACTGGAGACCACAGGTAAGACTAGCTAGAGGAATTTTAGACTTAATGTAGAGCTGTATCATGCTATTCCGAAGAGCACAAACTCGAAGAGGAGTAAAATAATTTCTTTGTTGTTATAACTATGCTCAATAATGTAAACAATATTTAACTTTTGTTATAATAACAAGAAAATTTTAAAGCATACGGCGTCAACAAGGGAATATGTACCTTCTGAGATTTCTCAATTCTATTCCATCTTGGAAGTCGTTCAGATCCTCCTTTTCTCGTGTATGATTTCCATTTCGTTATTCTCCCTCTCTATTTGTTGACATTCACGTATCTTGCCTATCTCCATTTTATTCTCATTATTGTTTGTGCCATATCTTCTATCTTTGTTTGTCTTTGTATCCATTTATTCTTTTTCTTGTTAGATATGGTCTCTGAGTAACCTGGATTTTTTTTGTTAATGCTCAAGTTGCTTCTGAGGATGTAGTTCAGTTTACCGAATGCAGTGCATGTCAGGCAGATTATTCTGTTAAGTTCTGCCTGTTGCATTTCTTTGTTTATGCTTATCGCCCGAGCTAGGTAAATATATTTAACACTCCTATCATTTCCCTGTTGATTGTGATTTTATTGCGTTTTTGATCTTTTTCTACATATTATTTTGTGTTTATTTATTATCTTTTTTGATTTTTCTTGTGACTCTTCAAACATTACCTTCACTTCAGTAGAATTAATTGCAATTAAACTATATTATCTGTGAACTTGAGGTTTGTTAGTTTTTTCCTTCCATATTTTTACTTCGTTCTTTCCACTGTAATGTTCCGAAGATAACCTCCATTGCCGGAATGAATAGTTCAGGGGATATGGTATCCCCTTGTCGCCTACTCCCATTCAGTTTTGTGGTACTTGAGCTTGCGAGTAATTTAAGTGTGCTTGTGACCTCTTTACATGTATTCTCTAGAAGTTTTGAATATCTGCAGTCCAGCCCATAACTCTATAGAATCAAAAGCCTTGTTATAATCTACAAATGCGAAACACGAAACATAGATCAATATTTTATTTCAGTATTTTTTTAAAATTATATTTCGTATTAATTGTATAAAATAAAACCTACTTGTTCTAGTATTTGATAAAGTTTTTGGTCAGTCTGTTATGTGTAATGATTTTTGTTAATAGTTTGTAAGTTTGGCACAGTAGATTTATTGATCTATAATTTTGTAATTATATTTTATCTCCGTTTTCATGTATTAGAACAATAATTGAATTGTTCTTAGGAATTCTCATTTCTTTGAGGCATTGGTTAATCAATATTTTTAATCATGGTTCTTGGATTTAGACCGTGTCAGATTGGAATTATTATCAGACGTTTCACTTACGATTGCACGAGGCATCTTCAGGAATCTTTACTCTATGAGATTAAAACATTGAATGGTTATCGGGGAGCAACAGCCTGTTTTTTTTACACCCGATCGATTACTGATGTAGACTGTGACCTGTATCTCTAATAATATTATTTGGATATCTACAAATTTTAATTTATTCTCTCATTTTTCGTTTAAAAAAACCTGACACCTTAGTTTCTTTTACGTTAAAAGTGCGACCTGAGCAATGCAGGTGTTCAACAACAATTTGTTTCTTCTTTATATATTTTTCATGTTCCTTTAGCCTAGTGGATATAGACCCTCCTGTTTCACCTACATACATTTGACAACAATAATAAGGTATCTTATAAACGCCTTCTGTTTTTAATGGATAGTACGTATGAGTAATACACATAAATGAGAATAGCTACTTCACATGTGCAGTAGCATACATGCAGTCAAATAGTTCACAAACGCAGCTATAGATAGGTTATATACATGGGAGGTAGTGGGGGCAATGCAGGAAAAACCAATACCAGAATGTTAGGTGACTAAAAGGTACCACTAAATAGATCACAAAAATGATTTATTCTGGTTATTGACAATGATCTCTACTTAACATTCAAGTGATGTGATGCCATTTGTCTTGCAACTAGACGAAACTATATGGCAAAAAAGAATATGATAGATTATTACAAATGATGGTGATGATATGCTATTACGAGATATGACATAAAGTGAATACTATGATTCAGTGTGATATGGTGTGATAGGTTACGATACGTCATGACTTGGGTTATTAGCTAATAAACAACACGATGACTCACAGCGAAACATGATATGTTAACTCCAAAGTGATCGCTATAATGTTTTATAATACGAAATGGCCTGCTATGACGTCATATGATAGTCAATTGTATGTATTAGGTTTTATTAAAGAAATCTAAGCTCCCATAATGAAGAGAAAAGAATGCCATTTGAATAATGACATTCTGGATACGACATTATCTGCTATAACGACACATGACGTCACGACTTTGAGATTATATGATAATATTTTTATTAATTAATCATGACAGTTATAAAGTATTTTGAAAACATTCTGAGCTCCTAGAAGCAAAAAAGAGTACTTAGTGCTTTAACTCTGACCTTTTCTCCTGAAATGCATGGAAATTCTTACTTCAGCAAGCTTTCCAGCAAAACCCTAAAGGTTTGGGAATTTATGCCTATTGAGATATTTGACTAAAGGCACGATATATACAACATATCAAAATTTCAACCAATTTAACGGAAATCACTTTTCCATAAGAATATTGTGGGATCATTTATCCAAAATGACGTATTTTCTTCAATCCCAAATAAAATAATATTAAAAAATTATAGAGAAGTGCAAAAATAAAAATTATAGTTTTGTGAATCTTGACGTTGCTTTTAATTGCGGACTAAAAACTTATGAAGCTTCTTGCTCTATTTTCTATCGCATTTAGCAATGCCCCTGGTGTTATATATAATTAAGCGATCTAATTTTCGAAGACCGTCAATGTACGAATGTTTCGTCCCGTTACCGGTGGTGGACTCATCAGTGGGATCCACCGGTATCTTTCCCAGACATCCTTGTACTTTCTACAAACTTAAACCTCTATTAAAGTCCAGTTTTGCCGGAAAGCGGAGGTAAGATGTTAGTTCCACAACACTTCCTAAACATATTCGCAAGTTGACTGGGTGCTGATAATGTTAAAATTCTGATTTTAACGATCTGTTCATTGCATTTCTAATTTCTATTTCTTTTTTGGAAATTTTCAATACTTAAGTTTTCATGAATTGTGAAATAGCAATTTAAAAAAATTCAATATTTTAAACAATCTTAATTTTTAAAAAACAGAAAATCCGGAAAAGCAGTCTAATTGGTTTTATTAGTTTGATGCGAAACATGTCTTAAAAATAACCAATTCTTATAAAGTTATGAATCCTCCTTAATATAAACCTGTAACTTGAATAAATAGTAGCCTCATTCGCTGAGCCCCTTTATATGCTTCTAGAAAGCTTTTGAAGTTCTCTTATTTTTCTTATTCTTATGTCAAAAATATGTCCGTAACAAAATAAATTGGTAATTACATATACTTACATTTATGAACAAAATTATCGAATATTTTTGTCACTATTTCTTTAAATTCCTTTTTATGTAGCATTATAAACTTATTTATATGCTGATGTTATTCGTCCAGGAGGCGAATATGACCAATTGTTCTAAAAATATTTACGTTTAATTCATATTAATGGCTTTTACTGTCTCTCGCCCATTACGATATTGACTTCGATGCGGTCCAAATTTTAAGATTAGATTGGTTACCATATAGCTCAGACTTAAATCCGATAGTGCTTAGCTAAAACACCTCATACGATGAAACAATATAGTTCCAAGTACAATAGAAGACCTTCATTTTGAACCATGTAATGAAGGGAACACTCTTTGTCAGGAATAGGTTCAAACTCTACTTAGTTTAAAATAAATATTCTTGATTTTCATGACATTTATCATTATTTCCTTTTCGTGATTTTCTTCGCATAACATTTTCACTTAAAATATGTAAAACAAATTGTATTTCTAATATTTAGTGCTTAATAAGAAGAAATTTTAAAAATGTATAAATATTCTCTAATTTTTTCAATGAGTGTTTTCTGTCCCTCCGTGCCATTACTTTTATTTTTATTGTAATAAATCTCACTCTCACTACAAACTAATTCGATTAATATTCACCATACAAATTTACGTCTCCGCTCCTGACTTCTGATTTTATTACAATCGTTTTTAACCCTGCGAATAATACATGCAAAGTAAGAGGGGAAGATACAAAGACGCGAAAGAGAGAATCCACAAGAAAAAGTGACCATAGCAAGTGTGCGTGGGCATTTCTGCCACACCCCAGCCAAGCCGTCTTCGATCGGTTTTGCCTGGTCGTTCCTCACGCTAAGGGTCGCCAGCACACTCGATTCCCCATCCCCCTTTTCCCTAGGGACCTTCTGGGGATCAGGGGGCGGCAGGCGCTCGCCCGTATATAGCAAGGTAACCACGAGTCCCGATTTACCGGCGAACGCTCTCTCTTTTGACCAGAGATGGATTTGCGACATTTGACTTATATGTATCAAGTGCGATAGCAGGAAAAATTGTGTATACAGGGTCGCACAATTTCAATTTATTTCTCAATGTATATAAATCGTTCACATGACATTACATAGATCAGGAGTAGATGAAAACTACGATATATAACGAAATAAAGTAAAACAGCATTTGGTTTTACAAGTATTCAAATTAAAATTAAAACTAGCAATGGAAATAAAATGGGAATGACACAAAGGAGACTGTAGCCACAACAATTAAAACAATTACAACTAGACTTTCGTCACTAACTTGTGGCTTAAATTCCATGAAGTCCTTGAACAAGTAGAAACTATGACTAAATAAAAATTTCTTTAGCCTTACTTTGTAGATGATTGTCCATTTAGCTTGCTTAATGTTATTTTGGCAATATATTGTAGACTTTAACACATGCGTAGAAATCGCGAAAACACTCCCGTTCCTGGTATTTTATATATATATATATATATATATATATATATATATATATACATATATATATATATATATATATATATATATATATATATATATATATATATATATATATATATATATATATCGTCGAGTGATTTCATATTGAAGATCAATCGAAATATCCACTATTGAAAAATAGAGACTTTCAACACTGTCGTAGTAATGGCGCTGATGTTAAGGGCATATAACTAACGGATTAATTTCGACAATCGTCAAAATGTTAGGATGTTTTGTCCCGGCATCGGTGGTGGACTCATCAATGGGATCCACCGATGCATTTCCCAGACATCCTTGTTATGCTTTCCACAACCTGGAACTCTTATTTAAATCAAGTTTTGTCGGAGAACACCGGTGGGATGTTCTTACCGCAATAACACATTGACTGTCTCCATAATATAATGTTTTAGGCAAGATGGCATTATGCAAGTGCATAGCATGAAGTTAGGAGAGCTTTAAGTGGCATAGTTTGCTTAAGTTTCAGGATGGCGTAATATTCTCTATTTAGTTTTGAGTAAATATAATCAATTTGCAGTTACCAAGTAAATTTCTGATCCAAAAAAGTGCCTAAGTATTTTACCATTTGTCTACTGTGAGTATCAATTTAGGGTCTTCAGTTTTTGCTGCATTCAGAGTCAGTTGGTTTGTAAAACGGTACGTACTCATACTTTCATTAATACTGCTGTCTGTACGAGTACAAATTATTCTCGGTAGAGATAGCTGCTGTTGTGTCATTGACAAATTTAATGGATATATCAGAAAATATTATATCGTTTATAAATAATATGAATTGTAGTGTAGCTAGTATCGGTCGCTGTGGTGCTACAGTATTAAAGTCATATTTTCCTGTGTTACACTTGTTAACTTCCACCAACAACTTTCTTTCCATTAAGAATGACATTATGATCTCAAGTTCATTACCTCTGACTCCAAGGTTGGATAATTACTGTTGGATGAAATAAAGATTTAGAATATCAAAAGCTTGTGACAAATCGAAAAACAATCCCACGACTACACGTTTATGTTTCAGCGCTTTATGGATGGATTCTGCAAGTTCGAAAAATGCAGTTTCGGTGGATTTATTTGCTCGGAATTCATATTACTCATCTGATGAGAAGTTAAAGCGTACTTTCTCAAATATCTTTGAGAATAAGCCTGATATGGAAATTAGCCGATAATATGTCATATCTTTACATCACCATTCTTTGATATAGGAACTACGGTGGCAATTTTTTGAGCTGAAGAGAGCTTATTGCTCTGTTTACCGTTCATTTATATAATTGTCTTATTTCATTACAAATTTGCCTTTTGTTTAAACACAACCAAGACCCGATGAGTATATATATTTTAAATTCATTATTATCTTGCCAGTTGCATTCCCCATTGCTGGTTGTAGAAATATGGAATTCTGTAGTGGATCATGGACAGTAGGTGAGATAGCATGTGATTGCCAAAGTGCTTCCGGTTTGTATTTTGTGCAACCGCTAAAAGGAACTGTCAAAATTGATAAGCGATTTTATTTTCATCAGTTACTGTCTCTCTGTTTACTAAGAGAGAAGTTTGCTTTTCTGTTTTTAGTTTAAGTTAGTTATTTATTATACTCCATAATGTTTTCGTTTAATTTAAACTTGGTTTGGATAGAATTAAAAAAATAATTTCATTTCTAATTTTTAATTACGTTAAGATCTGGCAGTATCTAGAGAACAGTGCCGATAATTGGCATTCGTAATATAAATTTACAATTTTGTGGTAAGATTGTGGACTTTTAGCCGAAGAATATTCGTTTTTTGTTAGCTAAAAAACTGAAACACCAACTTATTACACCTTCAATATATGTTGTTCCTATCTCCCGCTGTGAATTCTAATTTACTAGAAATTCCATTTCTAAGCATACAACAGTACTGAAGAACATTGAGAAATTGGTTAAAATTGGTTAAGCGAAAGTTGGGCCACTTTTTGACAAGTCAATATTTTTTCTTGTTCAGATCACGGTAAGGAAAGGTTGACAGCAGGATCTTGTACCTGCCGAGATCTGATGCCAGATTGTAAAATATCAATAGTCGAAGGACAAATTTTCTGTGAATGTTGTTGCTTTTAGTTCAGATTATAAATAATTGATAAACAAAATATGACGACTGCACCAACGGACGAGTTCATAACACAGATATGGCAGAAACCGTGAACTAAATTAGAGAACAAAAATTAATTTAAGTCACTCAATATATATTATTGGTACGTACTCAGGTACGCTTTGAAATTGTGAAAGGGAGAGGGAGAAAAACAGAAGTATAAAGTTTACGAAAAAAAAAACAGAATACCCTTGATAAAGGCTTCCAATCTTTATCATCGTTACCAGTGTTTTCTTAAATTGATTAACAACTAGGTGTTCAAGATATTGATATCTCAAAATGCCATCTTTAACAATTTAAATTGCCACAGGTTCTGGGTTCGAGCCTGCAGCGATTCTTATAGATCGCTGAGATGAAAATATTAAGATGGAACGCAAAGAAGACAATTCTGGATAAGTCGAGAAGTGAAAATATAGGTAGAATGTAATAACGTAAAAAATACGAATGGGTTCTTGGAAGGAAGAATACGCGGAACGCGGCTATCACTAAAATGACGTACAATAGGATTGTGAAAATTGTAAGTCGACTGAGAAAGAGATGGTGCGACAATCTTGAAATAAAATTACCTAAGACTCATTTCTTGTATACTTCTTTTATTCTTGATCTGACTTGTCTCAAAGGTTTCCAATTTCTATATCGGAGAACATATGACATGGTAGAAATATTTTTTAGTTAAGTTCGGTTCTGTGTCGCCCCCGCCGCGTTGGAAATTTAACGGAAATAGAGGACGATGGAAATTAAGCAGGTATACAAACGGGAGTGTGTGCACAGAGTATTTTATTGAAAGGGGAAATATTGTACTTGTCGATAATATATTAACTTCACTTTTGGTTTTTCTTAAAGGTGTTAATTAACACTATTTGTTTTGTTCGCAATTCTGGTTGTACTTAATTAAAACAGATTAGTTTCGTAATTTATTTTTATAAGTTTGTAATAAAGGAGAGACGAAGCAACCAAACATTATTTTTTAGGAAAAATATATGATATTCTAATGCATGCAAGGAAATATTCGAACGATGAACAAAGGCCAAATATTCCACAATAAACAAGCTGTCAGAAGAAATGGATTGAGTGAAAAATGGGCCTCATAAGAAGTAAAAATTAAGAAAAGTATATGAATATCTCCGAAATCTTCAGACTAAAACCAGGCTAGACCAATTTCATTATTGTAAAGGTAATTTTAACACATAACTTAATGATTAAAAATGAATCCCGTGCTTTATTAATTTGCCTAACTAATTTGGTTAACACTTAATGAATCAAATTAAAAATTAAGCTTATCGGATCATCTCATAGATGTCTGTTTCGATAAAAATTAAAGTAGAATAATGGCAATAAGAATAAACCTAGTCATTATGATTGGTAAACCAATTGTAATGTCTTTGTTTATAAAGGAGAATCTTTATCCGATAAGGTAATGCTGTAAAACGATATAGAAGATAGAATAATAATAAAGTTGAAAGAGGCGAAAAAACAATAAATTTATTTTCTAATAGATAGAAAGTAGTCGCATTGGAAACGTACTCAATGAAATTTTTATTTATTACACTGGAGTTTCATTATAGGTAGCGATGGTTTCTGGTGTTATTAAACTTATTGTAATATATATTATATCAGTCAACAAATCGTAGATCGGCAATAATATTTTTTTAGTAATATAATCGGGTAATATTATTAATGAATTTTGTAATGAATAATTTCAAAAATGGGAATATCAATTAATGAGTAATTATTAATTCACAAAAGAGAAATATCAATTACATAATCAATTGATAATTTTGAAAATAACATTATCATGTAATAAAGTAATTGGTAATTTGACTCCTACAATTATCAAATAAGAAAGTAATTGGTAATTTTATTCCTACAATTATAAAGTACTGAAATAATTGATAATGTGATTTTTGAAATTATCACTTGACGAAGTAAAGAACGATAGCTTTCACGACATTGGTCAAGTTGAAAATCATGGTTCTTGGGTTTAGTCTGTGTCAAATTGCAATTATTGTCCGACGTTTCGCCTACGATTGTACGAGGCACCTTCAGGCCTCTTTAATTCTCCAGATTAGAACACTGTGTTCTAATCTCGTGGAATACATATCCCTGAAGAAGCCTTATGCAATCGTAGGCGAAATGTCGGATAATAATTCCAATTTGACATGGTCTAAACCCAAAAACCATGATTTTCAGCTTGACAAAGTAATTAATAATTTTAGAAATAAAATTATCCACAATCAGAGAAATTGAAAATTCCATTTTTTAAGTAACCTATTACAATAATAATTTATAATTTATTTTTCCAAATTATTGTACTATTAATTAGTATTTACAAGAATAAAATTTTTATTGACACATTTGGAGTGTTTGACTAAATAGATTAATGGAAAATTAATAGCAAGAAAGCTTGTGAAGAAAAAATATTTTACATCGTTGAAACTTCTTTTTATTCAGACTGAAACAAATAATAAATAAGTAAGAATAAAATTACACTGCTTCTGTCCATAATGATATAGGTTCAAAATAAAAATTTATCGATTTAACTAAAACATATGTTTCTTTTAGTTTTTTTTTTTTGGATATTCCTATTTGTATATAATTATCATCCTAAAATTATAAACAATACCTTAAAAAAAGAGTTCACAAATTTTACAATAACAGCCAAAACTCAAAACACGAAAACATAGAACAACAAAACCAATATGTCTTCATACCATACATAGCCAAAGTATCAGAAAAACTCCAAAATGTCTTTAAAAACAATCATTGTTAGTCATAAAGGACACAACCTGATAAATAATTTTAATAACTTAAAATCCAAAAGACCAACAGGAAAAAAACCCATGTAATCTATAAGATCTCGTGTAAAAATTGCAATGGAGTTTACATTAGCCATATTAGCTAGCATCTAACAAACAGAATGAACGGAAACAAAAATGACAAACATAATAAAACAGCACTGACGACCTGCAGTACAGAAAACCAACATACCCCTTAGATTCTGAAAACATAAAAATCTTAAAAACAGAAAGCCATAGAAAAAAAGCGCATTTAACGAAACGATAGTAATCCAAAAAATTAGAATTATATAAATATGAAAGGAGATATAAAACAACTATCTTCAAATAGGTCTCTCAACAAATAAAATTAATCGCATATGGACCCAATAAAAAGAATGTAATCATAAAATGAATCAAAAACAAAACACAGCAAAAACAAGGGAGAAAAAAATGAGACAAGGGCCTTAAATACAGTTAAAAATCCAAACCCTTGACCACCGAAACCCATAAAATAATAACAATTAGTTAGTTCAGATAAAGATGTGACACTAGAATAAAATTTTTATTGTATTCGTCAAGTGTTTTCTTGTGTAACCAATTTATAATTATTTATTGTTTTCCTCTTAAGTGAAATGTGTATATCTATAAGGAATGTTTACTGTATGCATGTAAAATTGAGTATGCCATTATTAAGCAAAAAAATTATTATTGCTACAATCAACAAAAAAATATTTTCTCAGGAAGATCAAGAGTAAATAAAAATGTCTAACAATTAAAAATTTATACAGTTTGATTAATAAAATGGTTAATTTATATGTATATATACAGGGTGATTCAAAAATCGATCACGAAACTTAAGGGGGTGATTCTACTTGACAAAATAAGGGTAGAGCTTCATATAATTTTTTTTCAAAATGTCATTCGTTTTCGAGTTACAAGCCGTCCAAGTTCAAGTTTTTATTTTTTGTTTTTTGAATTACTCGCTTACAGGAAAACCGATTTGACTAATATTTGAAAGATAGGCTAAGTCTTCTGCGCTTCATCATTTTAGTAACAATTCACATTGATTGTTTGCCGCTAGAGGGCACTTTACCAACATTGAAAATTGTTTTTTTGTCATAATTTTTTAGTGTTGACAGCTACAGTAGTTTTTGGCATAATTTCTGAAAGACTGATGCCAGGCCTTTAAAAAAGGTGCTCTTTATTTACATCGCTAAACCTAACGGTTTAGACGTAAATCACCCTTAAAAATTAAGTGGTAAATTTACTTTTCTCATTTCATTACCACCAGCTACCAGGTAAATAGCTATCAAAGTATACTAGAGCTGTCAGTTTAACATCAAATAAATTCGCTTTTTAAACTATTTAATTTATAATCTTAAAATAACTAATAATGGCTAATCACCAATATTCAAATATCGAATATTGTGATATCCATTTTTGTTATGGAAAAGCAAATGGTAATGCAGAGTTGGCAAGAAGATATTATATGGAGAGTTATCCGGAAAGAAATATCCCTCATGCTCAAACATTTTCCAGTGTGCACAGGAGGCTTGCGGAATGTGGTTCCTTTAAAAGTTATAATGGAAATAGGGGAAGACCTAGAACTGCTAGAAACGTGCAACAAGAAGAAAGAGTGCTTGAAATTATTGAAGATAATCCAGGTATTAGTACTAGAAAAATTGGGAATGAAGTGCGGCTCTGTCAGGCTAGTTCATGGAGGATACTAAGAGAAGAACAACTCTACCCGTTTCATTCAAAAAAGGTGCAGGCTCTTTATGACGATGATCGGCCGAGACGGTTGGAAATGTGCAATCAGATCCTAGCTAAGTATGAACACGATAATCGATTAATTGGCGTCATATTATTCACTGACGAAGCTGGTTTCACTCGTGATGGCATAACAAATCTACACAACATCCACACATATGCTTACGAGAACCCAAACAATGTGGTAGAAACGAAACATCAGCGTAGATTTTCACTAAATGTGTGGGCAGGGATAATAGGAGATTACCTTATTGGTCCTCATTTCTTTGATGGCCCATTAACTGGTGACGTATACTTAGATTTTATCCCCCATTGTATCTGGAAGATGTGCCATTGGAAGTAAGGGCCAACATGTGGATCCTCCAAGACGGAGCTCCGCCCCACTTTAGTATACGTGTCCGACAGTATTTGAATGCAACGTATCCTGAGCGATGGATAGGACGAAGTGGACCATTGGCATGGGCAGCGAGGTCACCAGACCTTAATCCTATGGATTTTTTCTTTTGGGGTCATTTGAAATAATTGGTGTACGATATTCCAGTAATCAACGTCGAGGATCTTCGCTTCAGGATAATCGAAAAGTGCCAAATTATTAAAGAAACACCAGGAATTTTTCATCGAGTTAGGCGACATTTTTTGAAGAGTGTTAGGAAATGTATGGAAGAAAATGGGGGACATTTTGAGAATCTTTTTTAGTTTGTTTAGTACTGTTTCATTAATTTTTATCAATTAAATGTATATCGTAATAATCCATAATATGAATATTTACTGATTAGCCATTATTAGTTATTTTAAGATTATAAATTAAATAGTTTAAAAAGCGAATTTATTTGATGTTAAACTGACAGCTCTAGTATACTTTGATAGCTATTTACCTGGTAGCTGGTGGTAATGAAATGAGAAAAGTAAATTTACCACTTAATTTTTAAGGGTGATTTACGTCTAAATCGTTGGGTTTAGCGATGTAAATAAAGAGCACCTTTTTTAAAGGCCTGGCATCAGTCTTTCTGAAATTATGCCAAAAACTACTATAGCTGTCAACACTAAAAAATTATGACAAAAAAAACCATTTTCAATGTAGGTAAAGTGCCCTCTAGCGGCAAACAATCAATGTGAATTGTTACTAAAATGATGAAGCGCAGAAGACTTAGCCTATCTTTCAAATATTAGTCAAATCGGTTTTCCTGTAAGCGAGTAATTCAAAAAACAAAAAATAAAAACTAGAACTTGGACGGCTTGTAACTCGAAAACGAATGACATTTTGAAAAAAAATTATATGAAGCTCTACCCTTATTTTATCAAGTAGAATCACCCCCTTAAGTTTCGTGATCGATTTTTGAATCACCCTGTATATATATATATATATATATATATATATATATATATATATATATATATATATATATATATATAATTTATTTTTGTGTCTTAAACCTTTGGTTAATATTTTTCTGTAATATCTTCTTGGGTTTAGGTTTTTAGCTACTTTCAGGATGAAAAATATACCATAACTTTGAAGAAGCTCACTATGTAGAGCGAAACGTCAGAAAAATTGTCTTTTAATCTCCAAATAAGGATATATATATATATATATATATATATATATATATATATATATATATATATATATATATATATATAATCTTTCATTATTGCATTTATTCGGTGAATAACTAATCTTCATTAAATTTTAAACAAAGACGTACTATCTTATCCAACGTATGCAGTATATGTAAACTCAAAGCAGTATGGCTATTTTAATATTACCTTCTCCCGTCGTACCCTCGGGGAAACGTCCCGTGATACTTTGCGATATACAATGTTTGGCGTTAGGAACGCAATAAATAATATGCAAGTCTTTGAGCCAAGCTGTATGCCTTTAGGTATCAACTGCGATCGTCCAAACAATCACTCCCTTGCGAAAGCTTTAACTCTAAAAGCTTCACACTCGACAATTCATTTGGACGACTATTTCTCGGGAAATGTCTCGGATCAAACAGAAAGCATATAGAGGGTGGTTACTGTTACGTGGATAATCTTGAATGTGATTGTTTCCTGCGATACAGGCCCAATTTAAGTCACATTCTAACGACACACGTACTTTGGAGATAACAAAGGAATTGCTGGTGCTACGGGGGCGACTTTACCGTGGGGTCAGCGTCAGCGTCTTGTTAGAAAAAGGGGGTCGGGGGGAAAGGATAAGGGAAAGTTTGCGCCCGAAGTCTTTGGGGGAGGATTTGGCGAAATTAAGTTTTGTTTCTACGAATACGCGATGGGAAAGTTTGGAAATCGGACTGTTTTATATTATCGGATATAAGTGGCAGGGAATGTTTTGCTTGGAGGTTTAGTTAGGCATAGGGGGTTATTTTGGGCTTTTATTAGAGTCTTGTTTGACTACCGATGTGAAGTAATTGGATTCGAAATTTTATTTTTAAACTTTAGGCATTTATACGGAGTGTTTGATATCGTTTATTATTTTTTTAATAGGCCATTAATTTAATCATCGTATTATGCCTATGTTATGAAAATATCATTAATACACACAAAGACAGAATTATGGATATGATATAAAAGGTATACAGTCACGGTCAGAAAGTGCGTAACATATGGAAAAAAAATGTTTATCTTTAAATTTAATAAATTTATTTTATCTTAAAAAAGTTCTGCATATTCCCACAAATTCTGTGATAGGTTCGTGGTCTACAAGGGAGTGTCAAGAATATTATATTACCCCATTCTTCACTTTTGAAAATATTTTTATAAAGAAATGTTGGTTTATTTTAAAAATTATACCTAGTTATAAAATTTTACTCACATAAAAAATATGAATTAATCGTTTTTGTGGATAATCGCAACCATGTAGTATGCAAATTCTATTTTTTGTACACTATGTTAGAGAAAATTGTTTCAGAAATATTATGATCTTTAAAAATATTAAGCACTTGTGGCGTCAAGTAGCATGGGTACTTAGTCGCAGCGAATCCGCGACGGGGTGTTAGTCTCTGCAGTTTTCAGGCCCAATAACAATCAAGCCTTCCTTGTAATCGGGATCTGGAGTACAAGTCTCCAATTCTCAAGGAAGGTTGATTGTCTAGAGGCGGGGGTGTTATGTAAACTACATCTCACCGATAATTCCCGCCGCAGTTTAAGTTCAAATAGTAGAATCAAAAATTATACAGTACGACAACGGGTGGCTGGGAAGGTGTCAGTCAAAACCCACTGAGGAGTCCTAAGGCTGGCACCGGGACGAAACACCCCAAATTTTTACTTTACAGTTTGTTCGTATTTCTCGCTGGGTACAGGGACCTTAGCAGAATACGACACCATGTTCTAAATGGGAACTATATTAAAATTACATTTTTTTAAATTTAGGTTTTAATCGTGACCGTGATAAAAAAAATTGAAAAATAAAAAATGTTTTTTGTACATATTTTATTTGCCATCAAAATAAAGCTCAATTTAATTTTGGACAAAAATTGAAAAAACGTGTATTTTTCATTTATAATAAATTTCAATTTAACTTTATATCCCATTTTGAAGCATAAATAATAATAATCCAATATAAAATTATTTTTATGATTAATATAGCTGATATCAAAATGGCCATGAAAACAAGTGAAAAAAAGGAATAAAATAAATGTCATTTATTTGGTTGTATTGTCAAAACTGAAGTTGAGAGTCGTCTTTACAGGAAAAAATTAAATAATTTTAATTCGTGGCGAAAATTAACACAGATTTCGTAAGACAGCAGATATTTTTTTCATTAAATATAATAAAAATATTCATTATTGCAATGTATTAAGAATTGTAAATAAAAAACAGAGTGAATCTGTGGAAAATAAATACAAGATTCCCCATCGAAAAACTGTAACTATCGAAGAAAGTAGTTTAAATATTATATTATCAGTAAGTGACGTCCCTACGACTCCTTTGTCTGAAAGGGAAGAAAAAGTAGGTATTACAGAGAAGTCGATTAGAAAAATTCTTAAAAAAATTTATACCCACCATACAAGCCCAAATTTATCCATACGCTTGAAGAAAGGGATTTAGATGCTAGAGTCAACTTTTGCTATTGATTCCAAGGGAAAAAGGAGGATAATGTAAATTTTGGAAATTGCATATTATTTACGGACGGAAGCAACTTTTACAAGCAACAGTGTTCCCATAATTAAAAACATTTGTACAGAAACATATTTATAATTTTAAAGAACAAAGAGCAGTTTAAAAAACTATTTAAATTTCTAAAAAAATATTTAATTTTGTAACATACCTTGACATTTTGTTTATTTATTAATAATGAAATGAAATTTTAACATCGTTTATTTAGGTATTTAGGATACATAGAATGCGAGTGTGTTTTATTTTTTATATTTTAACAATGGACCAAAAAAAAACCGAAAGAAGGCATATATTTAATTTTATGTTTAAGAGGATATTCAATATTTGATGTTTATTAATAGGATCGAATACTTAATATTTTTCATTAAATTAGGCTGGTGTAAATGTGGCTCAAATTTCCTATATCCGTTCTGTCGTTAACAGTTTTTTTTTTAAATTTCTTTCATTATCTTTATTTGTAATTTTGGATAATTCATATCTTTGTTTTTATTATGGTACTGTTACAATCGAAGGTATGTTTTTTATCCTGTCTGTGTTTGTTTAACGCTGTTGAGGCGTTTTTCGTACATTTATGGCCATTCAATCTGTTCTTTAGTAATTGGCTTGTCATTCCTATATATTTTTGGGACAATTTGAGCAAGGGATCGAATAAGTCAAATGTAGTATATTCGAAGATGCTGTAAATAAAGGGCGAGACGTCAAATTGTTTTTGATTTTTTGTTAAATAAAGAACCTAAACCCAAGAAAAGACGAAATAAAAAGAAAATGATATAATCTATGGTTCAAGAATCTGGAATATATATATATATATATATATATATATATATATATATATATATATATATATATATATATATATATATATACTGCAGAAATAGGTTCATGTTGGTACCCTGATGAGTCTAGTAGAGACGAAACATGTACCTCTGCTGTATCACTGTGGCAGGGAGGGTAAGTTTTGACTTTCTTCTCGATGGTGGTACAGATGGGCCATCATCTCGATAGTGGTGGTGGAATAGGATAAATTGTGTTTTGTAGCAATTTATTCAAACTGTGCAATCTCTAACATGGAAAGGATATGATGGAACGAAGTTTGCATTTACTGTTCCCATTTTACTTCACACACACACACACATATATATATATATATATATATATATATATATATATATATATATATATATATATATATATATATATATAAGTTAGATTCCTTTATATATTATTAACAAAAGAAATAATTAAAATTTTATTGCCAAAATTATTTTGTATCCACAATGGCGACGAGCATACTAAGGGCATTTTTGGTCTGACTTAATTTGCATCTATTTTATTTTACGAAATCCGTGGTTAAGAGTGAACAAGTTGGTCGTCTTGATTAGGTTTAGCAGCCTATTCCCTAGTTTGTCCTCTGAGTAATAACCTTCCGGATTTAAGGGGATCTTTTTATGTTTACACATACAAGATTAAAACCAAATAATTACCCCACTTTTATTAGAGAGCTTAAATTTAAAACAATAAACGTTTTGTTATCCGTTCCTTTTCACGTCACGTCACATTTAGCGAAGCAGTATAAGACAGATCGACTGTATTATGTTCCATTTTTATTGTGCCGCCATTATATGGCTTGTAAATCTACAATTTAACTACCACTGAGTTACGGAATACACTTCCGCATGTTAGAGCTAAGACAATAGTGCCATAATATATGCGTATACCCCGCTAACTGTGCACCAGTGTTTCATCTAGGTTTCGGCGTAAAGACAGAGACGGATTCAAGATCTGCGAGTGATATAATATTTATTATTCTTTTAATGGGATCTACTTTAGTGGATTGTGTTAATATTTTGATAAAATATATATATATATATATATATATATATATATATATATATAAATATACTTTTTTCTTGAGTTTTCGGTTCGGTTGGTGGAATAAAAAATAATTTGTTTCCTCATAAATTTTTATTGTTTTTTTACAAACGTTTCGACCTTATTATTGATCTTCATCTATGTTTTCTACAAACAATTTTCGAAATAGTCAGCAATTATTTTACATGAAAATCAAGATACTGTGAAATTTACCTATAACAATAGCAATTTCCAAAACATAAATTCATAAAATATTAAAAGTTTTTCATAAAAACTTGAATCGGCAACTATTATTAAAATAAATTTTCAACCACCATCGTTACGAAGACGATTGTATTACTGCCATATCAAAGGACAAAAATGAATATATTTTTCATATTTTCAATTCTTATCATCCAAAACTCCAATTTTCAATAGAGACAGAGAATGACAACAAAATAAATTTTCTTGACATGACACTACACCATAACAAAAACAAAATAGACACTAAGTGGTATACAAAACAAACCTGGTCTAGCAGATACTTAAACTATCCATTGCCCAAAAAAAAATCTGTTGTGGTTGGTTTGGCAGACCGTGCTGTAGGACTCAGTGACCCTCTATATGTGAACGCAGCAATTAAGAAAGAAAAACAAATACTTTTAAAAAATTGATCAAAACTTATTAACACAATATTTAATTTAAAAAAAGAAATCCACAAGAAATAAAGGATAAACAGAATAATACATTTAAGTCTACCATATATACAGGGGTTATCTGAAAATTTACAAAGTTATTTCAAAAATCATAACATCTTAATTGTTCATAAAGGTAAAAATTTGTTGAGACAATTTTTCAGTTCTATGAAGAGCAAACTACCAAAAAATTGACAGACACACTTAATATATGAAATACCTTGTAACGAATGTCACGGGGTTTACATAGGGGAAACAACCCAATATTTACTAAACTGTTTAGATGGACATAGATATGAAAAGAAGAACACCACAGCGCTAACTAAACGCCAATTTGAAAAAAACACATACTTTCAATTTTCAGGACACGAAGATTTTTAAAATTGAATCAAATCAACAAAAAAGAGAGCTTTCGGAAATGATTTTTATTAGGAACAGTTCTAACGCAGTGAATGACAAAACGGACATAAAAAACCTCAGTATATGTTTTAACATTTTAAATAAAAAAATCGTTTTCACACGTCTCCCGTAAAATAATAAAAAATATAAATACACATACACACACACACACAAACACCGTCAAAAATAGATTTATCTGCATACTGAGCGCAGTTATTCCTGGTTTTAATATAATAATACATCTTAAACTATATACTTTGAGTATTTTTATATGTAAATAATTTTTAAAAATACGACGGTTTTTTATGAAAAACTTTTAATATTCTATGTATTTATGTTTTGGAAATTGTTATTGTTTTAGGTAAATTTTACAGTATATATATATATACATATATATATATATATATATATATATATATATATATATATATATATATATATATATATATATATATATATATATATTGTTTAAGATTCGAAGTTATTTTTAAAATTGTTCTATCTGAACTACAAAGGGAATAATAAGTACTATAAATCCACATTTTTCAACGGAAAACCCATAATCTATTGTTTTAATAGTTTTAATTTAATTCTCATTTCAGCAAGCAATTCGTCTAGTTAACCCTGTATTTCCCTCTTCGCTGTAAACTGGGAAAATCTCTCATAGTTCCAATTTTCTCGCATAGCGAACGCAAAGTTTTTAAAATGATAAATTACTAAAAATAAATTTAGTTTATTTTGCCTCTTAATCCCTCTCTGTTTACTTTAAAACATAAATCGGTTGAAGTCCTACTTTGTCCCGACAGAATCAGCCAAGACTAATTATCACATACATGAATGCTTCTTATCATACTTGACAGATATTATGTTGAATGTTGACTTGAATGTGAATTAATTCTTGTGGCGAATTGGCAACAAGCAACATTCTAAACGTTATATCCAGGGTACGTCTAGGCTGCGATGTTACACGTCAACTGCACTGACGTATGTAAAGTTATTTCTAAAGGAATGTTAGAATTGGTGATGGGGAATAATGGTCTAATTTGGGTAGGGGAAAATTGAGAGAAACAATGAATTTTGGAGTCTCTAAGGTTCGTCTAAATAATATGTGCAGCAATTATTGCAATTATGACCGGTGGTCGTTCTAAAATAATTACACTAATGTTGATTATTTTAATATATTCTTTATCAAGAATGTTCTCGAAAGAGCACACATATACCTTACCTAGGTTGCTGCTTAAGTGAATAATGGAATAGTATACAAGAAATTAAATGATGAATAGACATTGAAAGAAGATGACAAAGCTAGATAAAGAACTAGAGACTAAAATAATACAGAAATAACGGAGACACGTATTATGAGTTGTAAAATATGATGTTACAGAAGGATAAGAAAAATATCGTGGGTCCGACGTGGATATCTTAAAGTAGATGAGAAAGAACAAAGGAATTATGTATTGTATTGTTTTAAAAATTTTGACGTTTAATTCGTATTAGCGCCGTTCATTATCTTTCACACGTTTTATCATAAAAAAAGTCCCTTCTTCCTTTTCTTATCGCTGACAGAGTACTCCACGTTGTATCCGTGACAATACCTGCTAGTTATTTACATGCCATTGATCATTTCAATTGTCTATTAACTATGACGTCAGACCGAATGTTCATTGATACAAGTATATTCAGGATTGTCTTAAAAGGATATATTTACTACCTCCAAAAGCATGAATCATCCCCTCATCGTAGAGATATTTAAATAAAGGTCATTGATGTTCTAGGATTGTTCCTGACGTTATCGACGTTAAGCCTATGACGTAATCGGTTATATGGTATTATCATTTGGGAAGACTCTAACGCTGATATTACCGACAACTACTCATTTTTGACATGCCAATTGTTGCGTTTTTTAAAACTCAAGAGTTCTGATGACAATGGTAATGAAAGAAAATTTAGTATATCGAGTATTTTTTATAAAAAATTTATACATTTTAAATTGTTGGAAAATTTTGTACCCATACTTTTAACTTGAAATTCAAGCTTCAAGATCATATATTTTTTTAACGTTAGTGAAATGTAATGATCCCAAAATATTTAGTTATTTTCTTCTCAATACTACAATGACTTTGATACCTGATTATAAAATGAGAATTTCATTTAACTCATTGAGGAGTAAAAACAATAAATTTAGATTTTATGAGGTTTAAAACAAGCCTATTTTATCTCGATGAAGTGTCCTCATATACTCAATAGTAGCTTCGCACAAGACATCTTGACTTTTATCACCAATAATTGCACAAGTGTCATCTGCCAAGAGAGTTGTAAAATATTTATTATTGAATAATAGACGATTATTAAAATGAATAAAAATCAAAATTGGAAACGGAAATGTTCAACACAGTTTTTCTGAATATGTATTTATTTCTTTCTTTACCTAAGATTGAGATATATTTTCAAGATCCATTGGGCAGTCTAAAAGTCTTTTGATTTTTACTTTTTAGTCTGTCAATGGTTAATAGTGTCCAAAGCATTTTTAAAGTCATAAAAACAGATAGTTTTTAGCTTATTACTTACTATTCTTTGGCAACTTCACCTAAGGTCAAACGATATTGACCTAAAAGTACATTTTAAGTAGTTAGATATCAACCTGTCAAGCTTCAGAACAAGCCGGGTTTTAAAAGGACTTTAGTACAACAGAGCAGATATAGAACATCAATTACTAATTGAAAAATGCACCGAATATAGTATTTAAATTCACCTAGCATTTTTTGATTATAGCAAGGCTTTTGACTCTGTCGAGCTATGGACTATATATCAAGCAATGGACAATTGAAGGATTGACTCCAGATACAGCAATCTTCTGAAATATACTTACGATTAGCCACATTGCAAGTAGAGGTAACAGAAGACCTAGAAACACAGAAGTAAAATTTTGTTTGGGGGGCGATAAGGAGATACAGTTTCTCTTTATTTTAACACTGGAATATGTCTTTAAACAACTAAACTGGAAACATAAGGGCAATAGCATCGATGGTAGTTATCTCAATCATTTATGTTTCGTGGATGACATGATATTAATAAGTGAAGATTTAGGTGAGTGGCAAGAAATGCTCTCTGAGTTGAAAAATGTTTTAGAGAAAGTTGGACTAAGCATGAACTTAGCAAAAACCAAAATAATGTCTCCAGAAGATATGCTACTTTATGTAAGAAACAATGGAATACAAAGAGCCGAAGAATATGTGGATTTAGGCCATCTAATTAGACGTGGGAAAGAAAACCAAGAAGCGGAAATAAATAGAAGAATTCGAATGTCATGGGTAGCCGTTGGAAGATTGGGATACTCTCTTATAAACTCCGATATTCCCATTAATTTGAAAAGAAGCGTATTTGACTCGTGCGTTCTCCCAGTAATGATATATGGAGTGGAGACAACCACATTAGCAGTTAAAGCAGGCAATAAACTGCGTACTACACATCGAGCAATAGATAGAATCATGCTGGGAATATCACTATGTGGAACGAAGGAGTAAGAAGACGCATGAAAGTGGAGGATGTGATAAAGCGCATTGCTAATTTGAAATGGATCTGGGTGGGACACGTTGCTAGGCAAGACTATACAAGGTGGACAAAACATATATTGCAATGGAGAACTAGGTCATCAAAAAGAAGTATCGGAAGATCCCCAGAAAGATGAATAGACGACATAAAAAGAAAAGCAGGTAGAAACTGGTACCGGATTGCAGAAAATAGGTTGGAATGGAAGAGATTAGAGGACGCCTATGTCTAGGAGTGGACCAAATTGGCTTGCTAAAGAGAAAGAGAGAGAAATCAAGTTGTCATTTTCGGCTTAACCGGAAGCACTGCCAACTTTTTATCAGTATGACAATTTATCCTTTTTCATCCTTTTGGGGTGCGAATATTGAGAAATCCTTTCTTAGTGGGTGCCTAGATGTTTCAAACCTTTTCATAGAATTGTATAATTCTATCTTTAATATTGTAAAGTTTTTTTCCTAATATTATACATTTTTTTTAAAATTTGAAATAAATCTCTTTGTTTCAACAAAAACGATATGCTGGGTAGTAATCTCATAATCTCGACATCCCGTACATTATTTCATCCTTAAAAAAGGTATTTTTTCAAGTTCCAAGATTGGAGATGTCAAGCGGAAGCTGTTCAAAATCCCAATAAAGTTTTACATATCCCGTTTTTACTACGTACCACTTTGACTCTCTGTCTAACGAGAGCTTTATAAAGCGAGACGTATAAAAGACATATATTGGGTTTTTGAGCTACGAACTAGTCGTAAACCGCAAATAATAGCGCCTTAAAAATGAAAATATTCAGGGGCTTTTTTACTGCTATCAGGTTTACAGTTTTCAGGATTCTTTTCTGGGAAAATGTAGAGCTGACTGACAGGCGCAGAATTTTTTCCCTAATACGTACTAGAATAATTTGATCTAGATAATATACAACAGAACTGCATGTTACTATTTAAAACTCAATGTGGAATAGAAACTAAAAATGGGAGAACATATTATTGTGAATTTATTTTTATATTTATAATAATGTATCCATAAAAATTTTCCTGGTGACTTCATTTGTTGTTCTTGATATACCCGAAATTGTTATGTCATTATTACGATTATTATAGTTTTTTAAAAAAGTGCAGTAGACTGAGCGCATTGGTTTTTTCTTTTAGTTTAAATAGACCAAGATAGCCTTCTTCTTTTTTACCATCCATTGCGGAAGGTAAGTTTCTTCCATTATTTCATATTTCTTTGTCGAGTGCTTGCTGGAACCAGCGTTTTCCAGCAGTTTGCTTTATGTTGTCCAGTCATCTATTTTATTGTTTGTTTGAAGTAGAAGATATCTGTTGCACTTCCCATGTCTTTATTTTTTTTGAATATCATGACGTTTCAGCCAGTAGTTATCTCTAGCTGTTTTCAAGTGAAACTAAATAAATCCCTTAGCTACATGACTATTTATACTAAAAGTCAATGCAGTAGAGTGGGACTGAGATGGGCGCAGTCATGCCTGCTTTGGCAAAATCTCATTTTTTTTATGCTGCATTTAGTTTTAGTTTACAATTACTAAGAAGTGGTTTCCACACTTCTCTTATATCTAAAGATGGTTTACTAAAACAACTCGGGTTCTGATGTATGACCGCGGCTTCTTTGAATTTCCGTTTTCTCCAATGTTGTTCTCGGTGTAGTATTTTAGCTTCAGACCATTTTATGTGGTGTCCATGAGTTCAGGTATGGTTGGCGGCACCAGATTTTTCTGTTTCTCCTTGAGATGTGCATTTTTGGTGTTCTTTGATCCTTACGTCAAGAGATCTCTTTGCTTCGCCAATGTAGGAATTGCCACATTCACATGGTATCTGATATACACAATTCTTCATGTCTCTTTGAGTTGTTGCTTTGACCCTAGTGAGCCGACTTCTCAGAGATTTATTTGAATTGAAAACAACGTTGATTTTATATCGTTTTCCTATCGTTCTAACTTTTTCTGAAATGCTTTTAATATAGGGGATGTTCAATACTGGTTTTCGTTCTTCATTCGTTGTCGCTATTGTCCTATTTCTGCGTTGTTCTAGAAATTTATCCACTAGATATACTGGGTATCCGTTGGCTGTCAAATCATTTTTAATGTAATCTATCTCTTTCATCAAGTTCTTGTTGGAGTTGCAGAGAGTTAAAGCTCTATCTACGAGATTTCTTATAATTCCTTGCTTGATGTTGTTGGAGTGATTAGATGAATAATTAAGATATTGTTCTGTGTGCGTGGTTTTTCTGTAAACTGAAGTTCGAATTTGTCTGTCATTTCCTTTAATCAAGACATCTAAGAATGGCAATTTATTTTCCACTTCTTTCTCCACGGTGAGTTTAATAGTTGGGCTGATATTGTTGAGATGAAAAAGGAAGTTTCGAAATTCTTCGTTGTTTCCACTCCAAATAATAAAAGTATCGTCTACGTATCTGAGCCATAACTTTGGTTTCTTAGTTGTGGATTCAATTGCAAAGGTCTCGAACCATTCCATGAAAATATTTGCAACCACCGGTGAGAGTGAAGATCTTATCGGAAGTCCATCATCCTGGATGGAGAATTTTTCCTTTTCTTGAAAATAGGAATTAGTCCAACAACTTTCCAACAAGTCCATAATGGCGTGCGGTGGTAAAGGTGTTCTTTCTGCTAAGGTCTGGTTTTCTTCAAGTTTCTTTCTTATGATTTTTAGTGAGTCCTTAACTGGAACGTTGGTGTATAGGCTTTCCACGTCAAAGCTAATAAAATGGTCTTCTGGTTGTACTTCTATTTCACGTATAATTTCTACGAAATGTTGCGAGTTCTTAACTCGAAAATACATAAGCAAGTTCCCGGAACTCTCCGACTTCTGAACTTGCCAAATTTCTTCTTCCAATCCTGAGACCATTACAAGGAAATACATCGTCCTGGGTTAAGAAGTCGGCTCACTAGGGTCAAACTAACAATTCAAAGAGACATGAAGAACTGTGTATATCACATACCATGTGAATGTGGCATTTCCTACATTGGCGAAACAAAGAGACCTCTTGACGTAAGGATCAAAGAACACTAAAAATGCACATCTCGAGGAGAAACAGAAAAATCTGGTGCCGCCAACCATGCCTGGACTCATGGACGCCACATAAAATGGTCTGAAGCTAAAATACTACACCGAGAACAACATTGGAGAAAAAGGAATTTCAAAAGAGCCGCGGTTATACATCAGAACTCGAGTTGTTTTAGTAAACCATGTGGAAACCACTTCTTATTAATTGTAAACTAAAACTAAATGCAGCATAAAAATATGATTTTGTCATAGCAGGCATGACTGCACCCATCTCAGTCATACTCTACTGCATTTACTTTTAGTAAAAATAGTCATGTAGCTAAGGGATTTATTTAGTTTGACTTGAAAACGGCTAGAGATAACTACTAGCAGAGACATCGTGATATTCAACAAAAATAAAGACAATGGAAGTCCAACAGATATCTACTACTTCGCAAAAAATCTATTATGATCTACCAACGTTTTATTATGTTTTATTCCGTCCATCAGGATTGCATTGCTACTTTTATCTAACTATCCTTTCAATTATATCTGTTGGTTTATGTTTGTTTATTTATTTTAAAATTTGTCTTTCGAAGTTAACCCTATTCCATTTTTATTTGTGTCATTTTAAGTTCTGCAGTGCTTGTTGTCGTTAATATCATTATTTCTAATTCATATATTTGTACGGGTAAAATTCAAGAATTATATGCTTTTCCCTTTTTAGTAAATGAAAAGTCTGTATTTAAAAAAAAGCAATTCAAGTTTCTAAAACTACATCATCCTAAATCCACTCTACTAGAAAACTATGGGGTTTGGTTCTCTTGACCGAACTTTCTCCACACTTTAATATTGATGTTTCTGTCGATAAAGCTCCTAATTTTGTTTTTGTAATGGTCATTATAAGAGCTACGATTAATCAAGCACTTGAGCCAGTTCGTTAAAATCTATACCTAATGAAGGATGGATCTACAAACTTTAAATGTGTTGTCCGTCTGTGTTAATCTTTCATTGTTCTCACTTAAAGATGCAAAGCCATCTAGGCTGAATGTTACAATGTTGAAAATAATTATCTTCCTTTTACATTTTGTAATTTCCGTGCTCAATATAAATAACTTTCTGAGCGTGCTATTTATAATTTATTTATGTATATTTTTTATTTATTTATTGATATATTTTACAAATACCTACGTAATTACATGCAAGAGAAAATACCTTACGAACTAAATCTCCAAACTAACAAAAACATTTACAAAACATCACATTTAACCTTTAGTTAATTTTAACAAGTTACTTTGTTTATATTAAATAAATCAATATTATACTTTCCAATAAAGTATAAAATTCAGAGGAAATGTACCATTCATATTTAAAGTTGAAATAATTACATAACATTTATTAATATTAAAAAATATATTATTTTTTCTAGACTATTTTGTCATTTCACTGATATCTTTTTGAAGTTGCAGGCAGTCCTACTACTACTTCATTGCCTGTATAGATATTGTTTCACTGTTAATATTTTACAATTAATCCATGGAAAATAGATTTTCGTCAGTAACAAAAATGTAACATTGTGTTTTTTACTGGAATGTGTGCATTTTGGTATCCCATTAAACATATCTCGATGGTAACTCTGAAAGACCTGTGCAAAAAAAAAAATGGCGGACCAAAAATGGTCACGATTTTCGGTTTTTCGAGTTTATCTCGAAAAGTAAAAGTTGTATCGAAAAATGTTTCAAACAAAAGTTTTAGAAAATTAAAAAACCTATCGATTCATATAATGTAAGTTATAGGTGGCGCCACTACTTATAGAGATATATTTTCTTTCGGCAAAATTTACAGTTTTTGTTTTTTTTTTAAAAAAAATACATTTATTGTTATTCTTAAAAAGGATGTGTATTTTTTTATTTTCCCAGAAATTCGATGTCAAAGTTGAAAATTCAACCTCAATTTTCCGCTTTCCTAATTACTACTACTGTTTTTTTTCCTTTGTATTATTATTATCTAATAGTTTATTAACAAAATTTTTACGAAATTTTCTATAAGCAAATCATATAAATATTTAATAATACATTAATAGTTTATTAACAAAACTATGCTCTTTAATTTTATAAGTTTGTATTAGGACAAATTAATATCATTGGTCGCTAATTATTTTCGTATTTTTGGCGCGATAGAAGCAGATGTTTAAAAATATAAAGGAAAAAACAGTATAATATGTAATATATAATTGAATATTTGTATGATTTTCTCTATAATTTTTTGTAAAAATTTTGTTAATAAACAAATTAATAATTAATATGACTAAACAAATTGTTACTATCATATAAATTAATAAAATAACATTAATATTATAAATATTACTTGTGATGCATAAGTTTCTTTGAAGCGCCAATGAATAATGCGCCTGAACTATGGCAACCCGCCGACAGCGGCCTGCAGCAGCTATTTTCGATTAGATTCGGCCCAATTTTCGAAGGTTCACAGATCGTATGGAAGTATTTTTTTTGGAGCCAAAAAATTCACAGGTAAAGTACAAGTAATAAAAAGCATCTTCTGCAAATTTGAGCCCTTAATATTCGTTTGTCATGCCATTATAAATTTTTGAAAGAAAAAGTTTCATCCAAAATTTTTTTTTTAGATCGCATCTTCATCCGGTGAAAAGTTATCGCAATTTTTTTGGTGCAAAAATTGGGTTTTGCAAAATTTCTCGACCCACCATTGAAAAATTTTTTTTTGATAGATCTTCAAAATATAAAACAATACAAACAATTTTCATAAAATTGAGCATCGTATCTTAATTAGGAAAGCGGAAAATTGGTGTTGAACGTCCAATTTCTCGGAAAATAAAAAACTCACAGATTCCGGGTTTGACATACTTTTTTAGAATGATAATACCTATATCGATGTTAAATTTTAAATCGGTAATTTGTTATTAAATATCTTTTTTAAAAAAAAAAAAAACCGTAAATTTTTCACCAAAAAAATATATATCGCGTTAACTAGTGGCGCCACCTATAACTTATATTATATGAATCGATAGGTTTTTTTTAAATTTTCTACAACTTTTGTTTGAAACATTTTTCGATACAACTTTTACTTTTCGAGATAAACTCAAAAAACCGAAAATCGTGACCATTTTTGGTCCGCCATTTTTTTTTGCACAGGTGTTTCAGGGTTACCATCGAGATATGTTTTATAGGATGCCGAAATGAACGCACTCCAGCAAAAAAAAACAATGTTACCTTTTTGTTAACAAGACAGCTCTTTTTTGATCTAATTTCCATGGAGTAAATCTGACATTGAAAATATCTGCAGGATTAATCTCCTGCCAATATGTCTCGGAATTTAGATTTTATATAGACAATTGTTTCCTGCAGTTATATTAAATTTTTAGTTTAAGCCAATAAATCGCTAACATTAAATGATGGTAAACTAAATATTATTAGTGTCATTGGTAAAATAAATGTTGATTTATGTGAAGACGTAATTCAAAATTGATGTTCCAGAATCGACTTCTCAAAAAGAGCACGAGGATAAGAAATATTTTTTAAATAAAAATGCTATGATCCAATGATTAAAATAGAAAGTAAATTTAGCCGTGGAGTGCATAAAGATTAAAGAAAATGATCTCATATATTCAGAATTCAGCCCTTTACACGCAAAAAAGAGAAGAAAAAGAAAATCAATTATGTCGCCGACTTATATTAAAATGTAAGACTGTAAAGTGTTTGTTGGTAACTCAATTTGTTCTTGCTACACCCTTCTCTTTATTTTTCTAATTATGAATAGCAACAGGTGGCTTCTTTTCCCAGACTATAATTTTTAATTTTCGCTTTAGAGACTCCCTAAGTTGTGTTTATGCTTTACTTGATTACTTTCTTAACCATGACAAAATTTGAGGTTTACGTTATTCATATTACTGGTACTTGGCAGGGATTTTTGCGTTTTTGTTAATGAAAATTTAAGATAAAAAATGTAATTGGTTAAAACGAATGTATATTGGCAGAAATAAATAAGCATTATTCAATAATATAATGCCAAAATAAGTAATATTTGAATATACGTCTTCGTTTTAAATTTTCCTTGCCTATACATGGTGTCTGGTAAATGCGATACTCAAAGCAATTATTACAGAATACGCCAAAATAACTATATGTTTCATATATTTTTTGCTAAGGTGCCCCGTAATGCACTAACCTTCCAATTCTTCCCTTTATTTACTGGCGTTAAATTAAGTCATGTAAGATTCCGAAAAAAAAATCTAACGATTCTAGGTCAGGAGATCCTGAGGTCCGCCTCTAGCCATTCAACGATTTCCAAAAGTATCTGTTAAATGGTAACGTAGTAATTGTTAAAATATGGTGAAGCACTATTGTGCATAAACCACATCTGAGCTGTAATTTACAAGGATATATTTTCTAAAAGATTATTTAAATTTTAACGTAAAAAATCTAAATGGAGTACATCAGTTAATGTTTCTTTCAAAACGAAATAATTCCCAATGACCCCCGTTCAAACGTATGGGTACTGTATGGAGATTTTCTACATATCAAACATACAAATTATGGTAATTTATAACGCCTTTCTTTGTTCAGTTCTAGTAAAATGTGGGATTAAATTTGGGTAATTAAGTCTTGCAGAACAATGGACTGGAGACATTCATGTAACTTTTGAAAGTGAGAAGGATGAAGTAGTTGTTCTTGGAAAGTACCTATTTGAGCTGCGACCTTCCTTACGCTGTTAGAAAGATTTTCAGTTATCTCATCCAGAATATGTTCTTCTAACTTCGGATTTTTTGCCCGTCTTGGGCGTTAATAAATTATTTTTTCTCGAAAATGGTCGATTTTTTTGAAATAAATGTTTCCAAGATAATTAGTATTAAACAATTAAAAAATGAGAATTATGCGATTTTTGAACAATAATAACTTTTGACTATACTCTATTCAAGAACTAGGGAGAGTAATAAAACTGTCATCGAAACCTTCGACGTATATGCTCTAGTGACGCAGGTAACTGAGGACTGCCATAAATCTAATTATATTTAATTATATTTAAATATTATAAGCTTTTATAAATTTACTGCAAATTTATTTCTCATAGTTCAGATTAATTTCTGTCAGTGAGTAGAGTACACCTCACAGTGTGTTTTTAGTGATTTGTCTTGTTTGCGCTTATTTTTATGTGTTATTTGAGATTAGTGAGACACCCAAAAGATATGGCTTTCACTTCTATATTTATTCCAAAGTCGTTAAATGTCTGAAGACCTCAATATTCAGATAATAGTGTTAAAAACTTTATTGAGATATGTTCCAAAATGACAGGAGCTGGAAAATCTACTATGTACCCAATCCTGAAGGAGAAGAAGACGACTTGAATTGTTAGTGCTCCCAAGTCACATTTGGTCACAGACGAAAAACTCCGTTGGAAGAAGAGATCGAAACTACTACAAGAGGAGTTGTTCATACATTTTATTATGAGAAGCAGATTCCAACCGTCGATAAAATTCTAACCAAAATCAATGAGATCGGGATTTACCTGAAATTCAAAGAACTGGTTTCTGGAATTGCTCAGAGGACATAATTTTTGCTAGGAAAAACCAGATAGGAAATTTGTTCTTATAGATCGTCGGAAAATTGTCCGTTGGAGAAGAAGATATCTCCGAACAATTAAGTCACCGGGCGATATGGGCTCAAGTAAAAGGTAGAGTTGCTTGAAATAACATAAGTTACAAAGTTAGTGATTCAACTGAACTTATGAAAGATTTTTTCGAATAAAGTTACTGCGGAAAATTGTAAAAAATGTGTGGACTAGATAATAAAAGAATAAAACCAAATGTGGAGACTCGATCACAAGATCGGTGAGATAGCGGAACCTATTATAATTAATTTGAACGAAGATAGCTCCACTGATTTTGATCACGAATTAGATACGTAATGTTTATTAGTGTAAACCCAACTTATTACTTATTTAATTTTCTTTATATATTTTTCTATTTTTTATATATTTATATTTTAGTATGTTTCACTCTTTAATTTTATATATAAGTCCAATTAGCCGTAATTCTTTTATTATTTTATTATTATATTTGTGTCTTTTTTTTAAGCGTGTAGAATTGACATGTTTGTTTTTTTCGAGTCTATCGGATTTCCATATAAAAAAGTAAATTAAATTAAAATGTCAGTGCAATAGAAATAAAAATAAATAAGTCCCATTTTAACTATAACATATAAAAATTAATTACATTTGAAATCCGTTTTAGTGTTTAATTGTAGTTCTGCAGATGATTTAAGAAATAAATAAAATAAAATGACAAATAGTCCCAAAAAATTTTAATATTACAAGGACTAATTTATTCATTTTATTTATAAGTATTTAAATTATAACTTAAAATTTTTTGAGACAATAAGGTTAGGTTTTAGTATGAATGTGCCAAAAATGGTTTCTATTCGAAAACTAAAAATAATAAAAATACAGTTGTGATTTGTGTTAAATAAGGCAAAATTAACTGCATTTTGTAATGTATGTGAATTATTAAGAAATTCTTAGAAATAAAATAATATTATTATAACAACTTATGTCTATTTTAAGCTTCTTGATAATATTCTATGCCATAAATACGACTATAACAAAGATTAAAATCCCTTTTAACACTTCACACATCCAAATATCTATTGTTATCCAACCCAAATAGTCCATTATTATAGACCGGTATTTTGGATTATAAAATTTCTAACCCATTTCTATAAAAAATATATGTGTCTAACAGATTTTGCCAAAGACACCGGAATAAAAAACACAGATATTTTGCAAAGAAAAAGGGTCAAAAATGGTTTATGACTCTCTCTAGTTCTTGAATAGACTAAGTTATTTTTTGCCATTGCTTTATTTCAATTTTTTTGTATGATTTACGCACGTTTTTTAGATTAGCATCGACACGAATATAAAGCGATCTACATTCGATTAAAACATAAAATAAGATAACGTTAAAATATTATTGTTAGTATAACTACTTATAGTGTTTATATTTTTGTATTCTACAACACTCAAATTATTGAATAAGGAAAAGTTTTCCATGTATAATCTAATGCAATGTGGAAAATTTATTTGACAAGTTTATGTTGGTTATATATCAATCAACCAAACGTGCTTGGCCGCAATTAGGCTTCTCCCTGCGCGCCATACACGTCGGCGCGTACATATAAGCGGTCAAAAGCTGTAACTTTTTCGTATGCCATTTGATTTTGGCTTGTAGATGTTGATTCAAACTTTCCATAGCTGCCAATAAAATTTAAAAAAGTCCATCCAGTCAAAGTTATTACTGTTTAAAAATCACAAAAATAGCATTTTTCAATTATTTAACACTAAATATCTCGAAAACTAAAAGTAAAATTTACGTAAAAGTTTGTACCGATCTTTTTTGCTTAAAACTACTCAAAGAATACATATACAGCACATTAGCTAGTTTTGCGAAACATATGTTTTTAAAAGTTTAAACAATTATTTGTTAATAATAGTCTTATGACCACTCTGGTGGACTTCTGTCCAAAAAACTCTTGTTCAGGGGCTCAAAATACATAAAGCATAAACTTGGGTAGGTCCATATAAATTAGACTGAAGACTGGGACCCCCCTTGGCCTCTACACTAGTACCTCGTTTTAAATAATTGTCTAAAGTATTTACAAAATTGAATTTTAAATCTGAAAATTAATATTTCCGTTCCTGACTTCTTTAGTATTGTCGAGGATTCTTAAATTAAGTCTTGGAAATTATTCATAATATATGATGGTATGATGTACCATAATTTTAAATTATTCCTCATAGTTACCCATATATTTTTAAGTTATAAATTTATGAACGGCGAAGAGATAAAACAAACATTGATATTTTATTTGTTGCAATTATTCGAAATTAACATTAATTTATGTTGATCTATTCAGTCCATTGTTACAGTTTTGTTATTTCATGAACAAAACTATAAATAATTTTACCAAAATACCAACAATCAAGCCAATACTCACCATAAATTATATTCTTATTTTCATCAAGTAGCATCTTTAATACATATAAAATAAAAACTAAAAGTTTTTGTCACTGTCACACCAAAAACCGGTTTTGTTAAAAAAATCAAGTGTGCCTAGAAATATATCAAACACTCCACTTTTGCCACTTTCATCAAGGGTGTAGTTAGTTATTCTCTTGTTTTTTTTTTCTTGGCGCTCTTGAGTGTTAGTAGAGAGGGTCTGGGCCAAGCCTTGGTTGTGAAAACTGGCATAAACCCAGAAAGCAGATTTTTTGCTGATTTTCTCAGAGTATAATACTACTTTTATTCCTGTTTGCTGCTAAAATCATAGTTCAGTGCGTTAAGGCATCATTTGCCAGATATTGAGGATAAACAAAGTTTTATTGTATTCGTTTTTCGTTAAGTACAGTTTAGTGAAAGTGATCTCACCTAAGAAGTTAAAACACCATCATTGTGACTTTAATTACTTGGTGCACCCTTAAAGACAATCCGGTACATGCCACAAACAGTTCTTATTATACCGAGACTTTGCGATCCTGTTTAAAATTAGATTTGCCTACCAGAGTCAACATATTACACACCACTGCTCCATAGAGGCCATCGGCTATCCAGCTTGTCGAAAGTTTTTGGATTTAATGACAAAACAGCCTTTCAGGTATTAGAACTTCGTAATAAACAGTGAAATTACCGGTTTTAATGTATACTTTCCTTTTTCCCCTGTGATTGGGAACTAATAAGACTTTATGCGAGCAATTACAGGACACTTTATTTTTAAATTTCATTTAAAATACGTTGTAAGCCGAAGGTACACGTATACACTAGGTAATTTAAAACATCACTTCACATATTAATAGTCCAACACTTTTAATTAGGCTTAAATAAACATAATTTTAGACTTAATCGGCCTACTAGAAAAAGTAAGGTTATTCAGTTCAGCCGATAGTAAAAATTAAAGCTGGACCTACATCTAAACCGACTTGTCGTATGGCGCAGATCACGTCATACTTGTAGTAGGGTTATTCATTGTTTCTTTGTTTTTTTTTTGTTATGATCCATTTAGCAAATAGTCACATATTTCTTTAGTTTAAAACTGTAATTCAAAATCCTTTTTTTTTTATTGTTAAATATAGATTTTAATTGTTTTTGGAATCGGTGTGTTTTATTTTTGGATCCAGTTGTTTCCTGTTTTCGATAAGATCATCGCTTCTTCTTACCGACGGGCCTAAAACAGGTGGCGCTTTAAATTTAAATAACCCCCCCCCTAATCTCCGGCATGCTAGCCTAGGCACTGCCCTAAAAGAAGGAGCGATCAACACCGAAAAATAACCACCTGTACCGAAGCATTCAATATTTAATTTTCATTCATTCTTTTTCATTTTAATTCTTTTCTCTCACGTGACGTGGCACCATGCTAGCAAATATATTTCAAACCCTGTAGTTGGTATGCATCAAAAAATTCCAAAATTACTTTCTCTTAGCTGGTCCATTTATATATTTTGATTCAGTCGATAATTCACTTTGAATTAAAGTAATGTACTTATAAATAATATAAAACATAAACACAAGTTTTAATTTTGGGTCTCAAATAATTTATTTGACAATTCATTATGTATAAGGTTGATCTAATTTGTTGTAACACCTGAGGTAATCTACCCTTTTAATTTTAATTTTAGTACCTAGAATAGGTAAACAAAATTGTACCTTAAAGAGTAACTATTCATAGTGCATCAAACATCGGAAGAAGCTACATCGTAGCGAAACGCGTTATGTGTTTTCTAAACTACAAAATATAGTGGAAATTAAACAAAAACTTGTGTTTATATTTTACATTATTTATAATGGATTTCCATCAAGAAAAATCCACTACAATTCAAAGTTTAATGTAATTATTTTTCTGTATTTCGTACCAATACAATAAATTACGACATACACTTAGTATAAAGTAAAAATAAATAATCTTCCTGTTTATATAATGTATCATCCTAATATCCAAAAAATGTCTTACGAACATAATATTTTACAAAGTAGATTGATCTCAAAACTTCGAAACTCCGTTCGAACCCACATAAGCGTATTTTCTTATCTGCTCTTTCCCTTCGCACGCCTGGCAGGCGCGGGCGCGGCGCGGGGGTAACTTATCCTTTCGACTGGGATATGCATGTATCAAGTGTCCGTGTGAGACACGTGCGACGCGGGGGGGAGAAGGGAAAGGAGCTTGCCAAGCCCCGTTGATCAATAAGTATCCGCGGCTAGTGGCTAGCCGTTGCTAGGGAGAGGGCGTGTGTTGCCAGGCAGTGTGGTCGCTAACAACCCTCGGGGGTAGTGATGGCGTCACGGCCACTGACGCCGACGCCATCGCCATATTTACCTGCCATGTGTTTGTTTTCAATTTTCGGTGTATGTGAGTAATTTTAACTTCGTACTTGCCAGACTGCCTGGGACCTCGAACGTGATTGGCATTTGAATATTACCATAATTTTATAGGAATAACGTCCTAAGTTCTGTTGTAGATTATTTTCTCATTTACTTTGGTTCCTGAATTTTATGCCACAGAGAATAAACCAAATTTTATTGCTTACGCTATAAGATATCTTTTTCTGAAAAGAAAACTGGATTTTCTATGTTATATCAAAATTTTTTCGTTGTTTCTTCTTTGGCTAATAAAAATAATAAGAGTAATCATAAAAACTCATTATTATATAGTGTTACGGTTAAAAATTGGGTTTAAATAATAAATATTTTGTTTACATTTTTCAAGATTAAATTACAGGTTCAGATTACTAAAGTCATAAATAGATTTTTGTTTTGTACGTAAATTTACAGTAAACGATGTTTTCCACTATAAAACTAATGATTACCTTTTGTTTTTCATTCATTAATATTGGTTTCATCTATATTCAGATCATTCCTTTTGTTTACATTTTGAAATTTTGATTGACATCGAAACTTAACAATATTTCTGTAATTTGTAAATTTTCATTAGGTACCTCGAGACAATGTATCACAGATTGGGAAGAGCGTTTTCTTAATGTTTGGATAAAAATAAATAGGATTATTTGCTTTCTTGTGATTATTATTTGATTTTCCTTTTTCAGAAAATATTTGTTTATTGTCACATATCAGCTGTTTGAGATAATCAGGTCCACTGAATTGCGTAAAAGTTTTTAGGGTTGCCTATAAGATGGCACATCAGTTGAATATTATCGAAATGCTAAATTTGAAATAAGATTATTGACCTTTTTCTCATTATGTTGTTTTTAGTTTATTAATTGAATATTTCCCTTTGCTTTACTAATTAGAATTTTTGGTAAATAAAATATTTGAAATTAGACCCTCGAACTAATTCGCACTAAATGGATTTCATTTTTAAGTATTTCGAACCCATTAAGTAGTTTGTTATTGAGTATTCATTTTGTAGGACGAGGCAGGTTAGATTATTAAGATATTGGTTGTCTCGGTCTGATTTTAGTACTGGCCAGTTTAAAATTGAGATAGAAGAATTTTTGCATATATTTTCCGGAAGTAGTTCAAATTGTATGATAAATTTCAAGGGTTCGAGATTATGGCTACGAGATTAAGGTTATTTTTTTGGATAGATTTTTGATAGACGTTTTTATAAAGTTTTTTGGTAACTTCCGTTGGAAGAAATGTGCTAGTGATTTGAGAGAAATCGTTCTCTTTTGGCTATCTGACGCAAGAGCGTGAAGATGTGGTTTTAGTTTTACTGCTTTCCCAAGTTAAGGGACCTGGTCATAATTGGCCGGTTAAAGTAACAAAACCGAGTCGGGGTGCAAACAATTTTTGGTGATTTTGGTCGTTTCACTCTACTGCCAGTTTGGCGATTATTTTCTTCAGCCAGCCAGAAACAACGGCTTATCACATAGCAGATGCCACCATTTTCTTGAGTTCGAGGTATGTACATATTTCTTTTGAAACAATCAGTTTTTGTGTTTAAGCAAAATTTAGCTAGGCTTTGCGTAGGCCTTTTGTACGACTGATTGAGTAGGAATTTTTATTTCTTTATTTTAGGGTCTTAGGAATAACTACAGTATGGTCTTTGGGATAAGTACAATATGTCTGGAATAATTATGTCTTTGGAATAATTACGTTTTTGGGAAAACTATAAATAGTTATAATGTACAGTTTGGGTTTTCGTGCTGCACTTCTGGGATTGTGAGCCTCTGAAAGGGACAATCTCCATATTGAGCCAGGTCAACGTCCGTTCTGGGGAAGCCGTCTATGTCACAGGCCTTGTTCAACCACCTGTTTTAAAGTGATTCAGCTAAGTGCCTAATTTTAGCCAAAGTATGTACACAAGAGTTTCTGACTGTTAAGCCTAATGGGTATTAAACCTGTATTTTGAATCGTTTAGTTATCTAAACACAGTTTTCTGTTCGATTACCTAGAGGGCTAACAGGTGGGGGATTCTTGTGTATATGTTTTTGAACCTTTCTAATTAATAGACTTTAAATATCTGGACTTTAATATTTTTTTTTAATGATATTTATCTTTTGGTAATTTACCATATCATATATTTGCGGCGAACCAATAAACTATGTAAGGTGAAACGCAGTCGACTTCGTTACGCTACAACCTCAAATTTAAATGTTTTATTTTTGCGATACTCTACTGTAATTGAGGTTTTTTCATGGTTCTGTTTTAGAGTCCCAGAGTGGCCAAGTACCCATTTAATTATTGTTTAAAATAATGACTATGATAATGGTACCTTTATTGAAAATTTTAATTGTTTAATAATTGAATATTTTGGAAACTAGTTATTTTGTTCAAAATTGTAACATACTTTTCAGAAAAATTGTATTAAGATTTTAACCACTTGAGCGACAGTTATAAATTGATTTCTATGATCTAATTTTTGTAATTATCTATAACTTTTTTTTTAATTTTCTATTGCTTATATTTTTGTTATCTGTCATTTAAACACTCATTATCTCTCTCCTTATCAATTTTCTAATTCTTTCTCTTTGCAGATATTTTTGTAATTTTTTGATATTGCTTATTTTTTTATTACTGCAAAGTTGATAGTCTCCTGCATTGTTGGGCTTATGGAACTTCATAGTCCAGTTTAAAATAGAGTATGTTCTTTTCTTCTATAACTGGGCTATGTCGACGTAAACCTTCCAAAGGTAGTAGTTGATTTGTTTACTTTTTGGATCGGTTTGCCGTTCACTGTGCAGGACACTGTCAAGTTTAATTTACTAATCTTTTGTTTAAATATTCACATTTTGCTACGACATAGAAAGACAATAACTCTCGACTAAGTCAACAAGGTTTCTCTATTGCAATTTAACATTTGTAATCGCACTTCTATTAGATAGCCCCATTAGAGGAGCTTGCAATAATTCACATGGTGATAACTTTTTCCAGGGGTTGAACTTAATATCTGGGAAGGGGTATACCGTGAGGAATAAATGTATTGGCCTCTATTTAATTGGTTTTATTTCCTATAATTTTAAATTAGGATACCTTTAAGTACTTAGACTCTGCGATTTATTTACCCGGATATGACATATTAAATATTTATTCTTTTCCAAGTTTTCTTTACTACAATTGCTCGTAGTATAATCATTAGGGCTCATTCTAAAGTAAAATTTGGTGGCGCCTTTTTCCCGATTTAGACATTTATAAAACTTACGCAGGCAATATATTAAAAATAGTGGAAAAATATAAAAACAACGAATCTACCCTGAGATGAGCTAGCGTATAGGTAGACTCCAGTCAACATTAGGACAATCATTAGGTAAGTCTGAACTGAGGTACCTTACAGGGTGTTGCCAGGATTTGGTAAGGCGTTCATAGTTGGTAATAATATATTATATTTCATGGTAAAATTTTGAGATTTCATTTGCGACAAAAAATTCTGAGTTTCACTGGCGGAAATTAATTGCAATTTTAATTACTCAGTTAAGATAGTTTTTTTGTTAAGCAGCAATCCTTTTATTTTTCAATAGGCAAAAATATTTTTAGTAACACAATTCTTTTCTATATCTGTTAGTTCAAGTTAAAATTCAATAAAAAGAAAACACTGCAGAATTTACAGCTTCAAATTCCTTATTATTTGAATAATATTAAGGGAAAATATTTTTAACATTTATATTTTTACTTTCTGAAGCTTATTTTGAATGGCATTAAAAAGTTAAAGAAAAAAGATTTTCCGATACGTACCAGGTGACAAATATAGTACAAGGGTGATGATAAATATACTGTTAATTCTTAATCAATGTTAAAAAAACGCTAGTTTATTGCAGAAGTTATTGTTTTGCACTATAGCATGATGTCCACCGAAAATCAGTAAATTTCATATTTTATGAGACAAAAATATACTCTGTATTTTTCAATCACTGGTAGACAACTTTAGCCGAGTTTAATATTTTCATAAACAAATATTTTTAAGGTGTCCACTTGTAAATGCCTTCTAGAAATTGTTGGAAATCACATCATAATATCTCCCTCCTATTAAAAGTTATATGCAAATAAAATTGGAAAAAAATTTGCTCAGCAAAATTTTTTGCAATAATTAACCTCTTTGAAAATCATGGTTTTTTTGGTTTAGACCGTGTCAAATTGGAATTATTATCCGACGTTTCGCCTGAGATTGCACGAGGCATCTTCAGGGATTTTTACTCCACGAGATTAGAACACTGAATGACTATCGAGGAGCACAAGCCCGATATTTATTTATTTATTTGTTTGTTTATTTAAATAAACACTTAACAGATTTAAAGAATCCAATTACAAAGTACTTTCAGTAGTAATTTCTTTAAAATTGTATGACAAAAAAAATGTTTGTTTGAAGGTTGTAGACAATGTTGAAGAATGACTAAAATGTGGTCGGACTTGCATTGTCTTTATTTTTATTTTTACGACATTTCGATTAGGTTATGTCTTTAATCGTTATCAAGTATAAACTGAATGTTTTGTCTTAAGAGAATGTGTCCATTGAAGCGCAACGTTTCGCTTCACTGTACACACCTCAATGATTTGATGTTACAGAGTAGTGGTTGCCAAAGATTAGGTATCTCAACACTCGGTTTACTGAAGATTTCGTTATTGTTTTTAATGTATGCTGCTTCTATAAATTTTCTTTTTTTCCTATTGGGTTCCATATATATTGCCGCAGCCTCAGACCATTTTATATGGTGTTGTTTATCCCAGGAGTGTTCTGCAATACCTGATCTCGACGTTTCCCCTTTTTGTGTATGAGTTTAATGTTCCTTAATTCTAACTTCTAGTGGTCGTTTGGTTTCTCCAATATACATTTCACCACACTCACATGGAACTTTGTAAACACATTCTTTCTTATCGGTAGTTTTAGGTTTTGTTTTTGTTAAATGGGCTCTAAGTCTATTTCCTGATTTAAAGGCTGTTTTTATATTATAACTAGTGGCAATTCGTCTTATTTTCTCCGACGTTCCCTTAATGTACGGAATTGTGAAGAAGGAATGTGTTTCTTGCTGTCCAGTGTTCGTTGTTCTAAAATTATTTATAACATCGTCAATTAGCTTTAAAGGATAACCATTCTGTTGAAAATTGGATTTAATATTTGCTACATCTTTTTCCAATGATTCAGCATTATTGCATATAGATATAGCGCGATTATAGAGGTTGCGTATAATTCCTTGTTTTGTTACAACAGAATGATTAAAACTATGATTAAGATATTGTCCAGTATGTGTTGGCTTTCTGTATACTGAAGTTTTAATAGTTTCATTTGAACGGTTCACCATGACATCTAGGAAGGGCAATTGATCATTTACCTCTTTTTCCTTGGTAAACTTAATTCTAGGTCGAATGGTATTTAGATGTTTTAGGAAATCATTAAGTTCTTGATCATTGTCCTTCCATACGATGAAAGTATCATCGACATATCTCAGACTTTCGGATTTACTGTTGCCTTTTCTATGGTGTAAGTTTCGACGGGAGAGAGTGAAGAACCCATCGGAAGCCCGTCGTCCTGAGCGTAGAACTTGTCTTTTACTTGAAAATAAGCACTACGCAGGCAACACTCCAAAAGGTCCATCAGTCCGTCCAGTGGTAACGTGGTTCGATCTGATAATGTTGTATCATTTGAAAGTCTAGTTTTGATTATATCTAATCATTCCCCTAATGGTACATTAGTATACAGACTTTCCACATTAACGCTTATTAGTCTGTCGTCTGGCTCTAGATTGATGCTACTAATAATGTTCACGAAATTCTACACATGTCTCGAACAATACTCTTATACACTGATAACTGTTGAAGTCTCTAGGGCTTCTAACAATAAAGCCACAAGTCTGAGACACCTATTACAAATATATTTTATATGGGCTTTAAATGTCAATTGCTCATCAAAAGTGATCCTCAAATCCTTAATCTTAACTAATTTTTCTATATCAAATTAAGTAAAATACAATCATTCAAAGAGTTTACAACTATGTAAAGCTTTGAATCGTCAGCAAATAGTTTAATTTTTGAATCATATGTACCAAATATGACAGTGATATCGTTGATACACATAAGAAAAAGCAGCGCACCGAGGTTGGAACCTTGAGGAATTCCTGATGATGGTACAAAAGACCGAGAGGTATGACCTCTAAGAAAAACACTTTGCTCTCTATTAATTAAATAAGACCACGTTAGCCGTATTAAATTTGAATGGAACTCATATTGCAATTCCAACTTCTGTAAGCCTAGAATGGGACAATAGATCGAAGGCTTTGGCAAAGTCAGTGTAGATAAAATTCACCTGACCATATTTATTCAAGGCTCCTGACAAGATGTTCACCACATACAATAAGTCACCTACGCATGACCTTTTCCTCATGAACGCATGCTGATCGGATGAAATTAAAGGAGAGACCGAGCTGTATATTGATTTAAACAAGATTGTGTCAAATATTTTAGCCATTGCAGAGAGCACGGCAACTGGTTTATAGTTTTTATATCAGTTCTCAAGCCCTTCTTAAAAATGAGGCAAATTTTAACTTTTTCCACTCAGTAGGAAAACATTGGTTGTTAGGCTTATATTAAATATAGCGGAAATCTAAATACGTCTATGAGACCTTTAATTATATAAGGCGGGATGCCATCAGGACAAATTGCATTGCCTATTTTATGTGCCGCAATAGCGTCAACCATTTCGCTGTCACTGATGGAATCAATCATAATCATGTTAGAATATATATTTTGTATCAGTTCGTCATTTAGAGAAACATCGGAAGAATACACCCCGCCAAAGTACTCAGCAAAAGCGTCGCATACCTCTTTCCAAGTGCTTCATTGCTTTCCATTAGTCGGGTATAAATACCGGGCTGTTTCTCCTCGACAGTCATTCAGTGTTCTAAGCTCGTGGAGTAAAGATCCCTGAAGATGCCTCGTGCAATAATAAGCGAAACGTTGGATAATAATTCCAATTTGATACGGTCTAAACCCAAGAATCATGATTTTCAGCTTGACCAAAGCCGTGAAAGCATTCGTTGTTTAATTAACCTCTTTGTAATAAATCTATCTTGGAAATATTTTTATGAGAACACCTAAGAGAATCCCTTAATATATGATGAAAATCTTTTTAAAATACATTACTTCTATTAAAAATTTAAAAAATATATGCGACAAATTTACCAACTTCTCTTGATATTGAAGGTTTGAAGTTTTTACTCGTCTTCAGTACATAGATATGGGTGTGCCTGCTCGACTTGGGGTAGGGAGGAAGTATCGTACCTTCAAATTTCCCTTCCATTTGGACTGACTTTATATAATATGAAGAAAATAAATATATTAATAATAAATTTATTACATTTTTGAAATTCTTGAGAAAATGTGGATAACTTAATATACATTTCACACCATTCGTACATGAATATATACATTCCAGATCCTTTTATTTCTATACAGGATGTACCCCCTCTTATTTCAGATAATATAGAATTAAAAATTGTAAATTCAATTTATTTCTAATAAATTAGAAGAGAAACAAACAATTGTTACGTGTATGCATCATTAAATAAGTATTTGTTTTATTAAACAGAAAATCCTGTAATGTTTTTAACCATTTTATTTATAGAAATTTTTTACTACCGCGGAAATCATATATTTAAAAAAAACGTTTATGGTTTTGTGTTATACATAGGTTCCCAATGGAGGTGGCAAGCTCTCCCCCTCCTTTTGGGCGCTAAAGCCTTTCAGTGTAGTATGTAGTGAAGAAATTGAAATATTAAAACTCGTTCTCTAAGACAATAATTTATTAATTGTGTAAGAAGGTACAAAAAGTGTTTTTTTTTTAGTTTTGAGCATTTTTACATAAATGTCAACCTGCAGAGTTTTTATTTTTTAAATATTCGATATGCTTAAGAATCTATATCTTCATAAACGTAGTGAAGCGCCATAGTATTGCAAACAAATGATGGAGTCGTACAAGTATTATTAAGAAAGTATGTAACATATTTATTGTGAGCTGTGTGATAGATATAGTCCTAAAATACATTGGAAATTCACTGACTGCATCTTTAGGGTCTGAAATGAATTTATCTTAAAGCGGAGTTTTATTTGATTATGTTTGTAGTTATTTTTATTGGGCTTATTATTAGCAATGGTCTATATTGTTTCCATCCTGTTATCAGAATTTATTATTTCGTTTTTAAAATGTCATTTTTTCTTGCTGTTGATTTGTTCTCTATATATATTTTTTCAATATTGTGATATTTGAAATATATAGCATTACCTTTTGTGTTACGATACATCCAAAACAGATGATCCAACTTATTTTTCAAACAAAACAAATAACACCCAAATCTAGATTGCAGTTTACTTAATTTTTTATCTAAATATAAAGGTAACAACAGCTTAAACAATACACAATACTGTTTAGAAACTCATTTCACAATTCATTACAACTGAGAGAAAAATCTAAGAGACTAACCTATTCTAGAGCCATCATCATAATAGAAAAAAGAGATAACTTTCAGAAATATCTTTACACATTTTTTTACACTCTACAGCTGGATTAATATGTTCTTTGGTCTGTTGAAAGACAGACTTTTGTGTTAAGTGGTCAGATGAGATTAATAACATTGCAATGTAATAAGAGTGAGTGAGTAGTATTAACTAAAGAGACATCGATCCATTGGATTGTTTAGTGATGGGACCTACAGTTTAATGTGGGTTCCGAACCACGGCCCTCGACACTCAACTAACACTGAGTTTTCACACTTTCACCCAGTTTCACAATCGATGGTAACATGAAGTGGTTAAATAACCAACACTTGCAAGTTAACCATGAGTTTTCAAAGGTAGGTGTTTCACAAACAAGAATTGAGGGCTGGTTACGAAACCATTGGTCAAATTTTATTTGTCAATGTTGGTTTGACAACTAACCTCTATTTTTACGACGATATTTCAAAAAAAATTCCTCAAAAATAATTTTATTATTATAAAGCTAATATTTGTGAAAATTTTACAACCATGGAGAAGAGAGAAAAAAGAGCTGTAAATTTCTGTAAAGAAGAAGAAATCCTACTTATATCTCTGGTAGACAAATATAAGAATATTATTGAAAGTAAAAAGAGTGATTCTCACACTTGGAGTAATAAAGAAAATTGTTGGAAAATTTTACAAAATGAGTTCAACGCCAGTTGTACTGTAAATGGCACAAGAAATGTCAAAGTTTTGAAAAAAAAATATAGAAATTTAAAAAGAAAATCCAAAGAAAAGGTTTCAAGAATGAAAATGGAAATTAACAGAACGGGAGGAGGAACTGTACAGCCCCTATAATAACCGAAATGGATGAAGCCCTCAAAAATATACTTGGAGAAGAACAAACTTCAGGCTTCCACAATAACTATGACTGCGATGCTCCGAAAGATTTGCCAATGATCCTTGTTGAAGAAAATGTTGATGAGAGCAATGAAAATGATCATGTAAAACAATTAAATATCTCATCAAAAGAAAATCTTATTGTAGCAGCTATGGAACAATTCTTTTTTGTATTCAGTATTTAGTATTTTATTTATTTAGAATCACTGCTTCAAAACCATCACACTGTTTTGGAACAAACCTGTACACACGAACAAGAACAGTCAAATAATTTGACTAGTTATGCAGCAAACAACCTTAGAACACCGGTTTCCATGAAGTTGAAGACAAGTAAAGTTTTGGGATAAGTAATTTATAAATATTTGTAACTGTAAGATAATGTTTATGAGTCATATTAGATTAAAAATTAATTTTTTTATTTTTACTTGAAAAGTTTTTTTCTGATTTCCTATAAAATGTAATAAATCATAAATTTCTTTATAAAAGTTGTTTAGTGTTATAGTCGAGTATATTTTGTAAAGGACATAACATGTAATGTTGTAGGTTTTGTTGACTCTTCAAGAACTGGAAGAAATAAATATATAAAGAAGTACAAAAGTCTGAATGCAATTCTAATAGAAGAAAAATTAGAGTTCTTAAGACTTCAAAAAGAAAAGTTCTTAGAAGAACACGAATTAAAAATGCAGATTTTAAGGAAAAAACTAGAAAAAGAATAAATTTCTAGAATTTTGCTGTTTTATATTGTTACTAAAAAGTTTAGTTATAAAAATTTTTGTTCTTTTTTGACTGAAAGTTATTAGTGTCTAGTATTTTTTCAGAATTATTATGTTTTATTTTAAAATTTATAATAATAAATGAAGATATTACTGTGAAAGTCCAGAATTTGCAGTTGTCAAGTTTCCCTGGTAAATGTCCAAAATTAATTTAGAAAAAAATAATCTAAACTAACTCGAAATATATTTAGTAAATCTTATCTAGTCCATTAAGGTCTAGTTACTTTTTTCTAAATTAATTTTGGTTACCCCATTTCGGTATTTTACAGTAACATAAATATCATTTAAGTATTTGTTAAAAAAGGATCTCGTAAAATGTGATTATATAATAAATATTAAAAATATTTAGTTATGTTGTGAAGAAATAATAGTTCATTTTTATTTTTTTAGTTTCATTTATTAAGCAGTTTGAGTAGGTATACATTCCTATTATTAAATTTTTTAAAAAAGTTGCCGCGCACGAGGCTCGAACTCACACTGGTCGTGGTTGTTCTTATCAGTCCTAGCCCCTTAAACGGTTAGGATAATCCCACGCCGCAATGAAATAAGATGTTAAGAATATTAATGACAATTAATTTAATAATTGTAAATTTACATGTATTAAGTGGTTTTCAAATTAAAAATTTATAAAAAATGCATGCAAATCATATAAAGACTCTTTTAACTAAGACAGAAATAAATAAAATACACATCAAAAGCTATGTCAACACTACAGTAAGGATGTATAAAATAAGTCAGTTGGAAATACTAATCCATCTAAAATTAATTTAGAGATAACTCTGTTTACAACTAAGGCTCCGACTTCAAAGAAATGTTAAGTCTATAATTATCAAATTAAAAGTAGTATATTTTTCAATGCAATTTTTTTAAGTTAGTTTATTCATTTTTTTTAAAGAATTTTTCCCTTTACCAACGGTACGAAAAAGATGCAGAACAGCAAAAAATTCGTCATACTGTATCCATGCTATTTAATTTCCCCGAACCACCTACATTTTCATATTGTCACGACATCGTATATTTATCCACCTCTACCATGGTGTTTGTTTTCAATTTCAGTGTGTATGTTCTTGTGCAAGATTCCAACATCGTACAAGGCTTGTTTGATGTGCTTGCCTGGAGTGCTTTTGCAGTGTAACGTGCCGGCGGCAGCATCTTTAAGGCCCCGTTATATTTTACGAGAAAGTACGTAGTTAAATATTTGCCGTGTAAATTAATTCCTTTACTTCGGAAAGAGCTACAGGGGGGAAACGAAAATAATACTATCAGAGATTTTGATCGTGTTGAGTGAGTGATAGTGATTCGTGTTTGCATTAACCTCTGTTTAAAACAATAATATATCAGCGAGACATCAAAATAAAGGTGAAGCCTCGCAAATTGTAGTTCTGTTTAATGATGGATATAGGCAAAAAAATATCGCAAGATGTCAATATAAAATATTTTCTTGGAAAATTCATAAGACTAGCGGGGCTTGAAAGGTGTACAACAGCTATTGATAACCGTTTTGTAATACTTAATTTTCCACGAAATCGTACGTTGACATCCACACGTCTCAGAAATGTGTTTCAGCATGTAAAACAAATTGATCTTGGTTGCCAGAACACATGTTTAGTGGAATCTAATAATAATTCCAATTTGAAACGGTCTAAACCCAAGAACCATAATTTTCAACACTGGGTTCCGTTTTTTGCTGATAAGGACCAATGTTTCTAAGAGCGCAGAATTATGAAGCTACAACAAAGATCCAAAGGGTAATTGAACAAAATGGAAAATATATAAGTGATTAAAATTTATTCTTTGTATACAAAACCGAAACTACTTTTTTGCCGACCTGTGATATCGAAAAGTTGGCAGACAACACATCAACTGTAATCTCACACAGAGAATTAGTTCTGCAGTCAGCTATAACTTTTTGAAGACGTATTAGTTGTGAAAACTATCGAACTTTTAAAGATGACTGGACGAATGCTTGGTAACTTATATATAGGCAACATCCTGCAGACCATATTGAACACGAAAGATTGATATTAATTCACGATCACTCTCAACCATATTCAGTGACTATGTGGTCCACTGTATAGTTCAAATCCAGGACTAAATCTAACAAAGCACATGCAGAATCAGCTAATACGCCTTATGTGAAAAATAAATCCAGTTCTACATTCAATAAAAGAGATTAGGGTTGCAGCACAATATGTATTGAATGTAATTCCTTAAGAATATATTGAAACTTTCCTATTTATTTTATTAATTTCTCTCTCTCTCTCTCTCTCTCTCACTCTCTAGCCCAATTTGGTCCACTCCTGGATATAAGCCTCCTCTAGTCTCTTCCATTCTAACCATTGTCTGCAATCCGGTGCCAGTTTCTACCTTCTTTCCTTTTTATGTCCACTGTGCATCTTTTTGGGGGTCTTCTGATTCTCTCTCTCTCTCTCTCTCTCTCTCTCTCTCTCTCTCTAGCCCAATTTGGTCCACTCCTGGATATAAGCCTCCTCTAGTCTCTTCCATTCTAACCTATTGTCTGCAATCCGGTACCAGTTTCTACCTTCTTTCCTTTTTATGTCCACTATTTTGGGGGCCTTCTGATACTTCTTTTTGACGATCTAGGTCTCCATTACAATATATGTTTTGTTCACCTTATATAGTCTTGCCTAGCGACGTGTCTACCCAAGTCCATTTCAAAGTAGCAAATGCACATCCTCCACTTTGATATGTCTTCTTACTTCTTCGTTCCTTATTCGGTCACGTAGTGATATTTCCAGCACGATTCTTTCTATTGCTCGTTGTGTAGAACGCAGTTTATTGGCTGATTTAACTGTTAATGTGATTGTCTCCACTCCATAGATCATTACTGGGAGAACGCACGAGTCAAAAACTCTTCTTATTGGAAATATCGGAGTTTTTAAGAGCGTATCTCAATCTCCCAACGGCTGCCCATCACATTCTAATTTTTCTATTTATTTTTGCTTTTTTTTTCTTTCCCAAGTCGAATTAAACGGCCTAAATACACATATTCCTCGACTCTTTGTTTTTCGTTGTTTCCTACATAAAGTGGCGTATCGTCTGGAGACATTATTTTGGTTTTTACTAAGTTCATGCTATTGCTCTTATGTTCCCAGTTGAGTTGCTTAAAGACATCTTCCAGTGTTAAAGTAAAGAGAGAGAGAAATCGTATTTCCTTATTGCACCCCTCAACCAACATTTAACTTCGGTCTTTCTAGGTATTCCGTTATCTTTACTTGCAGTGTGGCTTTATCATAAGTATATTTCAGAAAATTTCTCTATCTGGAGTCAATACTTCAATTGTTCATTGCTTGAAATATGACCTATAGCTCGACAGAGTCAAAAGCCTTGCTATAATCAACAAATGCTAGATATATTTTAATATTATATTCGGTGCATTTTTCAATTAGTATTTAATGTTCTATATCTGCTCTGTTGTACTAAAGTCCTCTTGAAACCCGGCTTGTTCTGAAGCTTGATAGGTTGTTGTCTAACTACTTAAAATGTACTTCTAGGTCAATATGGCTTGTCCTTAGGTAAAACTGCCAAAGAATAGTAAGTAATAACTTAAAAATTATCTGTTTTTATGACTTTAAAAACGCTTTCAACAATATTAACCATTGACAAACTAAAAAGTAACAATCAAAAGATCTTTAGACTGCCAAATCGATCTTGAAAATATATCTCAATCTTAGGTAAAGGAACATAAATACATATTCAGAAATACTCATTCAATGTAACGCTGCAGACCCTCAAGGTTCCAACACTTCTTTAGATATACCATCTTCACCTGGGGCATGATCAGATTTCATTTGTGACAAAGCATGTTTCAACTCCGATTGTGATATCAGGTATTTCTTCTGAACCAACATTTATCACATGGGGGAGCTTGATGCCTAGTTTTGGGTTAACTGAAATGTACAAATTTGGATAGAACTCTTCCACGATGTTAGCTACTGCGCTTCGTCCATTTTTTGTTTCTTCTTTTTTTTTTTTCTTTATCTTTAAGCTGCTACTATAGGCGAATTAGCTTCTACTATAGTCAAATTAGACCCAAAAGTAGATGGCCTCGATTTGATGTAGCGGTAGATAGTTTTATTTTCTGGATAAAAAAGCACAAACCATTTTCCATTATTTTCTGCAAATAACAATCCTAGAGCAAAATGTTGTTGTTCCTTAAAAAATTTTCTATCAATTCCTGTTTTACCCCCACCACTCAAGCTTCAAAATCGTCATGGATTTTTCCAGATCGAAGAATTAGGCAAGCGAAGGGAATTTTTTGAAACCACCCTTTTTTAGCTTGTCAACAAATTGAAATTAATAAAGGAAATGGTAGACTCAGCAGGTGGCAGCGGTTGCGTGAAAACTGAAATTAAATGTCTAAAAGCACGCCGCGCTGTAAAAAAGCTCATTATTTCGGCTTCTATACAATCGATTTGGATGATTTTTTTTTGATATACCTTCAATCATGGAGAACAATTTTTTTCTTTCTTCATTTCTTAATGAAATTTTGATTTTTTTTTAAATTCTCACTATTCCTGTGATTCATAAATGTCGTTTGACTGGCGATATTTTTCAGTCTAACATCGAGATCATTAGGAGGCAGGTATGCAATATCCTACCGACATACCTTAGAATTTATATTTTATATATCAGTTATTTCCTGCGAATGTTACTCTTAGTCCGATACAGCTCCACTGATAAGACAATAAGGTGGTCGAAACGCGTATGGAGAGAGGACCAGAGTGATATTTGCAGGAAATGAACTGTTTATATATATTTTTTCTTTTCTCTGCCTAATTTAAATACGGCAGATAGATTTCTTTATTTCTTACTGACATTTTGATTTTTCAAAAAACATGTATTCTTGTTTTTACCTTTTCACCGCTTTTTTTAGACGTCGGTTGAATTTTTTTAATGAAAAATTTTATTTTTCGATTTGTAGTTTTGAACCCTTCATGTTCTCTATAAATTATTTGATCTAAGAATTAAGCTCAATGTTTCCAAGGTCGCAAAGAAGTTCCCATTTTATCCAAAGTTGAAAACCACACTAAATAAAACAACAACAAATTCCTTGATTCTGATAATTCTCCAAATACCAGGTTTGATTGAAATTGTACTAAACAAATATTTAGTCTGCTATCTGGAATTTTAAGAAATTGATTTTAGAAGAGGAAATAAAATATCTACTCTTTATCAACACTTTTCCAAATATAAATAAAAATATTATTACGTTATTCAGCATTCAAACAACCGGGCCTTAGTTCTGACGATATGGCTATTCTACAAATTCTCAGTGTAAAATTTTTAGAATGCCATATTGGAAACGCCATATTGATTCTTTTAAAAATAATTTTAAATTCATAATCTATATCCTTATAAATCAATTTTGGACTAAATCGAGTGATGTAAAATATTTAGGACGCTATATTGGGGGAATTTACACCCTCAAAACCAATTTTAGACAAAATCGAAAGATGTGAAATTTTTAAAAAGCTATATTAAATCCGACTTATCGAAATTTTAAAAAATGATTTTATATTCGTAATTTACACCCTCAAGAACTCCGTGTACCTATTTTCGACCAAATCGAGAGCGATAAAATCTTTAGGATGTCAATTAGATCTAGCAAATTGGATTTTATTGAAACAATTTCAACTAAAATAATTTGGGACCAATGCAGCAACTTCCTGAACATAACGCCAAAAAAATCATTCAAATCGATGCCGCCGTTTTGAAGTAATTGACGTATATATATATATATATATATAAACAAAGTGGTCGAATTTAAAATCTTCTTTTAGTAGTCGGTTAAAAATGGAGAAAAAAAAGTGATTTGCACCCGAAACAATGGGTCAATTCTAACTTCAGTTATGCAGTGTACCTTCGGAAAAGTATAGTCGGTTAGTAAACAAGTAGATACTATATTGACCTTGTTTGAATGATCCGTCGATAGACATTTTCGCGGTGGTAGAATAAACAACCATATATTTATTATAAGTAAATCTAAAATAAATGTTTTAATAGAAACCTTTTGAGATGAGTGAAATTATGACAATACAGTTTTTTGTGTCGCCATGCAGGAAGTTTTAAATCTATTTTATATTAACTTTTTTCTTTTAATTTTTGAAATAAACAAATTCTAATTTACAGTAAAAGTATAATTGCTTGACTAACCAAATCATATGCTATTATTGTTACAAGATCTTAGCAACCCCCGTAGAGTAATATTTGTTGTAAAGATTAATTCCTTTACTTCAGGAAGGAAGTATTAGGTTTTAACAGTTTTGGTGAGCTTCCGCAAAATAAATATTTGACTTGAGGTTTCAGCTTAGTTTTCGGAACTATATGAATTTTTATTGCCTGTTTAAACTTATCTTTTACCCAATAGAATCATTACGTAAATAGGTAAGTTGAAAATTTATGAATTCGCTCGAATTTGCTTGAAGGAAAATGTGTACGGATTAATTTAAAATATGTGTGATGATTTTATAAATCGTGTACGTAGGAATCCTTTTTAACAAACTTCTAAAAGAGGAAATTTTTTAATTTGACCACTGTGTATTTTTAACTGACTTCTAAAAGAAGGAAGTTCTCAGTTCGTCGACTATGTATTTTTTTTATGTATGTACACCGATTACTCCGGAACGGCGGCACCGATTTGAATGAAATTTTTTACGTTATGTTCAGGAAGTTGCTGCGGTGGTCCCATATTTTTTTAGACGAAATTGCTTCAGTAAAATCCAAGATGGCGCTGATAATATGGCATCAAAAAAAATTATTTTTTTCCGATTTTCTCTAAAATTGATGTGGGGGAGTTTTTGGGGTCGCACATTACGAATCTGAAACTATAAAAAAAAATATGGCGTATCCAATATGGAGGATAAAAATTCATGATGGCGGATTAAAGATTCTACATCTCTCGACATTGTCCAAAAATCAGTATTGGGGATTTTTGTTAGTGTTAATTACAAATTTAAAATATTTTTTGATACACTGAATATGGCGGATTCAATATGGCATCCTGAAAATTTTACATTCTTCGATTTTCTCCAAAACTGATTGAGGGTGTAAATTATGAATTTAAAAGTATTTTTTCAAGATTCAAAATGGCGAATCCAATATAGCGGATTAAAAGTTTTACATTTTCAAGTTTGTTCAAAGGTGGGACTAAATCGTTTTTGAGGATGAAAATAGCGAATATAAAATTATTTTAAGAAAATCTAATATGTCAGTTGCAATATGACGGTCTATAAATTTTAAATTTTCGAATATCATTCAAAAATTGGCACAGAGGGTTTTGAAGGGTTTAGATTGTAAGATGTTAAAATTATTTTTATAGCAAATCCAATATGGTGGGTGGATAATTTTATATTATTCGTATTTTTTCAGATTTGGTATTAGGGAGTTTTCGTGTATTACAAATATGAAGTTAATTTTTTACAGCTATTAGATTGATAAGATACAATATGAGGGACTGAAAATTTAACATTTTTCGATTTTGTCTAAAATTGATATTGCGTGGTTCTTGGGGCGTATACAAACTCAATATGCAGTATAAAATATATCGGGCTAAGAAATTTACATCTCAAGTTCTTTATATATCGATATTGAAAGGTTTTTGGGCCTAAATTATCAATCTAAAATTAATTTGAAATTTAAGATAGTGTATTTACTATGACACACTAAATTTTTGTTTGACAAATTTCACTGGTATTTGGAGAATTCTAAGAATCAAAGAATTTTTACTAGTTCATTTTAGGGTGATTTGCAACTTTGGATAAAATGGGTACTTTTTTGCTACTTGGAATCATTGCGAGGTACACACTACTTAGTTAAAATAATTTATAGATATCATAATGAATTTAAAACTAAAATTGAAAAATAAAACTTTTATAAAAAAAAAAAAATTAATAATAACTGTCAATTTCTATATGAAATTGAAATTTTGAAGTTAGCGCCAAACTATTTCTAAATGAAATAAATAACTACTATTATATATTAATTATGGTATGAAAGCAATTACAAATAAATTATTTTTAATCTGTTTATGCGAATCACATTTTGTTAGTTTGTTTGGCGCCAACATCAAATTTTCAATTTCATATAAAAATTTATAGTTATTTTTTACATTTTAGCGCACTTTTAGAAGTCGGTTCAATTTTTTTTTAAATTTTATTTTATGTATGTATTTAAATGAAATTTTCTGCGTTAAGTCCAGGAAGTCGTTGCTTTGATCTTATATCGTTTTGGTGGAAATTGGTTCAGTAAAATCACAGATGGTTCTTATAATATGGCTCACAAAAAATTTGTTTTTCAATTTTTCCCGGGGGAGTTTTCGGGGTTGCACGTAACGAATTTAAATTAATATAAAAAGAAATTTAATATGGTGGATCCAATATGGCGTGCTAAAAAATTTACATCTTTCGATTTTGTACAAAATCGGTAATGGTTTTTTTTTTGGAGGTATAAATAAAGAATTTAAAAATGTGTTTTTTTTTTGAAATTTAGTAGAGCGGATCCAATATGGCCGATTAAAAATTTTAATTATTCACATTTTATCAATATTGGTATTAGGAGGTTTTTGTGGTCATAGGGTACGAATGTGAAGTAAATTTTTTCAACGTAATATGGTTGATAAAGTACGGGGGCTAAACATTCTAAATTTTTTCGAATTTGTTTAAAATTGGTTTTGAGGGACTTTTGGGGTCTATATTACAGATATTAATTTAATTTCTTTAAACTGAAATGCAGGATTTAACATCGGACTAAAAAATTTACATATGTCAAGTTCTTTAAATGTGTGTATTTGAGGGGGGGGGGGGATTTGGGACCTAAATTACGAATAATGAATTAATTTTTAAAATTCAAGATTTACTATGGCAGACTAAGTATTTGTTTGATACAATTTCATTCGAAGCTGGTATTTAGAGAATTCTAAGAAAAATAACAATATAAATTTTTATAAAATTGAAATTTTTAAAGTCTTATAACACAAATAACTTATAATACGAGATACATACTCGTTATCATAAGAAAGCAATTATAAATAATATATTTCTCAATTTTTTCATGCAAATCACACTTTGTCAGATATTAATATGGTGCTGATTTCAAAAATTTCCATTTCATGTAAAAATTTATAATTATTTTTCACTTTTAAGCACATTTTTAGAGGTCAGTTAAATTTTTTTATAATAATTTTATTAATTCAAAAATCATTCAAAACTGAGTAGCTCGAATTCATATTCTTTTGAATTCACTTTGATTAATTTATTATTTTTACTTCCTTCTGACTACCTTCAACCACAAACCAGTTAGCCTGCGCCTCAAGCCCTAAAAGCGGCCCTGCGAAGGGCCAAGGGTCGTCCGTGCTTCGGCCAATTGACCCGGGGTCGCGCCCCGTCGGGCGCTGTACTGACCAACACACCTCCCCTGACCTTTGTGCTTGGCCACTCGTCGCATAAACACGCCATATATCAACTCGGACTCGGGTCAAAACGAGAAACGAATGACCGGACCGCTGAATAGGCAGGTAGAAAAAACGGTCGTTTATCATTTTTATGTTTGGGCAGTGTGACGGCCAATAAGGATGACATGAAATTATTTACTAATTTTTGGGAGAGGGACTATATAATATTGGTAAATATTTATTTTGATTTTAAATGGAATAAAAATGATACCATTTCAGTTTTAATAATTAGGTGCTTTGAAGCAAACCGTACGATTTGCACCTCCTTTATCTGAGATTGAAAGTTCATCAAATTTTCAAAATTTGAAATATACATTTTACTCGCGAAATAGTAGATATCTGTTGGATTTCCATTGTCTTTATTTATTTTTTTTTTGTTGAATATCACCCTTAGCTACATGACTATTTGTACTAAAAGTAGATGCAGTGGAGTGACTGCGATGGGTGCAGTCATGCCTGCTATGGCAAAATCCCATTTTTTTATGCTGCATTTAATTTTAGTTATATATATATATATATATATATATATATATATATATATATATATATATATATATATATATATATTTATATATATATATATATATATATATATATATATATATATATATATATATATATATGAATAGTTTGGTTATTCCGGGTTTCAATCCGTTCGTTCAAAAAAAAGTTTTCACGACGTTTCGCCAAAATCTCATTTGGCATTTTCAAGTGCGGTTCGTCTCGTTACTCGCTGAGAACTGATGGTGGCCTCAGAAATTCTTCATATATATATATATATATATATATATATATATATATATATATATATATATAAATCTCTAGACGAGGTACAAGCGACTCTGGATGAAATGGATGTAAAAACGATTAAAAAGGAAACATTTTTAATTAGGCAATCCAGAGTTGAATTACTTTTTAATCGACTTCTAGGGACGTTCTTAATTCGTCGACTATGTATGTTTTCTTTTTATGTATGTACACCGATTACTCCGGAACAGCTGAACCGATTTGAATGAAATTTTTTATGTTATGTAAAGGAAGTTGCTGCGGTGGTCCCATATTTTTTTAGTTGAAATTGGTGCAGTAAAATCCAAGATGGCGCTTACAATATGGCGGCCAAAAAAATTAATTTTGTCCGATTTTCTCCAAAATTGGTATGGAGGAATTTTCGGGATTGTACCCAACGAATCTGAAATTATTTTTTTAAAATTCAAAATGGCGGATCCAATATGGCGGAAATTTTTTAAATTTAATCCGATTTTCTCCAAAATTGGTATAGGGGAGTTTTCGGGGTCGCATATGACGAATATAAAATAATTTAAAAAAAATCCAATATGGCGGACGAAAAAAGCAATTTTGTCCGATTTTCCTCAAAATTGGTACGGGGGAGTTTTCGGGGTTGTATATGACGAATCTAAAATAATTTTTAAAAAATTCAATATGGCGGATCCAATATGGTCGACAAAAAAATCAATTTTGTCCGATTTTCTTCAAAATTGGAACAGCGGAATTCTCGGGGTCGTATATGACGAATCTAAAATAATTTTAAAAAAATTCAATTTGGCGGATCCAATATGGCCGACAAAAAAATCGTTTTTGTCAGATTTTCTCCAAAATTGATACGGAGAAGTTTTCGGGGTCGCATATGACGAATCTAAAGTAATTAAAAAAAAATTCAATATGGCGGATTCAATATGGCGGACGAAAAAAAATCAATTTTGTCCGATTTTCTCCAAAATTGGTATGGGAAAGTTTTCGGGGCCTCACATAAAGAATCTGAAATTATTTTTTTAAAATTCAATATGGCGGATCCAATACGGCGGACAAAAAAAAAACAATTTTGTCCGATTTTCGCCAAAATTGGTACGGGAGAGTTTTCGGGCTCACACATGACGAATCTGAAATTATTTTTAAAAAATTCAATATGGCTTATCCAATATGGTGGATAAAAAATTAATTTATTTTCTTTAAATATCGATATTGGAAGATTTTGAGGTTTATATTACTAATCTAAAATTAATTTGAAATTTGAGATAGTGGATTTACTATGACAGACTAAATATTCGTTTGACACAATTTCACTGGTATTTGGAGAACTCTAAGAATCAAAGAATTTTTAGTGGTTCATTTTAGGGTGATTTATAATTATGGATAAAATGGGTATTTTTTTGCCATTTTGGAGTCATTGCGAGGTACACTAATCTCGATTAGCACTTACTTCAAATAATTTATGAATATCAAAATAATTTCAAAACTAAAAATCGAAAAATAAAATTTTTATAAAAAAATTGAACCGACTTCTAAAAGTGTGCTAAAAAGTGAAAAATAACTAGAAATTTAAATATGAAATTGAAATTTTTGAAGTCGGCGCCAAATTATTTCTAAATGATATAAATAACTACTAATATATACAAATTATGGTAAAAAAGCAATTACAAATAAAGAATTTTTAATCTTTTTATGCGAATCACGTTTTGTCAGGTATTAGTTTGGCGCCGACTTCAAAAAGTTCAATTTCATATAAAAATTTCTAGTTATTTTTCACTTTTTAGCGCACTTTTAGAAGTAGGTTCAATTTTTTTATAAAAATTTTATCTTGTTCTACTACTCACTGTAATAAATATAACTCACTCCTATTCCGCAGGATCATTGCAAATTACACAAAAAATAATCAAATTAAAAATCATTTTCAGTCTCTAAACATATTTATATACCCCATAAGACTTAACATGGATCAGATTTCCGACATATTAACATGACATTTACGTTCAGTCATTTAATATCTTTCACAAAAGTTTCTTTAGTAAAATTTACATGAAAATGCATTAAGCTTTAATAAATACGAAACCTGTGAACTTTGCTTGAGGTTGGATATCGTATAAAAGGCTTTAGCAGTATATAATATAGAGCTAGAGCGACTCAATAAGACTGTGCATGCATGTATTATAATTATGACTTTATTAGCATATATATTAACTTCAGTTTTAATGTATAACTTAAAAGAGAATGTAGTCAACACGAGATTCGTAATCTTAGAGTAATAGTGTTATATAAAATAAAATTAAACTCGACTTCCGATTGTGATGTTCATCCGTTGGAAGATCGTTGCCTTTCCACATATTAGCTTCTAAAGAGCCTATATATATATATATATATATATATATATATATATATATATATATATATATATATATATAACAATAATTTATTTTGAGTAGGACTCTTTTTTTTACAATTGTGACTTGATCTAAAAATTTACTTTATTATTTGAGCGTAATTGATTATAATCGTTCGCTACACTTAACTTGTACTTGCACTGAGGAGCATAAATCGAATATAGGTTTGGTTAAGACGCAATTTGTCGGTTCCCATGCCATATCAGCTTTCTTTGGAAAATAACAGGATGTTACTCAACATTGTCTGTGTTTACTGGCATATTTATGGTATTTGAGAAAATTGTTTTTGTAATTTGAATAAAGTCAGAGTTTTCACTAAACTAACTGCATCGTTAAGAAAAACAAATATTATGTTTTAAGAATTATTTACAGCGTATATGCAACGTCATCATGTTATCAATAAGCAACTTAGAATAATATACAATATGAGATATATTTTTGATATAACACATACACATACAAACACCTGTATATATATATATATATATATATATATATATATATATATATATATATATATATATATATATATATATATATATATATAAAGAGAGAATTTGTATGTGTCATTTTAATGACGATTAGAGTAGCGAATTCGTATATAGAGTATTGATATATTCCTTTTTTAATTTACCGTCGCACCACCACATGGCCGTTTTATACAACATTGTTGATTTGTATTATTCTTATATTATTAAGTGATCCATCAAGATGTCGCCACTGTGTCTTATTTGCTGGTGTACAACCAAGAGAACTGTTTATAGGACACGGATACGAGATGATAGGTCATACCGAATGTAATGGCCTGACGAGTCCCATATTAGGACGAAACAGCGCTGTCGTTATTTTTCGGACCCGGAGTTTTATCATATTATTGATATATATATATATATATATATATATATATATATATATATATAGACATAGTTTTTTTATAAATTTATATTTTTTCCTTCTGAATTTTCTTCTTAAAGATTATTATGTTTTTTCCTATTTTTTGCTTTTTATAAAAAGAAATCTATCCATATCAATTGCATACCAAGTATCATAATTGAATTTATTTTTAACATACACACAAAACTACTTTCAAGGTATGTACTATTTTATAATTTTCACTATTTTAACCTGTTGTATTGTTTTAAATTTTAAACTTTAAGACTGTTGTAAAATCTGTTTTATGTTTATTAATTTTAACTAAATTAAAAATATAAATGTAATGTGTAATTACTGTGATATATGTTTATTATAAAAAAAATTTGTAATTTTTGAAGAAGCTCACTATGTAGAGCGAAACGTCAGAAAAATTGTTGTCCTTTGTTTCTCTAATGAAAAAACTTATACCCAAGAAAATATTACAAATATATATATATATATATAGTTTTTTATAAATTTATATTTTTTCCTTCCGAATTTTCTTCTTATCTTTTTTAAGATTTGTTGTTTTTGTAATAATATATTCTTTTTATAAGCTTTCTAGCCTTTTTCAGCTTTATATTATTAGCTAAAATAAATTTATACAATGATTTATATACATACAAATTATTTGAGGTCAAGAGACTTTTTGAGTTAAAAAGAAATGCGATATTTTGCAGTAAATCATTGTACAAAATGTCAAAGGAGACTACATTTCTCTGGATGTAATACGTAATGTTGTAGGTCTCCTATTTCTCCGCATTCACAATTTTCATCTACTTGCAATACAATTTTCTTTATGTGTTTAGAAACGGGGCGGTTTTTTAATCGAGACATGATTGATATAGCTTTGATTTGTTTCTTCAATCTCTTTTTTGGATTTTAGGATATAAATGTTTATCTTTTTTGACCTTAAGATTAAATTGCTAATGCCAATTCTTAAACGTTTTTAATTTTGTCTAAATTATAAGAATTTTATAGTTACCTGTACATAATAGAAAAACTTCCAAGAAGAAAGAATTTTGAACGCCAATGTTTGTAGCCAGTATTTGGCGTTTTCCGACTACGCGACGTCCGTCGGAAGTGATAAACGAGGGTGCGGGCCCCCGAGGGATGCCATTTATGCGGGGAGAGAAACCCACCCCTGCCGCCACCGCCAGCGCCATTTTGACTGGAACACGGTCGATTGACCAGGCGGACCAATGGCATTATGGGCTGACCTGCAACTATCCTTATTTATCCACCGCAACGAACTTTCGAGCGAGGGTGTTATTGACCGGAGGTCAAGTGAACTGGAATTTTAAGGGAAATATTTCCGAGAATTTTGTAAGGCTGAAATTTGATTCTGCGATTGGGGAGAAAATTTTTAATATTTTATTTGACTTAAAATATTTTTTACAAAGCGTAAAGATGATTTATTATGATCCTTAAAAGACATTGTTGATATTTTTGCTTATAAACAAATAGATTATCTCGGCAGATTTTTTTTGGACTTTTTTTGCAATACATGGTTTGAAAGTACTTGGAAAGACGCTTCTTTTCGTGGAAAAAAATTTCAAATCCGTCAACTGGTTTTCGAGATACAGACTGTCAAAGTTGACAGCCTGTTACAGTGAATCTATAAAGGATGTAGACCTGATTCTTGAACCAAAAACTTTGTCTTGCCGAGTCCCTTTTTGCTACAAATATTTAAATATTTAAGTTATCGGAAACTTCAATAAAAAATGAAAAGAATATCATCCATACGCGTGAAAAATGAAAAAAAGAAGGTGGGGAGCTCTCATTTTAAAATTGAATTCGAAGATTCAAAATACATATCTGAAAAAAATTTTCATTTTCTCGGCTTCTAATGGAGCGATTTTGATCATTTTTTTAAACCGATCTACAGCGAATAATGGAGCTCAAATATCATTATACCATGTGCCCCTCATGCATTTATTTTGTAACAAACAAATGACGTTATTAAAAATTATTAAAAAATGGTTTATCAAACGTTTACGAGAAAAGAGATAGCCTTATTGTGGAAACAGCGATAAATTTTGCTTCTGATGGTAAACCTGCTATTATAGTAGCGGAAGATATCGACGTTCTAGTAATACGGACATTACGAGTAAGTGGAAAGAAAAACATTTATTTTTGGAAGAAGAGTAAAGGCAAACTTTGGAAGTAGATGTCAGAAGAGCTTTCGTTTCTTTGGTAGGTTTTATTTATGCCTTTTCTGGCTGCGATACATCTGCAACAACTGCATTTTATAACCAAGGAAAAAAAATGAAAACTTTTATTTAATGACGTAGACTTAAGAAAAGAAGCTTTAATTTTCAACCAAACTTCTTCTTCTTTAGGTGCCGTCTTCGTTCCGAAGGTTGGCGATGATCAGAGCTATACGTATTTTCGAGACTTCTGACCTAAACAGCTGGTTATTGCTGCAATTATACCATTCTCTTAGATTTTTTAACCAAGAGTTTCGTATTCTTCCTACAGATCTCTTTCCCATAATTTTTCCCTGCATAATAGTTCTCAGTAGTTGATATCTTTCTCCTCTCGTAACGTGTCCCAGGTATTGTAATTTTCATTTTTTAATTGTAAGTATGACCTCCTTTTCTTTATTCATTCTCCTCAGTACTTCAGCGTTTGTGATTTTCTCCACCCATGATATTCTTAACATTCTGCGGTACATCCACAATTCAAAGGCTTCCAACTTGTTAATATCGATCTTTTTAAGCGTCCATGCCTCCATTCCATAAAACAAAACTGACAGTAGGTAACATCTTGCCAGACGAACCTTTAATTCAAGACTCAGGTCTCTGCTACAGAACACTCTCTTCATTTTCGTGAATACGGCTCTTGCTTTCTCTATCCGGATTTTGATTTCTTCAGAGCTATCGTTGTTTTCATTGATGACGGTGCCTAAATAGTTGTATTTTCTGACGTGTTCTATATTTTGACCCTGTATGCGTATATCAGGGACATTTTGGGTTGATTTGGATATTAACATGTATTTTGTTTTTCTTATGTTTAGTGACAGTCCATATTCTTCACTGACTGTTGCTACTCTATTGACTAAGGTCTGGAGATCCTCGAGTGTTTCTGCGATAAGTACTGTGTCATCGGCGTATCTGAGGTTGTTTATTAAAATTCCATTTATTTTAATACCAACGAATTGGTCAATAAGTGCTCTATTCATTATGTCCTCAGAGTAAAGATTGAACAAGGTTGGTGAAAGTATACACCCTTGTCTCACTCCTCTTTTTATTTCGACTTCTTCAGTCGTCTCATGCTCCACTCGCACTACTGCTTTCTGATTGTAATAAATATTCGATATAATTCTGATGTCTCTTTTATCGAGGTGTTTTCCGTCAATAGACTGATAAGGTGATTATGTCTCACTTTGTCAAACTAATTATTCCCAATACAAAATAAAAAAATGCGGGCTTCAAAATCATAGCTGTAATGTACGGTGGGAAAAGAAGCATTAATATAAATTTAAATGAGCTGTAATGCTTGTGTTTTAAGAAGAAAAGTAGAAAGAAAAACTTTAATTTGACCCAGTTCCCGGCGACAGAATCTGCAGCTGCACAGAATTACTACAGAGTTTACTATCAGGTGCAGCAATGGCTTGGTAATAATGAATTGAACCCAAAAGACTATGGTTGAGAAGTGCAAAAATCATGTTTAGAACCAGTTGAAACCACAGATATACTGTTGCCAGATAGTCTATTGAAAAAATAAGCTGTAAAAGTGTAAAAGAGTGTTCCAAATTATGCGGCTGTATTAAGCATGGATTAAAATATACTAATTACTACTCAAACTGCAACGGACAAACTTGCAAAAATGCACAAAATCAATATATTGAAAATCTAATTAATTTTGAAGAAGTTGACAGAGAAATAGAAAATGACTGTCTCGATATCGATATACGATTAGATCACGAAGATTTCAATGAAAATGATAATACGGACATTTCACAGTCTAAGAGAGCCCGATTGAAATGAAAAAAAAATTGACATCCACGAAACCCCGATACTTTACAGATAAGCCCTGATCTAATATTATTATATTATAATTTTAGATCAAAAACAGAGACCGACACACATGAGAAAAAGTCTGTTCAAAATTCTGTCTCTATATTAATATTTGGTGTTTCATGAATACCTGTGTAGCTGTTGCTGCTAAATCCGCGCTATGTTCATAAGGAAATATAAAGTTCTTAGGATTCTAAATAAATTTTCTGTTTATTAACATTTTTTAATTATTTAAATACCATAACATATTAAATAACCTAATTTCTGAAATGTATTTCCTTTTTATATTTTTTCATTTCTTTAAAAATACCTAATAATTAGCAGACACCGTTGAGAATTATTTCTCATTTTCATGCAAAGTAAATTCTTATAAGCATCCGACCAAGGTAGTTTTAGACGTGGCGGCATTCTTATTACATTTCACAAAGCAATATATCTATTATTCTAATGCTTTGTATTCAATATTTGTAGTACCCAAGGCATTAATAAATATATTGTGTTCTATCTATGTTTACGAAGGAATTTACTACTATATATTGCCGTGTTTTTATCAGGACTGCATAGGTTAGAAATTTCAATATAAAAATGTCAAAATATTTAGATGTTTGTTTTGATTGTTGACGGTTTGAGTTCAGGCATCAAGTTCTACAGATAATATCTAGCCGGAATATTACGAAAGTGTTTTTTTTAATAAACAATTTATCGTTTTCTTGAGCCATTCAATACATGTATCAGTATTTTTTTATATTCTTGAGGCTAAGTTCATATGTGGATGTCAAAGAAAATAATTTTTTGACAATTAGCCTTTTGTTTAAGGCATTATTAAAAAAAAATCCTTAATTTAACAAGGCATTTTTTTGTGAAAAACCTAAAATGCTAATAAAAATACCTAAAAACAATTTTTCAAAATCATTTCAGAGAAACACATTTACCGATAAAAAATTTTAATAATTTAAGAAATATTTATTATGAAAAAAATTGTATTAATAAAACAGGATTAGTTTTTTCAAAACCACAATTTTTACAGTTTACCTCTCTAAATTGAAATAAAAATTACAAGGTCGGGTGCGTAACTGTGTCTTTGTGAAAATTGAATATTTTTAAAATTATGTTTATTTTTTTAATTGTTTTTTAAATCTTTCAGTTATCATGTTATATTTTAACCATGTTTTATATAATTTTAACTGTTTTACGTTGTTGATAAAAGAAAATACATTATTAAATTAAGGGAAAAACAATTTTGAAAAAGCCTTAAACAAAAGGCGAAACGTCAGAACACGTTGTTTTCTTTAACAGCCACGTATGAACCTAAGCCCTAAACTTTGACCTTAAAGATTATGTTGAAGTCTAATTGTTTCTTAAATGGAAATGTACTTTTTTCCTTGGAGGAAAAAAGGTAGAAAAAATATAAATTACTTAGAGGTTTGTAATTACATCTAAATGTTATTTGGTGGTCAAATATAATTTCTCGTTGAAGGAATGCATAGTCTGCCGAATATTTCTGAAATCAAGGGTTTTCGGGAAAAAAAAGTGAATTCAAAATATATATGAAACTCTTTACATTCATAGTTTCTTTCCTTAGCCTCTTAGTTTCTGAATTATTCAACGGACCTTGGATTCTTTGAATGGGTGAGTGTATTTGACCCGCTTTCAAATGACCTGTAGATGTTAGTAAAACCTATATATATATATATATATATATATATATATATATATATATATATATATATATATATATATATATATATATATATATATATATATATATGTATATATATATATATATATATATATATATATATATATATATATATATATATATATATTTCTATAATATTTTTTCATTAGAAAACCAAAAGATGACAATTTTTCTGACATTTCGCTCTACATGGTGAGCTTCTTCAAAGTTATGGTCTATTTTCTTTCATCATATATATATATATATATATATATATATATATATATATATATATATATATATATTCTTCATTGCAATGACGTTGTATTTTCGGTATTTTGGATGATTTGAAAAGAAATTTAAAAATCATCCAGAAGCTGTGAATGTACTATACCAGTCTAGGATTATTTTGTTGTGTTCACTATAATAACAGACACTGAGTGTATGTACCTGTATTTGTAGTGTAGTGTATCTTTTAAATAGTAGTTGATTGTTTTTTTAAGTAAGGGGAAAAAGTTCTTTTATTGAAATTTATTATTATTGCCATGTTGAGCGTGCTGGGTCTGACCGTTCAAGAGAAACTCTAGTCTGTAAGTTAATGTCATTTATTTTGTTTGTTTCAATTTGTTAATTTCTTTGTAATATTTTGTAGTTTTACTCCTGATGAAGACATGAATATACGTTGAAATATTGAGTAATAAAGGAAACAGTTTTTATTTCATTTAAAGACCGCATATCCGATATCTTTTTCCTAAATCTCTTTCTCTCTCTCTCTCTCTCTCTCTCTCTATATATATATATATATATATATATATATATATATATATATATATATATATATATATATATATATATATATATATATAATATAAAATAGAATAAAATATTGGCGAAGCGGACGTGAAAATTTGTCAATCTACATGATTCTCGTGTTAAAAAGTGCGGAGCACTCCAAAATATGGAAAAATTCCGGGTCCGACAGATGGCGACAGCGCTGTTTCGTCCTAATATGGGACTCGTCAGGCCACCGCATTCGGTACGAACCATCATCTCGCCTTTGAATCGTATAAAGCTGAATTTAAAATTAAAAAACAGCAAACAAGACGATAAAGGCGAGATTTCGATGGTCCACTTGATAATACAAGAACCACACAGATTAACAAAGTTTGTAAAAGAACCGTCATATGGTGGCGCGACGGTGAATTAAAACAGAAATATGTAAAATCGAGTACACAAACTTTGTTAATCTGTGTGGTTCTTGTATTATCAAGTGGACCATTGAGATGTCGCCTTTGTCGTCTTGTTTGCTGTTTTTTAATTTTAAATTCAGCTTTATACGATGCAAAGGCGAGACGATGGTTTGTACCGAATGCGGTGGCCTGACGAGTCCCATATTAGGACGAAACAGCGCTGTCGCCATCTGTCGGACCCGGAGTTTTTCCATATTTTGGAGTGCTCCGCACTTTTTAACACGAGAATCATGTAGATTGATAAATTTTCACGCCCGCTTCGCCAATATTTTATTCTATTTTATTTTAAATTACACGGACAAAAACTTATCTACTTACATATATATATATATATATATATATATATATATATATATATATATATATATATATATATATATATATATATATTTGGAAAACTTTTTCTAGCGAAATATTCTTCATTAAGACATACATTGAAATTTGTTTTACTAGTTTAAGAAATTATCTCGTTTCATGAGGGTCCTGTTTAGAAATATCTGGTTTTATTACGAACGTTGACTTTCGTTTCTTCTACTGGTTATATGAGAGAATCCAATTATTATGAAAAACCATATTTTCACATGTCCCATTTTTATCTAAAAATTTTCATTCCTTTCATTTTAAAAGTAAAGGTAACGTATTTTAACTTCCAATTTATTATATTTATTCCAATATATAATTTCAAGAATTTACAGATACCAGTTTTCATCAAAATTCAACCTTATAAAATTTTTAGCCCGCCATCTTAAATTTGACATTTTGAAATACTTCAAGATGCATCCTCCTCATGAAATAAATAGATTATAATTACTTTTATCACATCCTAAATGCAACATTCCCTATCTTTAAAAATTCAACTAGAAACTAATTAAAAATTGCCTTTGTAGATCTCGTTTCCTTCTCCCAACTTTCGTTTTCAATTTAAAAGTTGAAAAGTATTTGTTTTACGTTTTAAACTTTCTAAAGCGTCAAGAAGTTTATCAGAAAACTTTCTCTTTTTAATCGACTTAGGATGCTTATCGGTAGTCTATATTCAAATCAGAAAAAGCTAATATGTGATTTGGAGGAACAAATATAGAAAAACACCGTGAAAATAAAAAAAAAACCTGTTTTGGTAAAAAAATCTCTTTACTTCTAAATAATTGTCAGGAAATAAAATGAATTAAGTATAGACAAATCTTCCCGAAAACATTGTCGTCCATTAACACTCAAAATTCAAATTCTGTTGAATGTATTTTTTTTGCTAAAACACATTAATAAGTCTGTGAGAATAATATTTATAGGTTGTAATTACAGTAAAACAATTTTACACTTTCCACAAATTTTTTAATTTTAATTTTAATCACTCGACATGTTTCGCAAACACTGTTGCTTCTTCAAAGGAGTATTACAAAATGAACATTAAAAGATAAAAACAAAGTGGTCTTGATACAGGTAAAATAAGGTTTACAATTCAGAATAAGAGGAAATTCCATAATTATATTTCCAAGAAAAGTTAAGGATAACTAAACAGGTTCAATAAGGGTGATGGGTCTAAATCTATTTGGTCATTAAGCAAATTATTGGAATTTTTGAGTTTATTTATTTCCAGGGATTCAAGCAAATTTAGTTTTAAACCTTTGTTTTCAATGTGTAATATGTCATAATTATTGTTGAAGGTATGGTTTTCTTCTATTAAATGATTGGAATAGTTAGAATCAGTTTTATTTTTTATATAACTAATGTGATGTTCATTAACACGTTTATTAAAGTTTCTACCAGTCTGGCCTATATAAACTTTAGGACAATCATTACATTTTAATTTGTAAACACCGCAATTGTTTCCTTTGTTTGATTTGGTTTTACTATTTTTGATGTGTTTACCTAGAGTATTAGTGGTTTTGAAAGCTATATTAATATTCAAGTTTTTCAGAAATTTACTTATTCTATTGCTAATGTGGCCTAAGAAAGTAATTACTTTATATTTATTATTGTTTTCTTTTTTTGTAGGAAAAACTAAGTTTATGGCTTTATTATATAGTTTTTTATTTAGTATTTTGTCTATTATTTTTGGGGAGTAACCATTATTTATAGCAATTTGTTTAATGATGTTTAGTTCATTTTGAAAGTTGATTTTGTTAAGAGGTAAAGATATCAATCGATGTATCATACTGAAAAAAGATGCTAGTTTATGTTGTATTGGGTGTGAATATGTATTGTGGATTGTAATATCAGTATGGGTGGGTTTATGATAAATAGAAAAGTCATGCTTATTGTTTGTTCTTTTAATTGTTAAGTCTAAAAAGTTGATAGAGTTATTGAATTCTTTTTCTATTGTAAATTTTATGTTGTCGTGTATGTTGTTAATAAAATTTAAGAAATGGTCTAATTGTCTGTCTGTACCCGTAAAACAAGCTAAAACATCGTCTACGTATCTAAACCAATAGATAAATTTATTAAAAAGGGGGTTTTTTGAAATAATTGATTCAATATGGTCCATGAAAATTTCCGCTAGGAGAGGGCTTAGAGGGTTACCCATGATAAGTCCTTCCTTACTGGTGTAAAATTCATCGTTAAATTCAAAATAATTTTGATTCAAACAACTTTCTAAAGCATAAAGAATTTCTTGATTTTTAATCACATTGTCATTTTTCTTAATTAAAAGTTTTTTAACAAGTTCTATTGTATGTTCAATAGGTATACTAGGGAATAGATTGGTAACATCAAAGGAAACAAATTTGGCGTTATTTGGTAGATTTAAGTGTTTAATTTTTTCGACCAGATCGTAGGAATTTTTAATAGAATATTTAGCAGAGAAATTTGTGTTAATTTTTATAATATCAATTAAATATTTTGAGAGTTTATACGAAGGGGCAGTAAAGAAAGATACTACTGGTCTAATTGGGTTTCCAATTTTATGAATTTTTAAGAGAAAGTACAGTTTGGGAGGTTGTGGGTTCATTAGGGTAAATTTGCGTAAATCCCAGTCTGAAAACAAACTTTTACAGTTTTGTATAACTTGTTTTATAATTTTTTGATATTTATTAGTGGGGTCTATTTTTAGTTTTATGTTTAGGCCAGACTGGTAGAAACTTTAATAAACGTGTTAATGAACATCACATTAGTTATATAAAAAATAAAACTGATTCTAACTATTCCAATCATTTAATAGAAGAAAACCATACCTTCAACAATAATTATGACATATTACACATTGAAAACAAAGGTTTAAAACTAAATTTGCTCGAATCCCTGGAAATAAATAAACTCAAAAATTCCAATAATTTGCTTAATGACCAAATAGATTTAGACCCATCACCCTTATTGAACCTGTTTAGTTATCCTTAACTTTTCTTGGAAATATAATTATGGAATTTCCTCTTATTCTGAATTGTAAACCTTATTTTACCTGTATCAAGACCACTTTGTTTTTATCTTTTAATGTTCATTTTGTAATACTCCTTTGAAGAAGCAACAGTGTTTGCGAAACATGTCGAGTGATTAAAATTAAAATTAAAAAATTTGTGGAAAGTGTAAAATTGTTTTACTGTAATTACAACCTATAGTTATAATGAATTTCCACCAAGTAAAAGCCGAATCTATAGTTTTAGAATAATATTTCTTTACAAGCCTATATATATATTTTCTAATTTAAAATAATAAAAGTTCTGCTTATTTTCAGTACTGTATTTGTAGTAAATACATGTCAAAATATACTAAATTGTTGAAAAACAGTTTGTTCTAAAGTGTATGGACCTATAATGAATTTAAAAACCACCAAATAGCCTTTAAAATCTCCATCGTACGTGTCTTGAATTCCATTCTAAATTCAAAATATGCGCTCAGAATATGCATCGTCGTTTTCTTTTATAGACTTTTAAAAAGTACAAGAGAGATAGACTTTTGTTTGGGTAACCACTGGTTTTCTTAGCGCTAAAAATTCAGCAGCTTATCTCAGTGATGGCAGACAATGATCAAATAAAATATTAAGAAGGAACATGATTTTTACGCGATTTTCGTGTGGGGAGTTTCAAGCAAGGTGCAAAAAAAAAGGATATTTACTTAAAATTACTTTTTTTAAATTTTCACTGACTCAGCATAAAATTCTTTATATTTATGTAGTACCTAAAAAAATAGTATGAAATTGAAACCGTAAATAGATTATATATTGTACACTTGCGACAGTGGGTAAATCTAAAAATAAGTCGAAAACATGAAGTGTTCTAATTTCGTCGAATAAAGATTCCTCAATATGCCTCGTGATATCGTAGGTGAAACGTTGGATAATAATTCTAATTTGACACGGTCTAAACCCAAGAACCATGGTTTTTAACTTGACTAAATAAGTTATTTGGAGGGAACAAAAAATCAGTGCGATGATTGTTACTCTTGCTTAGTTTATTTACATGGTTTTAACAGAAAAAAAATGATCTCACCTGATCTGGTATGCTCTAAAAGACCAGCTTTATTCAAAATAAGTTCCGGATGCTTTTTTTTGTGAGCCACTGGATCTTTAAAAATTCTAATTGAGTAAAATAGAAAATAAGCAAGTTGACCCATGTTAATGCGTTGATTGACACTTGATGAACTTTTTAATGGATTAGCAAAGCAGCTATATGAAATTTCCATATTTTCTCTGTTTGTGGGATAGCAATGCTGAACATTAGACTGGAGAATATTTGATAGATGGGAAGCAGAATATTATAAGAATAATTTTACTTGTTAAAGAAAAACTAATTTTGCCTTTATTTCACAAAATGTTGGACTAACGAAACAGTATTTAAATGCATTGAACACAAATGCTGATATTTTCTAAGAACCTCTAATTATGTCCTTATAGAAGATACGTCAACATAGACATGTTTTTTCGAAGTTAGTAAAAACATTTCTAAGAATAATAATAAAATTATTGTAAATTTGTTCTAGACATTCAGGAAAATTTCGGAGAAATTGATTGTAATATAAGTATCAAAGTCCATTATCTTGACAGTCATTTGAAGAAATTTACAGAAAATCTTTTTAGTTTGAATTTAGGACATGAAAAAATATGAAATAAGGATACCAGTGCCGATAAAATAAACTCATGATGACTGATTACTGCTGGGGTTTCATTCTAAGAATTGAAGAAATCATAACCAAGAAGCTTTCTCCACATCCAATAAATTCCTTCAAGTTTAAAAATAAGATAAAATCGCATTTCATGGACAATGATCATTTCTTGTAAACTATCTATGAAGTTATAAGAAAAATCAACATATTTGAAGTCAACTTGAGTATTCATGAAAACAAATTCACTGTAGACCTGTATTTTAGAATAAAACTCTTCCAGATATGCATAAAAAATCGACATAATCTTCGTACGAGGTAACAAAAACAGAAGTTAAAGGACGATTACAGAAATGAATATAAAATAATACCAAAATTTTCAAAATCAATCGGGAAATGATTGGGAGAAGATAATAATTTTTAACTACCTCACAAACACCGTGTGCCCAATAATTAAATTTTCTTGCTCCATTACCCACACTGTTCGCCAATAATAATTCAAAACGAAAGGGTCATTTGTTCCCTAATAACTGACCATCGGTCAAGCCAATGGGGAGAAATTTGACATAACAAAGAACATTCTAAAATTACAATAAACTACAAAGGGGTCGGTTATTTCAGGCCATTGGTCCATTTTAAACAGAAGGAAGGGTAACACAACAATTAAGGCATTTCTTCATATAAAATTAGTTTGGAGGAAAGAGAAGTTAACTGGAAATAATAATAATTTTAATCAATATATTGGTCATTCTATTTAAATCTTAAAAAAAAGGAAAAGAATTAGTTCCCATACTAGTTATGATTTTAAGGAAACTTGGTAAGAATCTGCTCTTAAAGGTTACCATCATTTGATTAATATTCAATTGATCTTCAATTAACAAGTATCGAAAATGCCGAATGGACTTCTGCAGGTCTCTCTTTCTCTCTCTTTATATATATATATATATATATATATATATATATATATATATATATATATATATATATATATAGTATATTTTTTTTATTCTTTTCTTGGACTTTCAATGATATATTTTTATTTGTTTGTCTTTCTCGGTTTTATGGTCTATTGAAAAATTAAATCAAAACGTAATAGTATTGGTGTACTTTTTATATTTCATTATTATGATTAACGTTGCGGTAATTTTTTTTACCTTCTTCAGAATTTACAGGGTGTTAAAAATATAAAGCATTTTTTTATTAAATTTAATATTATGTTATATTAAGAAATTATTTTTCATAAAATCACAGTATAAAGATGACTATGTGGGTCATCTTGAAGTTAAAGTAGTACTGAAAGAACCAAATGGGATTTTTTTAGGGTAATAAAGATTGTTTTGGCCATTGAGGGTTTAAGAGGTTTAGTCGGAAAGTGTAATGCGTTTTTGATTTTAAAATTACGTTTTATAGTAGTTATTTTACTTCGAACATACCCCTGTAGAAGTAGCATAACGTCAGAACTAGGGCCCGGTTGTTTGAACGCTGAATAACGTAATAATATTTTTATTTATATTTGAAAAAGTGTTGATAAACAGTAGATATTTAATTTCTTGGTACAGACATGCCGATTTTATGCTATCCTTTTCTAATTGCATTATTTAAACGAGTATCATCGGTACGTCCTTCGAACATACCCCTGGGTACGTCAATTCTGAAAACAAAGTATGAATATATGGTTGCCTAAATTTTTATTATTGTTATTTTCAATATGTAAACAATCTAACAATATTTACCGATAAAAATAAGTTTTTAAATCCTCTTTTTGTTAATATTAATTGTAAACTTCGCATTTATAGTAATTTCTAACACTTAAAAACACCGAAAAAAGTCACGGCAAGCAATTAAACTGAAAGACAAGATATGTAAATATGTTTATGTCTGTCAAACATCAAAAAAGCGTCTCTCCCACCGACCATAAATAGCCTTCAGACAAATCTATTGTTGTTTATATCTAGAGTATGATCGAAGTTATTTTATAATATTGTTACATATTTTGTTAAGCTGTTTAGTATCTGTCTTAGAATTTACTGCATTTTTTTTGTAGCGCTCTCATTTCTAAAATTTCTCTTTTTTTGTCTGGTTTCCAGTTTTTAAAATTTTGAATCTCTCAAAATCAAGAGAATGGTGGTTTTCCATACTATGTGTTGTTAACGCCGTTTAATTTTTTTTGTCGTATTTATGTCCGTTTATTCTGTTTTTTAAGTGTTGGTTTGTTTGTCCTATGTATTCAGCATTGCAATCTTAGCATGTAATACTGTAAACGACATATGTTATTCTTTTTCAAAAATATTGTTTATTAGGTTTTCGTGATAGCTGTTCACTTTTAAGGCTTCTTTTGCTTTTTGAATGGCCTGCTTTCCGTATCCAGAATATAATAGTTTAACGCTGCAATCTGCGAGGCCTATGACAACGGTTTTTTTGTGAGATAGAAGGTGGTGGGATTTAAAATGTAAATATCTGGTGGACCATGCCTTTTTAGTGTATCATTTTGTTTTTAAGGTGTTGTTAATATGGTATACTGCTAGATCAAGAAACATTATTTTATTTTCTTTCTCTTTTTCCATTGTGAACTGTTGTTTAGGGTGGTAAGCGTTAAATTTTGTTAATACTGAGTCGCATTGATTTTGGGGATTTTGCTGTGATACAGTCGTCAACATACCTATAGAAAAAGGGCAATTCGAACTAAAAATTTTGTGTTACATTTTTTTCAAGATCCTTTAACACAAGTTGTGCTATTACACTGAAAATGGAAGCTCTCATTGCGCGTCCTTCTATTTGTTTATAAAATATTCGGCGGTGTATGAAATTTGTTAAGTATATATATATATATATATATATATATATATATATATGTGCACTAAGCATTTTTAAGGCCACCCAGCACTCAGGGATTTTAAGAGAAGCTTTAAAAGAGTTTTAGGTATCTGTAAAAAATTCATAGATCAACAATTATAACGCTAACAATTTAATTTAAGGGTGTACATTCACTGACGTTAAAAAAATAAATTTTCTTGTTATTTTAAAAATTCACTATGCATTTTTAAGGCCACCCAGCACTCAAGGATTTTAAGAGAATCTTTAAAAGAGTTTTAGGTATCTGTAAAAAATTCATAGATCAACAATTATAACGCTAACAATTTAATTTAAGGGTGTACATCCACCGACGTTAAAAAAATAAATTTTCTTGTTATTTTAAAATTCACCATGCATTTTTAAAGCCATCCAGCACTCAGGGATTTTAAGAGAAGCTTTAAAAGGGTTTTAGGTGTCTGTAAAAAATTCATAGATTAACAATTATAACACTAACAATTTAATTTAAGGGTGTACATCCACTGAGGTTAAAAAAATAAATTTTCTTGTTATTTTAAAATTCACTATGCATTTTTAAGGCCACCTAGCACTGAGGGATTTAAAGAGAATCTTTAAAAGGGTTTTAGGTATCTGAAAAAAATTTATAGATCAACAATTATAACGCTAACAATTTAATTTAAGGGTGTATATCCACTGACGTTAAAAAAAGAAATTTTCTTGTTATTTTAAAATTCACTATGCATTTTTAAGGCCGCCCAGCACTCAAGGATTTTAAGAGAAGCTTTAAAATAGTTTTAGGTATCTGTAAAAAATTCATAGATCAAAAATTATGATCAGTTCAGGTTAGTTCAGGTTTTAATTGAAGACGGTAATATAGACGGACTAACTTACTAACAGTTAATGCTATTAAAGTTAAATATCTATGTATTAAAACAGAGCCAGAAGACAAAATTGTAATTTTTTGCTTAAGCTGTAACTACATATTTGAAATCGATATTCAACACAACGGATGATCAAGATCCACAAAATATGGTTATTATGGCTAGATAAGCAATTGGTTCCCTGAATTTAGTAGAAAAAAGAAATCATAATGTAGCCTCTACGAGACACTAATAAAAAGCACATTATTGTAACTATGTGGGACCTGGAAGATAGAAGACCGACATAAATTTGAAAGAATAAATGAAACTATGTAGAAAGAATAAAATTCACAATGAAGAAATGAGAAAGTAAATCGAATTAGAAGACTCAATAATGAAATTCGGCAGCAAATATGGCACGAACATGTTCAATGCATGGGTAATTACAGATTTTCAAAACAAAAACTCACATGGACACCGAAGAAAAAGAAAGATCTTTCAAAGAAAAATTAGATACAAGTAGTGAAAAAAGTCCTGAATGAAAGACATCTTACAAAATAACAGTGAAACTATTGATGATAATGAACGATGGACATCGAACACCGTCTTCTAAGCTAATCAAGCCCAAATTATTTGATTGATTACTCTTTTTCAATTCAAATACTTTTTCACTGCTAAAGAATAAATTCTCAAAATTTCCAGCTTTTCTAACCTTTAATAAAAAAGGTTTAATTTTCAGGTAATGTAAAATTTTTTACTTTTCTATTAATACCCAAACGACGTCATTAATGCCAATTTCTATAGAGCATAGATTAATTCGATGTAAGATTAATTCCAGTTTCTATTATTCTGTGTTAATTCATACCAAGTTATTGAATACAGAGTAATATCGATTTCTCATGAAGTATTGATATACTGCATACTTACTTGCCTAAACATATCAGCACAATATTTCACAAACACAAAGAATAAATAAAACACAAAATAATTCTTCCAAATTTTAATAATCAACAGAACAACATTCATCCATCCGATATACAAATATAAACCCAACTAAACCTACATTTTTAAACTGCACTATTTCAACTAAACAGCACACGGATTCTCATTGTACCATAATTTATTCTTTTTCTATAATGTATTATGCAAAGCCTTTTTCCTGTTGCTTTCCTTGTTTAACCCGTCTAAAGGCGCGGAACGTATTTATATACCTGTCTCTGTTAAGGTGACATGCCGAGTGACGCAAGGGTTGAATTTTGAATTAAAATGGGATGTATTGTTAGGTGGTGGGTTGGTAGGCCAGTTTTTAAGATAGTCTAAACAGGAAGTAAAAGGAAACCAGGTAACTTATTTAAAAAGTATTTTATGGAGTGGATGGACAGCATTATTATAACATAGCTGGTCAAAAAGAAAATCATTTTATATAATTAAGAAGCATGTAAGTTCTTTGAAGTTCAAATAAAAACGGTTGGATTATTTTTTCAACAAATTTTGCACATAAAAGTTAATATTGTAGATTAGATTTTACATGATGTTTGTGTCTATATTGGATATTTCCAGAGATTTTTCAAGAAAATGAGGATTTCTATTAAAGTTTATTTATCTCCCAAGAACAAAAATTAGAGTATTTTAGTATTTAAAAGGTTTTAAAGTGTTGGCACTTGTTATTGTTTGTTGTTGAGATAAAAATATGTCATTTATTAATTTACAATAAATAGCGTATCAACCTAACAGCTCCTATAAATAAAGATAAAGTGCTGAAACAAAATTTCCCAACTTCCTCATGACCCGAAGTCATCAATCAATTTCTTTGATTTATTGTAGTTTTGTTCTTAGTCTTTTTGTCAAGTAGGTTGTAGGAATTAAGAAGTTTACTTCAGAATATTGATTGTTCAATGTATTTTTAATAACTAGCCAAATTTAAAACCTGATCAGATGTTTTATGACTCTTAAACAATGCTTAACTATGAATAAAAGTTATTAAAATGTAGCTTCTTGTTAAATTTAAAAGCTTTGTCTCCATTTAGCTTGGAAAAATAAAATGCAGAACCCGCACTGAAAATTTTTTATCCTTTTATGATTGAGGGCTTACAAAATTTTAACAGAGATATCCCTTTTCACCTGAATGTGACGAGCCAGGCAGTATTGAAGTCCGTTTTAATAAAATTGATGAAACACTAAAAAATTCTTTAGTTAAAGAACACGGAGTAGACAACTTAAAAGCAGAGATACCTGTGTTTGCTTATTTGGGATAATATTTCACCCACATTGCTCTAAAGAACCTAAAGTGTAATGATTTCAAAATAAGACAAAATTTATGATGGCACCGTAAGAAGAAGATAGGTTTACAATATTTAAATGTCGTTTAAATTTCATACGTAAATTTAAAAGTATACAGATAAAAAAATCCAATATAAATCGGATAAAGATGTGTTGTTTTCATGACTCCGGGTGATGACCTCACAAATCAACGCTGCATCATTGTATTGTAGGTGTCGTTGATTAATCATGTATAATCACATTATGTCGGATGAAATTACGAATCCGTACAATAGTTTTTTTTCCAAGTTTAGTCTTTAGGGAGTTATATTTTATATTGTATCTTATTTTGATTTTTCTTAGTGTATCTAGAGAGTGCATCAGCACTGTTAGTATACTTCTTTGGTTATTGGCACCAGTCTATAATCCAGGAGCGGATCCAGCATCTCTCTTTGACGGGGGTCTATCATAAGATTAAAAAGATCGAAGATAGTGTCATCGTTTACCTTCTATATTACATTATATGTTAGAAATTAATGTGTTTTAAAAATTGTATGACTTTAACATTATTTCAAGCAAGTAACAGTAATAATATTGTTTGCTGTGGGTTCCGTCTGACATTTTGAATATTCTAAAACAAAAATTGATTCTTTATGACTTATGATATGATGCCAAAGGTGGTGTTTTGACTGAAATATGGCCATTTAAGAAAATTATGTTTTGCAGTTTAAAAGAACCTTTATTAATGGTGAAAACCCATTAATAAAAATAGACAAAAATTGTGCAGTGATGCATCGCAAATTACGTGATCATTTTATTTTGCATATTCAACCGTATATTTATAGTTGTTAATTTGAACCTATTATTCTTAATTTTGTTTTAAATAGTCAACTGGGAGATAAACTTTTTACCTAAAGTATTCTTGCCGAATGAATAGTATTTTTTGTATTAGGAAATAATAAAACTTTTGGTAGCATATCATTATTCTGAAACCGAGTTTCAAGAACCAATAGAAAAACTAGCTTTACGAAGATATATCCGTAATTATAATTTAAGCTCCGCTTAACATGAACCAAACTCATTTGCAAGTTGTCTAACGTATGTTCAACCCAATTATCCTGACATTAGCGACAGAATCCTGCCGTTGTCCCAGGACACGTTCCTGTTTCTCTTCTTGTCGAACATAGAGCCGTTATTGGCTTGGCAGAGAGTTACAATGGAGCGACAGCACCCGAGGAGTCCTCTGCAACTAATTAAACTTTGCAACCGGCAGCTTTAGTTTCGAAGCCCGGCTGAAGCTACGGAGCTACAAGAACACACACGGGGAGCTGTTTTGCCGCCCCCCTTTGCTCCCGAGAAACCGCACCTCAGGGACTTCCACACGTTGTTGGAAACGTGCCAAGGACGACGTAAGTTGAAGGCATGCGGTATTTGTAGTTTCTGTTGCTTAAAATAGATGAAAGGTGAATAATTATATAAGATCTCTTTGTTTTAATTATCAACAATTTAATACCTATTAAGTTTCTTATTTCTTGATTGTTAAGTTAATTTTAGGATTTACGTTGTTTCGCAAAAGGTTTGTTTTATTACAAATGGAAACCTTATAATATATAAATCACAATGACGTTTCACAGCTTAAAAGACTTGTTGAAAATTTTCCCACACAGTTGTACATTTAAGAATTGAAAATTCAAACGTTTTAGGCCTATAATTTAAAAGAACTATAGGTAAATGTTAGTACTTTCTGTAAATATGTAATTGAAATTTAAAATATAAAAAAAATACATATACATATTGATTGAATTATTTTATAACTGACTTTTTTTGTAAGTGTTTTCTTACTGTGTCTAGTTTTATCTAGAGGTTGTAGTCGTTAGTTTCATTGGGCAATAAAAGATTTGGCCATCGCTTCATAAAACTGAACTGATTTCGATATTTGTAAATTATTTGAACTAAGTACGAATCAAGATGTATAGGGTACCTTGCAATGTTACCAAAGTCGCTAAAAAGTAGCAGTTTTGGCCAAAATTATGGAACTTAGCAATAGCAAATATTCAAAAAATTCGGGAAATATAAATTTCTTAGGCCACCTTATTGGATTCATCATATTAAATTGTTTAAAAATAATTATAAAGTGGCAATCTAAACCATCAAAACCCCCTCCAATCACATTAATTTTGGAGAAACTCGGAGATAATTCATTTTCAGCGAAAATTATATGAAACCAAGGTGTACATACATAAAAAAAACTATATAGGGATTGAATTGAGTACTTCTATTTTTTTTTTGTTGAAAATAATAATTGGCTTTAGCCAAATCGTACCAAATTGTGCAACGAACAATTTTTGGGTTCTGAAAACCCAAAAACTAAATAAAGATTAGATTATGCCATCCTGAAAACTATTTAGTACTACTTTTGAAGAAATTCGGATAATCCATTTTTAAGCTACACTACCAAAAAGCCCCCAAAACCAATCTTAACTAAAAAAACTTGATATATAATTTGTCGCCCTGCACTAGAAAAGTGAATGTTTTAAGTAACTTATATCAGACAAAATATGAAGTTTAGTACAGTTGTACTAGACTTCAAAGTTTGTCTGATATAAGTTCCTTAAAGGATTAGCTTTTTTATATCCAGGTGTGCTTGCTTAACCTGTACTGATGAGAATGAATGAGTTCCAAATCGGTCTGCATGTATCGGTGCACTGCCATGAGAGAGGCTGCCATCCTTTCCTGGTATTTCCTTGCAATTTGAGGTAGTACTTGTCTCTAAGCATGTTAGAACAAAGTACGTCTGCCTTTATAGTATAAGGTTTTTTCAGTTCGTTGAGAATTAAAATAGTTTTTCTAATATGAATGTATCAATATATACATCGTAAAATATATGAATTACAGTTGAGTCTGGCTTCAGCCAAATACTTGTTTCAAGAGACTAAGTTGAAGTTTTTTCTATATAAAGGTAAGTAATCTATTTGCTTTTAGGGGAAAAGTCATGCAAAAACTCCCTTGATCTTAATAGTACAGTCGGAATTAATTCAACTTTTATCCAAACTTTTGTCAAGCAGTGTACATATTGTATAATTTATAAATTCGGTTATGGACAATGATCCACTAATATGCTGCAAAACTACTAGTGAAGTTCTGTATTTACAATGGGTAGGATCGACAATATCTTTCCACACGCTCCCCAGGGCTGTAAAGGGTTCAACTTGTGACAGACAACACTGTGGCCAGTGTTTATCTGTAAAAAAGTGCGTATAAATATAGCGAGCCGAACTCGTTATGAGCCTGCCGCTAACTTGCAGCGATCCTTTTTTGAACTTTGCCAGTTCGATTGAAGTTGCGCGTACCACACAAATTTTTCGTGAAACACTTCTGCTTTCGGGGATGGTGTCAAAGGAAATTTTAAAAGGGCGGGGGGGGGGGGTGTTTGTAAACCAACAAAGGGTAGAAATAAATAAAAATATATTAATGTTTGTAGACAGAGATATTTATAAGTATTTGTAAATTTTGATAATTTGAAATTGGTTGTGTTTTCGCACCAAATGTGTGTGTGTGTCGCAGTAGATTTTTACAAAGAATTTCATTATGACCAGGTTTAAAGTTTTTTTTTTTTTAAATCGGACCTATTGACGACGAAGAACAAGCGGCAGTGTTCTAATCTCTTGGAGTAAAGATTTCTGAAAATGCCTCGTGCAATCGTAGGCGAAACGTCGCATAATAATTCCAATTTGACACCGTCTAAAACTAAAAATCATGATTTTTAAATAGCAGTTTTGTTAGTTTTATGTAGTGAGGTTTATTGTTCTCACAACCTTATATAAGAAACGGTCAGGGTTGGAATTTCTAGCAGATTTAAAGTTGCAACATATTAGCGTACAATACAAGAGTTTCCCAAAACCTTTCCGTTAGATTTTGAATATTTGTTAAACAAAATAGTACCAGTCATTCCCAAAAGAGAAACGTTTGTCTTTAACTTACAAATTTTGAAATTATTTTCACCTCTCCTCTAAATTCAATATATTTTCTTCGAACCACTTGTATTCACTTATCAACAACTTTTAATCAATGCCAAGTGCTAAATAAGTTTCATTTCATTAACAACAAAATAAAAAATGTGGTATCACCAGGCTCATTGCAAAGTAAATTTTTTTGAAAGAGCGTGTCATAAACTCGTCCCACTAGATAAAAAAAATCTTTTGAGTTCCCTCCAAAAAACGGACAGAAAATGGATCGCAGTCGAGTTGTTCTCAAACCATAGGAATGTGATAAAAATGACTTCTTGTATCCCAAACGCATTTATTATCTCCTTTGAAGCCTGCTGCCGAAGGCACTCAACATCAACAGAAGTCGGCAAAATTCAAAAGAGTCTCACTACAAGTAGTAGGTAGGTAGGTAGGTAGGTAGGTAGCAGGCTTGTCACTTGGAAAATATCAATTTTATAAAGACTAAAAATTTCTGAAACTACAAGCAATCTTAATTTCGTATGGAATTTAGATGTTAGATATACGAGAAGTTTAGTATACAGTACTGGCATGATAAATATTTGGATATATGTGTGTGATTGTTTATAGATAATTATTTATTTATGTATTTGTTAGTTTTTAGTATTTATGTACGTTTTTATTGATTTTTATTGAAAATTGTTATTTATTTATTTTTGAAAAATATCAGTAACTTCGAGTAGATTGGTCCATGTTTTATGTGTTGTTCCGGAATCTCCTTAGTACATTTTACAATATACTAAAAACCACATCGAAATAATTCACTTCTAGCAAAAGTTATATGCAAATGAACTTGATTATAAAATTCACTAACCAACAAATCTTTTCAGTTTTCCACGCCCTTCCAATAATACTATCTTGGTAATATTTTTACAAGATCACTTTGGAAAATCCTTCAGAATATATTGAAAGTTTTATCAAAATATCGCACTCGTTATATACGAACGAATTCTGTTGAAAATATGGCTAGTTTACCAATTTTTTAAGTTTTTAAAACCTTTTGTAATAAGTCTATTTTGGAAATATTTTTGTGAGACCACTTTGGAGAACCGTTTAGAATATCCTGAAAGTTTCATCAAAATATCTGACTCCCATCAAAAATTATACGTAAATAAGCATTAAAAAGGAAAAAAATACACCAGGAACTGAAGTCGGTTAAAAACTTAATATTGTTGAGTTATAATTTATAAAATAAACTGTTCTTCCTAATTCAGAGTGTTTTAATGGCTTAATTTATTAAAATTTATTGATTATACATGACTGTAATTTTGAATATTCGCGAATTAACAAAATCATTGTTTAATAGTTGGAAAAAAAAGTTTTAAACAAGCCTATATTCTGAAGAGGCCCTGTACCTATCCGACGCCCTTTGCATCCATAGGTTTAAGGATACAGTCAGCTAAAATGTTTGTAGGGTGCGTTTTAGGATGGGAGGAGATATGCTTGAAATGCTAAAATCTAAAACTATTCTCCCGAATTCCCTCTGGTAAATGTCTTTTAGAGTTTCGTGCGGTTACTTTGTTACTACATTAATAGGAGTTTAATTAAGTTTAGAGTTAAGATAAAAATAAATTACTTTTAATCTGGAGTTTATTTTCTACGGGGTGGTAATTATTTTTATGGCGCTTCTGTCAGGAATTTTGGTTAAATACGAGAGTTTATGGCAGTCGGGTTTAAAGATATTATTCTAGGATTTTCGCTACTATAAAGTTTCAAAGTTAGCATTATAAAATGATGAAAAAATTATCGTATTCGACTAAGGAGTTTATATATATATATATATATATATATATATATATATATATATATATATATATGTATATAAACTCCTTAATCGTACATAATTTATTTTTGTATCTTAAACCTTTTGTTAATATTTTTCTGTAATATTTTCTTGGGTATAGGTTTTTTCATTTGAAAACCAAAAAACGACAATTTTTCTCACGTTTCGCTCTACATAGTGAGTTATGGTGTATTTATCTTTCATCTACATATATAGCTTATTACAATATTTTAATAATTTCCACCTAAAACTAAAATTTACATCTGAAGTTGAAAAGGAGCAAAAAATAATTTTTTAGACTTAACTATGAAGAGAAATAAAACAAATAACAATTTTTATACAAAATGGTACACAAAAGGTACTTGGTCAGACCGGTATTTAAATTCTCAACGTCCAAATAAACAGAAAAATAGTGTCATAATTGGTATAGTTGATCGAGCTATAAAATTATCTTCACCCGAATTTCGCCCAGAAGTGCTAAAAAAAGTAGAAGAAACCTTAATAATGAACTATTTTCCCAAACTCCTTTTAAAAAAAAATAATTAAACAAAGAACCTTTTTACATTATAACACAAATAAAAAAAATAAAATTAACAATACCACAACACAAAGCACTTTCATTGCATTACCGTATATAAACCAACTATCAAAAAAAAAATATTTATTTTAAGTAAACATAACATAATGATATGCCACAGGGCGAGCAATTTACTGGGATCACTTTATACGAAAATAAAAAGCAAAGTGCCCACAAAAAAAAATCTAACGTAATATATGGAATTCCATACCTAACCTGTCCTGAGAAATACATTGGCATGACGATACAATATATTGAAAATAGAATTAATGGACACAAGTAAGCTAAATACACATCTACATACTTACATAAACAAGAGTAAATAACTAAGCATGAATTCGACTTTAAAAACACCCACAGATACAGACATTAATTATCACAAACTGGTCATCAAAGAAATGATACATATAAAAAGAGATAAAAATGCTGTCAATGACAAAAAAAATGTCAAAAACCTAAGTCAAATTTACTATAATTTAATTTTTTAATATGACATACTTGAAGCGACACTATAATAAATATTAGAATTAATGTAATGATGCTTTGCACGATTTCGATACAAATCAAAGAACTTTATTAAAAAAATAATATTTTTTCCTATTTTTTGCTGTTATAAAACGTAATCTATCCATATCAATTGCATACCAAATTGTAATAATTGAATTTATATATATATATATATATATATATATATATATATATATATATATATATATATATATATACATATATATATATATATATATATATATATATATATATATATATATATATATATATATATGCACTAGGGTTTTTCCGATTTTCAATATATTCTTCAGTAGAAAAATCATCACGACGTTTCATCAGCATCTAAGCTGGCATTTTCAAGTGATCCTCCTCGTCGGCGGCTATGAATCTAGTGCTCATTGCTGGGTCGTTTCGACAGTTCTAACATTTCTTCCCTGATCTCCACCATTTTGCGTGGAGAATATCTTTTAGCGTGACCTCCTTGATGTTCGTTCAAATACCCGGCCATTTTTATTGCACAAAACATCCACAAATGAAAAATAATATCTCGCACTACTGTACGAATTATTTAGCACTGGTTAAATTGAAAATCGCACTCAAAACCGTGTAACAATTACATACAAAAAATAGGCATACCCAGTATTACTAGTAAATGCAGTTTTCACTGTGCTGTGGTTGAAAAATTATGAAAAAAGATTTGTATTACAGTTTTTAAATAATTGTAAATTTTTTTCTTTGGCAACTTTTATATAAACGATTTTTGGTAAATATATTTCTCTTTATGAGTTTACAAGTTCTACAAGCTGTTAAAATAAAGCACTCAACTTCGAGAACACCCTGTAAATGTATATATGTAAATGTATATAAATATATATATATATATATATATATATATATATATATATATATATATATATATATAATGTATATTCATTCATTTGACCAAAATTTTATCAACCGGAACAAATGGTATTTTGAAAAAACTCACAATCTTCAACATTACTAAAAAAGTGAAGAACGGACTCGTCACTAAACTGGTACAAAATTTTTACAACTGTCAGTTATCATTGCGTATTTTAGACACTTATCTAAAAAAAGGTAAATAGAAAATTATCTAAAAAAAGAAAAATGGATTTGTTGGCTACCAAGAAATCCTGAATTAGAAGAACAAATTCTGGATAAGATTGCAGGTCAAATATGTATATAAAGTGTTAATATGATTTTATTTTTACGATTTATTTGCTGAAGAAAAAGTTTATTCCGAATATTTTTACTGAAATATGAAAAACTTCAATTAAATGTAAGTTAATGTTGACTTCAAACTCCTAAACCAGATGTTTTTAACATAAACAGCTGGTTAATTCAACCGGTCTTATTTTTATTTCCTATTTTTATTGAAAGTGTAACACAACACTATCATATGCTTTTATGCAAAAATAGTAAAGTAGGTTTTCCGGTTTACTACAAAAGTATCCAAATAACGGGAGGTTCGACCTAGATTTTTAATAATATACCCTACCCTTTACTTGTCGCCCTTTACTTACCAGAAGTAGTTTTAAAATTATTATAGTCCCTACCTACTTTTCTATCGGAAGGAATTGAGGACACATATTTGCATTTTTTAATTTTGTTGAGTCTAGATGAAATGAAATTCTGGAGAGTGTCGTAAAAAGTGTGATTTACTAGCAAAATATTATAAAGGTTTTAATATAAAAAATAATGCAAATATCCCATTTCTTTTTTAAATAATTTCATAAAAACATATTTGTAGTCATGAATTAATACTGCAGAAAAAAATCATGTTCAGGATTTGGATTCAATTTTTTTAAAGCAGTTTAACTTGAAGCTCAGAAAACAAAATGACATTTGTAAGAGGATGATTCAAATACTTGTTATTATTACAAAGTTATTATATGTGGCTTTTTAACCAGTTTTAACTTTATAACTTTTCAATCATTTGTTAAGATTTCAAAAGCTAATCAGCGTTGAATAAATAGTAAATGGGCGATCTCATAACCTCCAGCTTATTAATTCGAGTGGTTTCCTTAGCTTCTTTGGAGGGAGATTAATATTTATAAAAATTGTATCCATATTATTAACAACCCTGTTTAAAGTATAAATGATGCATTTGGGACTACAGACCTCTGAAATTTTGAATTGGATTAATTCTAGAAAAGTTAAATTCTTTTGAAATTTTTACGGATATCTCATCTCACTTGTTTAGTGGTTTTTATTAGCTATAAGAAAATATGCTTAATCAGAAAAACTTTTATATTTAATTCCTCCCTCTAGGGCTGTTATTTTTTGACATAACAATCTTATTTCGTAGATGTTGCACATTAACACGGAATTCTGTTGAGACTTAATTAAATACTTGTCTTTAAATCGTATTAAACAGTTTTAACACCCTTTATTTCAAAATAATATTTCGGTTACCACTAAAACTACCTACTATAAGAATTATATATATAGTTTATTAAATTTATTACCTGAACGCCTTTAACAAAGCTTTATAATAAAAAAGGGTTGATCCATTGAAAGCTCTGATAGAATCGAAAAATTTTATCGCGATTTTTGAAGTTCTAGTCAAGAGTTCTTCAGAGATGTCACGCAGCGCTCTTTTGGCTCACTCAGACGTAATTTTTGAGTAATTTGAATATAATGTTATCTTAATTTTTATATTGCTTCTGAAGTACCCTGTGGGTTATTTGGAATTCTGTAGGCGAAAATGAATTAAAGAAGGGAAATAATATTTCATTTTCTATAAATTATTTTTTTACAACATTATAAATTAAACTTCAATTTGAAGATAATTTACTGCGGAAAGTAAGATAATAAGTTGCCCAGTAATTAAAACTTGTTGTTTCGATTCTCTCACGAATGAAGAATAGTATAATATATAAGCATGCAATGGTAATTCTTGATGACGATGAAACTTTTAGGCATGACCCATATTATTTCCAAAACATCCGAATGAGGCCTTACATGCCAGAATAATATTATACTTTTCCAACGAGTACTCTATATACAACTTTCTAAGCATTTAGCTTTAAGACTTGGTTCTCAAATTTATTTTTATATTCACCAGATAAAATTATTTTCCTAATTTTAAATTTCAAGTGATGAAACTCAAGTTTTATGTAAAATAATTGCGAAGTCATCAATTACACCCATCTATGGAAATACCGACTTGCCGATTCCTAAACAACAAAGCGTAAGCATTTTCCTGCATAATATAGACATTTTTAGTTTTAATCAGTGAATAAAAAACATATAACTTTTCAAATATCTACCTTAAAAAAGTTGTGAACATGTGTCGTTCTTATTGGACATAACACAAAGGATATACATGGGTAGAAAGTAGTCAAAATGTTACAGTAGAGTACCACAAGGTGGGAATTTTGGTCTACTTTTATATACGGTGAAGACATCTAATTTTATAAAGTCGACACAAATTTGTAAATATCATCTCTATGCAGATGATACACGTCTCCCTCTTAAAGTAAACGATGTTAATAATAAAATTTATATTGTATCGAAAATTTATCTGAACACAACAATAATATATTCATATATATATATATATATATATATATATATATATATATATATATATATATATATATATATGTAAATCAAATTTCTATCACTGTCGAATCACTATAGAAAAAAATTAAGTCTCTTAGAGGATAATAAATCAAAATTTAAGAATCATGATACTCATTGTCTCAAGAAGGCTTAGTATATATTAAAAATATAGTAATCATCACAGACGTTACCTTGAGTACGATACAAAAAATATTTAAGTGACATATTAATACTCATATTTATAAATATATCTATAGACCATTCCTATACTTCACTGACCGGAAGAAAATCCAGAAAATGCAAAATAATAGGCAACAAACATAATCAAAGAGTATCTCATAAATTAAAGGACATAAAAGGGCTTAATACGTTTAACAAACTTCAATCAATTCGTTTTTTTCTAAAATAATTAAATTTAATATAGCATTTTACATCATATACTTATGGTACAAATACACATAATTTAAATATACATAAGAGAAATCTACTTACAATACGTAATAAAGAACTTTAGAAAAATTATGTAATATAGCGGTTTTTATAAACAACTTTAAAGGAGTTGATTTCTCTTTATCAAAGATTGTTTTTTATTGTTCTAATCCCATTTCCTCTTTCTTCACTTTACACCTTTTCTGTATGTAATTCTATTTGCATCTAATCCAGATTCTTATTTTTAACTTTTTTCAACAGTACCTACCATCTGGCTCTCAAGAAAATTATGTTTTTGAAAGGATAGTATATGCAATATTTTTTTTTATTTGTAATAGTAACAAACGGTATTCGCACCTCCTCCAGAAACATTTACTTATCCATACTCAAGTATCAAAAAAATTGAGTTATGTGGGGGTCCTTTCCATGTTATCAAGCCCTAGGTGACGTTATCGTCTGCTTTCTTAGTTACTTACTTTATTTGTTTATTGTTTTTTGATATATACAGATACTGAATTGTAATATTTTAACCTCCTCAAATAAATGTAGGCATCATATTTTACAACCCAATATAATAAACAAATGGCTTATATGGAAATATTGAGTGCGATTAGGATTGCTCCCACTAAGGCTTTGGAAGTCCTGGTGAACCTGCCTTCTCTCCTCTTATATACAAAAAATGAGGCCTTGAAGACTCGTCTCAGATGCCTAGGGCATCCCTGAACTGGAATGGACAGCTACACAGGTATCTAGGATATCGTGGTGGAGAGGTGTCCATCACTTCCTATGCAGAGAGATTACATAACGCCACTTTTAAAACCCAACCACTCTCTTGAGATATTTCTGACAAGTAGAGAGGATTGAAGGGGAGAGCAAATTCTTCCGAAAAATGGATTCTGGTGGTATACAAATTGATTTCGATAAGATGAAAGAACTGGAGCTGGAATGTTCGGCAGGAGCACAGGACTTAAAGAGTTCTACTCTCTTGAACAGCCTGCAAACATCATTACAGAGGACATTTATGCTATTCTGTAGTGTGGCCATATCTGAGCAGGACATAAACAGGAATAGGGTAATAAACATATGCTCAGACAGTAAGCCTGCGATAATGGCACTGACAGCCAGTGTCGTACCTTCGCCACTGGTGTCTGAGTGCAAGGATGTACTGAACAGTCTGACAAAAAACGGCTGCATAATCAGACTATTGTGGGTCCCGGATCATTCAGGCATACGCGGGAATGAGAAAGCGGACCGTCTGGCAAAAATGAGGTCTGCAACTTAATTATATGTACCCTAACCAATTCCACCTGTACCAATTGCCGTTGGTGACAGGGAATTTATTAAATAGTGGAGAGGAGCTCCTAGAATAGGGTGTGCCAAGGACCATAAAACTGGACCTAGCGCATGGCTTAGGAAGGAAGGAGCTGCGAATTGTGGTGGGATTGTTGACAGGACATTTTCACTTGAAGGGCCATCTTCATAAGATCGGTGTCGTAGACCATCCGACGCGCAGATGGTGTCTGAAGGAGTATGAAATAATTGACCATGGCCTTAGGAAGTGCCCAGCACTCAACTTACTTAGACAGAGATATTTCGGAGATACAATTTTGTTACCGGACGCAATTAGACAAGTTGAATTAACGAGGTTGCCTGGATTCGGCCTCGAATGATTTGTAGCTATGGTGGGATATAAAGGGCCCAATGAGGCCTAGGTATCGATATCGCAAATTATCATTCATTCATTCATAATAAACAAATAAAATGACACTAAACCAACAGTTCCGAAACTAGCCTAAAAAATCATTCATATTGTAGAGCCATTTTTCACTTAAAAACAGATTAATTTTTTCCTTAAAAACACTAGAACTGTCACTGTCATTGAAAAATTTACTGACGTGTAAAGGTCAGATCAGTGGAAAGATCATTGATACATTTTCCATAAACTTCTGGATAGTTGGAGCAGTCGCATTAAATTTTTCCTTAAAAACGCTAGAACTGTCACTGTCATTGAAACATTTATGGACGTGTAAAAGTCAAATCAATGAAAAGATCACTGATATATTTTCCATAAATTTCTGGAAGTTGGAGCAGTCACAAGCAGAAGATTCGTTGATATTTTGCCGGTTGTTGAGAGTTATGGAGATCATTCCCACTATCTTCGTATTTGTATCTCCAAGTTTCTGTATTTGGCGATTTTTTCATTATCCTATTTCTATTAATGTTGCTCGTTTAGATATTTATCCACTAAAATAAGATTTGGTCTCTCTCTGAGTAACTGCATGATTCGAAACCACAGTTCGATCCCAACACAGCTTCAACTCGGTTTTTCGGTTTCGGGCTGTGCTCGCAGTATAACACGTAAAAGAAATAGAACATAAAAATTCATTTAAAATTTTGTCAATGTTTCTAAATTACGTAACCCCTTATTCACTGATCTTTGTAATTGTGCTAAAACAGAGTGTGTCTGCACTTATAGTATAAATTTTTTAATTGATTAAGAACTATATAGTTTTTCTTATATGAATCCCACACATTGATGCAACTTAAAGCAGTTTTTATGATACTGTTGCAACGCCATCACAATGAAATGAAGTCTTGAACTTGTTTCGTATTAGGCCTCAACTAAGCGAACGACAAGAAACTTAACAAAAACTCGCTACATAATTTATCCAATTAAAGGCCTATAAAAACAAAAACTTAATTAACGACCAATAACAAAAAACTGCGGCATTATAAAAGACATAATTACGCTTCTAAACTTTACAACACTCCGCGGCGCACTTCGTTCACTTACCCCATTTTAAATGAATAAATTATGAATTTAGCGTCGCCTTGAAGGCAGCTGCTTTTCTTTCTCTGTCTTTTACGTAAGTAAACAAATAGTAAATTTTCTCGTCTCGACGCTCTTTGCCCTATTTTTCAACACTCTCTTAATGAAAATCTGAATAAGTAAGTCAAGGCGAAGGCTGCAATTAAAAATCGATCCCGACGCTTTTAAAACTCTTTTCACTTCTTTCGCTTACTTCCTTGGTTAGTTTCTTTGCTGAGTTTGTAGTTAGCGTTTCTACACAGACAACTAAATAAATTTTCATAGATCAAATCTAATTTTTAGATACTGGAAATTTTTTATTAGTAAGTATAACGTTATGCTGGCTTCATTAAAATTATAAGAAAACAACACTGAGAAACTGGGGAAAACTTCAATATATTTCCTTCGTGTCATTGAAATTGACTTGATATCTATCAACAAAATTAAGTCCAACAAATATCTCCTACTTCCCAAAAATTAATGTTTTAGTCCAATTGTTACGATCAAGTGGATAGTTCAAAGATAAAGACTACTACTGACCTGACGTGGGATTGGTAGCTGATAAATGGAAAAAGTTCGATCACTTTTTCTCGGCCAAGCTAAACTTTACAAGTTATTATACCTTAGGAATTTGTTCTCCATCTTGAAAATATATTGTACTAAAAGATTTACATGCAAAACTGTTTTTCTTCCTAATGTGGTGGATGCCGCTTCATTTGGAGTTTTGTTTCTGGCATAGTCAAAACAAAGTTTTTCTGGATACTTTTCGCTACTTTAAAATAACCTATTTTTTTCTTAAATCATTTTTATAGCCTTCTCTTGTCTTCATCCCAGTTTTTCCGTTTTCCTTAAGGTGCCACGATGACATTCTAAAATTGAATATACAACCTTTAAAAGGAGGAATCCAACTGCCTAAATCTTGAAACACAATTATTGAATATTCCATGACTGCTCATATTTGGAATTTCAGACCGATTCATGGTTAGCTTCTTGTTCTACAAGTAATAACATAAAAGGAATAGACGCCCAGAAAATATTAAAACACACATGAACACAACTTGCTAAATATATGATCACAGTGTTATTTCCAACTGATTATAATACCTAACTTTTATGTACCGAGAGTAGGAGTTTTTAATGTCGACAAAACAAAACACTTTTACCACAGTGACGACGTTCACCAGAATGACGAGATGAAATGATACTAAAGTGAATAAATTAAATGGCCTTGAATTGTGTCTTCAAATGTTTATTCTAGAGAAATGCTAATATTCCATTTTATGATTTAAAAGCCAAACGGCTTCGCACTCCCTCCAGGGATTATTCACTCATACCAGGCATACAAAGATACCAAAAGTATGAAGCTCTGTGGGAACCCTTTCCATGTTATCGGGTCTTAGGTGACGTTGTCTGCTGTATTTCCTACGAACTTTCGGACGGTTCTCGCGGTTGCAAAGAGAACTGCTTTCTGCATAGGTTTATACAGATGTTCACTAAGGTCCAGTCCCTTGATGTTCTGCAGGAGGTTCTTTGATATCACTTCAGTTGTTGACAGTATTATGGGAATCGTTTGGAGGCTGTTCATTGCCCATTGTCTTCGGATTTGGACCTCCAGATCTCTGTATTTGGATCTTCTCATTATATTTGGGCCTTACGTTGTTGTTGTTAGGTACAGCAATGTCGATTAGTGTAGTTCGCCTAGAAATTTTATCTATTAGTATAATGTCTGGCCTATCATGAGCTACTGTCTGATCCGTCAGAATCGTTCGGCCCCAATATAACTTGAACTGGTTGTTCTCAAGAATAGGCTCTGGATTATACTTGTAATAAGGCACTCTTCCGACCTGTGGAGTATCTTAGCAACTGAGTTGTGTCTTTCCTTATACTCGGTTGCGGCAAACGCTTGGCATCCTCCAGTTATGTGTTGAATTGTCTCCTATGTTCGACAGCCATATCTGTATTGGTCATTTTCTATTGAGGGATCTCTAATGATGAACTTCCGATAGTTCTTCGTCGGAATAACCTGGCCTTGAATAGCTAACAAGAAGCCCTCCCTTTCCGGAAACATCTGTCCTCAAATCAACCAGTAGTTCGACGCCGAGTTGTCGACATTGTCCTGATTGACCTCATTTGAATGCCGTTCATGAAGTCGCTTCTGTAGCCAGGTTTGTAACTTCTCTTGGTCTGTTTGGTGGTAAGAAGTAATATCTTGTTCCCTCAATTGTAGCGGCGTTGAGTCGTCTGCCTCGCATATTGCTCGATGTAGTGTGGAAGAGTCCGCTAACCTGTGGAAATATGAACGTAAGTTTATTATTTGTTGGTCGAGCTGCTTACCAATATCCACCAATCCTCTTCCTCCTTGGTGTCTTGGAAGCATTGTAGGTTCAATAGCACTCCGAGGGTGATGTTTTTGTGATTTTGTTAGGAGTGTCCTTATTTTTCTTTGCAGGTTTTGGATGTCCGTCCTGCTCCATTTTACAATTCCAAAAAAGTAGCTCAGCGCAGAGCAAGCATACGTATTGAGCGCCTTAAACAAATTTCTACTATTTAAATTAGTTCGTAATATTCCATATTATGAATACTATTTCATATTTGGTCAGTTTTCTCTATGGAAGAATATTTTAAAATCTTAGTTCGGGCAGTTGGTAAATCAAAAATAATATTTGTACCAGTTTAGAAGTAGAATATTAAAATATAGTTTAGGTTAGTTTAAATTAAATGAGGTTAGTTTAGGTTTGTTAAACTGTATTTATTCAACACTATTAACATGATTGTGGCATATTCCAAGTTTGATCTTAAATCAGAGTTATATAATGTCTTTTATAGCCTTCATAGGATATGATTAATTGATAGCTTGTTCGTATGTGATAACACAGCGTCCTTCTAGGTTTCTTCGAATAGCTGTATTTTTTTAATTAGCATTAAAAATTGGAAATCATCAGGTTGCCTACCAATCATTGATAAAGGGATATTCAAAAGTAATAATGCTAACACTGATTCCGGCAGAATGCCAGAACTAGCACTATACTGCTTGGAGCTGTAGCCGTGAAATTTAATAAACTGACGCCCACCTGAAATACATGGTTTAAAAAGGTTTAGTAAAAAATTAAAAAAACCAAATAGTTTAGAAGGAGAACTAAAGAATTCCTAAGTTCCATGATGATTTGACCGTGATATGTTTAAGATAATGTCGTCGAACACGTAATTATATAATTAATTTAAACCAAAATTGATTAAGACCGGATTATGCATCATAATTTTTATTTAATTACATCATAGTTTCTTACTAAAAACTTTAATGTTTTTTCAAGTCTACTCAAATTAATGTTTTGAAATCGCCACTATTTGTTTGTAGGTATAATTGTAAAACAATCTATAACTGAACCTTGATACTGTCCTAAACTATTTAAAATAACTAGTAAGTAAGAATAAATAAATCAGATTAACTACAAAACTGAAATATAAAAGCAATGTGCTGTAATACTAACACTGAATTAATTAATTTTTTAGGCTAAATTTCTTCGAAGTTTGGCACAAATTAGTTTGATTTTAATTCAACAGTTTAGTAAAACAATTAAAAGATTGTATCTGAAACAAAAGCTTCTAACTAAGGTAATCATGAAAATAACTACTCCCGGCAAAACCACAGCCATGAAAGTAAATGTTAAAACTCTATATTTTCATAATTAAATATGAATTTGGACAGTTTAAGTAAAATCGGTACAGCACCAAATTTATATCCTAAATACCAAACATTTAAATTTAAAAGCACAGACTAAGGTAAAGACTGTTACTCAACGGGATAAAAATTTCTGAGAACTGATCAGTTCTCAGCGAGTAACGAGACGAACCGCACTTGAAAATGCCAAATGAGATTTTGACGAAACGTCGTGAAAACGATTTTTTGAACGAATCAATCAAATAAATTTTTCGAGCAATTCACATAAAATCATAATTAAAATAATAACAAAAAGCATTAAGTTATAACTTAAAATAAGATATAAAAAACAAAGTCAGGGTGACAGCGCAATGTCAAAACTATTAGGCGGACCAATCAGTAAGTGCAGTGATTTAGATGGATTCATCACTAAGCATCATTGTTAATTAAAAGGCAAGATTCATGCTTCTCACTGGGTAGAAACTGATAAAGTAATTGTATGTCGTCAGCAAACATATGGATCTGGCAGTGCTGCTGAACATCCACAAGATCAAGCACTTATTCCTGAGGAACCCCAGACCGAAGTCCTCCAGGACCCGAGAAAGTACTCAGATGCCAGTCAGTACTAGCTAGCTTAGTAATTTGAGATCGATGCCTTAGGTAATTGGACAGCCAGCCATAAACACTATCGCGGATTCCATAAAAGTGGAGCTTAGCCAACAAATTTTCAAAGTTAACTGTATCGAAAGCCTTGGACATATCCAGGAGTGTAATTGAAGTTGCAACTCGCCGCTCAGCACCATGGATACATTGGTCAACAATAGAACAACGAATGGAACATATTCGTATTCTCTCTCTGAATCCAGATTTCTGAACAGGTAAAATTTTATTATCATCCAGAAACGACGATAATTGATGATGTAAAACAGACTCAGCAATTTTAAGGGGAACACAGGGTAGCTGATTGGAAGGAGAGCGCCGAGATTATATGCATATATATATATATATATATATATATATATATATATACAACTATATGCAGCTCCGTGTATGAATGAAGTAAAATGCGAACAGCAAATGCGAACCTCGTTCCAACTATATCCTTTCCGTGTTGGAGGTTGCACAGTTTGAACAAATTGCTAAGGAACACAATTTATCCTATTCCACCACCATCGAGTTGATGGCCTACTTATACCACCATACCGAGAAGAAAGTCAAAACTTACCTTCCCCGCTACAGTGATACGGCAGAGGTACATGTTTCGTCTTTATTACACTCATCAGGGTACCGACATGCACCTGTTTGTGCAAAGGACAAATCGGAAGGAAGTATGCAACACTGAATGCGGCTTCGTCGACCTCCCGTCGGATGGCGTATATAGGTTTATGCGGCTTTCACGGATTCCTCAGTGTGACATGCAGTAGATATATAAGTATATATATTGAATATTTCGTGTTTTTTTGTGCACGCCAAGCGCCATATTGTAGCTACCATGAGGGCGTTAGAAAAGTGATAGACGGGGTTATCAATCAATTTTAATTTCTTTACCTGTAATAGATTTTGGTAATATATTGGTCAAACTTCATAACTCAACGACCCCGAAAATATAAGAATAAATGATCATCTTCAATCCTAAACTTAGAGGAGTATAGTTTTGGGAATTCAGGGTGTTTTTGGTTTATATATATTTTATATGTTTTTTTGTTTATATATACTTTATATACCAAAGTTTGCAGCTCCAAGTTTATAATGGCATAACTTCTCTAATAAAATAAATTTATATAGCAGATTAAAAAACGTACTACATAAGCCGTAAAATATACTTTTACACGTCTCGAAAACTTTCAGTACATATTTTAAAGAAGTAAAAATGAAATCACTTTACCTTCAGCGAGAGATTATTGAGTAGTAATTTTTAAAAGTAAATGAATATGATATAAATGTATCAAATTGATTATGCTATAATGAATTGAAGACCGTTCCTAAAAATTGTTTAAAATTTGTGCTAAGATCATTTCGATTCTTTATTGTATTGAAGATAAATACATTTATAAGTAAAAACAAACAAGGACTGGCTATCTTGGATAAAAAAGTTATTGTATAACTTGAATGCGTTTTTACAAATGTCTCTAACACGATCACATTGTGAATCACACTCTTTAGGTATATTCCATCTCTCTTGAAAGAAATATACTTTAAAACTTTCTTTGCACTGGTTTCAATCTCAGAATGTAATTATTATAAATTGGTGACCAAATCAAAGAATTATGTTTTAACTTACCCTTTACTAAAGAATTATAAATATAATGCTTTAAGTACATCTATATTATTAACAGATTTACAATTTCTTATGATAGATCTCAATATTCGTATTGCCTCAGATATTTTTTACTCTATATAAGCGCTTAAACCAAATGTAAAGTCAAATAAAATTGCTAAGTCACAAGTGGTTTCCACTTTCATTCATTCACTCATAATCAACAGAGTTCTCGTAGAACAAAGAGAACATATTTTGAATTAATGATATTACAGAGTACTTACTAATATTAAGCAATAATTCATTTTCGAAAAATCAATTTTGAACCTAATTAGGAACGTTTTTTTACAATCTACAAGGTTTTTTTATAGGCAAATGCAGCTATATTTCAACAATATTTGAAAGTTGGTACTTATATTACAACTCTAGAAGCAAAGCATTTAAACTCATGTATGTATTGATATTGTTGCGTTAAGTATGACTCAAAGAACTTTAAAAAGTTTTCAGACGAACCAAAAACTCGGAGTTTGGCTTATATAATTTTGTAGTATATTTTGTCGAAAGCTTTCAAGAAGTCGGTAAACATCACATCAAGCTATATTCTTTTAAAGAATGTGGTGGTTATGTTTTACTTATTCTCAATACTCATATAACATTTTAGAAAAACCTCATATTACTGTTCTATAATTAATTAAATACATCATTTTTATGTCCCATTTTTATAGAATATACTTCATAGAGCTGCATTTCTGGGAGAAAAGATTAAGAGTCTAGCAATCACCAAATAAAATGACATATTAAGTAATACAAACAAATTTTAAAATGTGATCTTGCTTACAAGATTGCATTATATATTTCAAAAGAGTTTTAATCCTTCTCAAAGGGATAAAACTATATAGCACTGACTAAGAGTGAATTTATTACAGATTATTAATGTTGTTTTTTAGAGGTGCGTCAGATATGATGCAGTATTAAGGCATTAAAGATCTTTTTATCAATGCATCATTTGAATTCACCATTAAATGTTATGCGCGTTCCAATAACCATAAGTTTGAATAAAAAAAGAAGTGCATGGCCATTTTCAGAAGTTGTTATATTTTGTATATTCTCCGGAAAGCGGACAATAAAATATCTGCGCTTTCTCTTCTTCATTCTTTTGTTGTTTCATCATAAAATTATTGACAAGACTACGTCCTATTTGTATAAAAATTAGCAATTCTTTCCTTGTTTTCTCGTTTCATTTGCTTGCAAAATAATTTGGCACACAGTGTACCAACTAAAAACTTGGCTGCTTTTTCCGTAAATAATGGCACATTCAACAGATTGCAGCTTTGCTCATCAGCATTTTATTATTTTTAGAAGCAACTTCTTTAGCGCGCTTCGCGAACTTCAAATGAATAATGCATCATTTATGAAGTTCATTGAGCCTCTTGCTTTCCCCTTTAAAACTTTCAGTAATTTATTTTTACTTGGCGCCCTATTTTAAGGCAATGTCAAGGTTATCACCTAAATTATTTTCTTCCGCATTCTCTTTTAATTTTGCTTTCTTTGCTAAGTTTATTCATTGCTGAAAATTTCTTTAAAAATTATTAAAAGCTTCCTTTTATACCGATGTTGTCGTTTTGGTGGCTTTTTTTATTTGACGGGGATCGGTTTTGTTTTTCACATTCTGTTAATATTTATTAGGTTGATAAAAAAATATTCGTTTCATTGAATTTCAAATTCAAAATCAAATATGCTTTTAATTATAGATTTTTAGTTAGAATCCATTTTTTAGTAGTTGAAATAACCGATGATTTTTGGCCATAGAACCGGGATAATGCATAAATATAACTTCCTCCATTATGGCGTTTTTGGTAGAATATTTTCAATGCAAAACTCGATTAACTCAAGTTGTTATAGTTTATTATGATTTAAAACGTAAAAATTATAAGGTATTGGTGACAAACAGTTTTTACATAATATTTTTATAAAAAAAATTGAACCGTCTTCTAAAAGTGCGCTAAAAAGTGAAAAATAACTATAAATGTTTATATGAAATTGAAATTTTTGTAGTCGGCGCCAAACTAATACCTGACAAAATGTGATTCGCATAAACAGATTAAAAATACTTTATTTGTAATTGCTTTCTTACCATAATTTGTATAATTAGTAGTTATTTATTTCATTTAGAAATAATTTAACGCCGACTTCAAAAATTTCAATTTCATATACCAATTTATAGTTATGTTTCACTTTTTAGCGCATTTTTAGAAGTCGGTTCAATTTTTTTATAAAAATATTATTTTTAGATTTTTAGTTTTGATGTCATTATACTATCCATAAATTATTTGAACTAAGTACTAATCGAGATTCCCTCGCAATGACTCCAAGGTGGTAAAAAAGTACCCTTTTATCAAAAATTGTAAATAACCCTAAAATGAACCACTAAAAATTCTTTTATTCTTAGAGATCTCCAAATACTAGTAAAATTGTGTAAAACAATATTTAATCTGTTATAGTAAATCCACTATCTTAAATTTCAAATTAATTTTAGATTAGTAATATAGGCCCCAAAACCTTCCAATATCAATATTTAAAGAATTTGAGACGTAAATTTCTTAGTTCGATATATTTTATACTGCATATTGAGTTTGTATACGCCCCAGGAACCCTCAATATCAATTTTAGACAAAATCGGAAAATGTAAAATTTTTAGTCCCTCATATTGTATCTTATCAACCTGATAGTTGTAAAAAATTATCTTCATATTCGTAATACACGACCCCGAAAACCCCCTAATATCAAATCTAAAAAAAGCGAAGGAAAAATTTTCAACCTACCGTATTTTATCCGCCATATTAAACTTCAAAAAAGTTATTTAAACGTCTTGATCTAATCTAAATCTAAACCCTTCAAAGGCCCCTAATACCAATTTTGGATGAAATCCGGAAATTTAAAATCTGACATATTAGATTTTCTTAAAATAATTTTATATTCGCTATTTACATCATAATTTACACCCTCAAGAACCCCCATATCAGTTTTGGAGAAAATCGAAAAATGTAAAATTTTTAGGACGTCATATTGAATCCGCCAGATTGAGTTTTTCAAAAAATATTTTAAGTTCGAAATTAACACTGACAAAAACCCTCCAATAATGATTTTAGATAAAATCGAGAGGTGTAGAATCTTTAATCCGCCATCTTGTATATGCCATATTTCATTTTTTTATAAATAATTTCAGATTTGTAATATGCGATTCCAAAACTCCCCCTCCCATATCAAAATTGAAAGAAAACGGAGAAAATTAATTTTTTGTCCGTCATATTGAATTTTTAAAAAATAATTTCAGATTCGTTATGTGTGACCCCGAAAACTCTCCCATACCAATTTTGGAGAAAATCGGACAAAGTTAAATTTTTTGACCGCCATATTGTATTCACCATAATGAATTTTTTAAAAATAATTGCAGATTCGTTGTGTACGATTCTGAAAATTCCTCTATACCAGTTTTCGAGAAAATCGGACAAAATTAACTTTTTGGCCGCCATTTTTTCAGCGCCATCTTGGATTTTACTGCACCAATTTCATCTAAAAGAATATGGGACCACTGCGGCAACCTCCAGAACATAACGTAAAAAATTTCATTCAAATCGGTCTCGCCCTTCCAGAGTAATCGATGTACATAAAAAAAAATACATCGTCGACGAATATTTCAAGTGTTCCATTTATATACACATTAATTAAATGTGATTTATACTGGTGGCGTTTTTTGTATACTGAATTTTTTTTTGTATCAGGTAAACTAACACTGTTAATTTTTACATAACTGTCAAATTGTACATCCTTCAACAACTCTAAAAATTTGAATATATCGGACGTAGTGTATAAAAATTAAATTGACTTTGGAACGATTCACAGGCGTTTGTGCTATGTTTTCTAATGCTGTTGTAAGATTTTTAGTGGTTAGGTGTGAAAGATACGTTTTCACATATATAATTATCTACCAAGCAATCACAATATTCTATTACTATTTGGTCTTGAGTAACCACAGCATACAAATCTTCCACAAAACAATTTTCTGCAACAGTTGGTTCTAAAAAAAACTAATCTAGATGTCTATCTTAACCACGTATCAATCTCTCATTTGTTTTGGAACGCGTCAGCTAAACCAAGCTGCTGTATTTTCGTCTATCAAGGTTGAATTAAATGAAACCTACGCTAGTAATTTTAATTAGAAACCAAACTAATTTTACACCCATACGCATGGCCTTTTCCAAATCCCTTATTATTTCTTCAGGTTGTATGTATAAGTTAATTGAACTACATTTCTGAGGCAAGTCAAAAGGTGGGGAACAAGTATGATATTGTTTGGCAACAAATTAAAAGCCAACGGAATGTAATGCCCGTTTCAACTGTATGAACTGTGAATAACTGTTTAAAATAATAATAATAATAACTAAAAGTTCCATCTGCTTAGATCTTTGTAGGAAGCCTAAATATGTTAAATTTGATTTACCTGAAAACAAAACAGTTTTTAAATGTTTGTCATTGGCGAATAGAAATTTCTCATCTTTACTTGTATTATAATGGTTTTCTTCTAGAACATCTTATGTGTTTTCTGTGGATCGTGGCAACGTAGACAAAATGCTTGTTCTACATCTATAGATGCTTTTGTTATGTTTTCGATATCCTCGGTAATCACATCAAACTTGTGGGCCTCTTGCTTGATGCCTGAATTGATAATTATTAATGGAAGTTGTGTAATGTCTTCTTGGCTTTTCTCCTAACTCTGTTATGCAGTTACTTCACGGGCAGATTGTCACTACATGTGTGGTTATGTTAATTGTTTTCCTCCTATAAAATTTTTTTCGATTTGTTTACACGTTCCTTTTTTATATTGATACAACATTCCTAGATATATTTTTTGCTTATTCGAAACGTCTAATTCTTAATAATTATTATTTTCTTCCCTCGTTCGTTTAACATAAAGGAAAACAAAGCGCTTAAATAGTGATTATCTCGATAAGTGCCCATACTAACCTGTAAAAACTCCAGGATTGTAATAATAGCATTATATCATGAAAGTAAGGAATCCTAATTTAAATATGTCTTTTCTGAAATTATACCTACCATCCTGCAACTGGGATGAAGCCTTCCTAGAAACCCTAGTTGCTCTTAGAGCGCAATCGTTCTATAGTTTTTTGGGATTGAAACGTCCTCAAATAGATATGGGGTGCAATTGACCAACACAAAAAAATTGCAAGTCTCTTAATACATTTTAGAAAAATTCGATACTGTCGATTCTTAGATGTCGCACTAGATCTTTTTGTCTATATTCTTTGTTACATAGAGCTTTAATTTGTGGCGCTTCATTCCAGTGTAACTTACTTATTCCACAACAAGTAACTTACTTTAATTTTCAAACCCTATAGGGAATATTCAGTGTTAAAATGGGCGAGAAAACTCAAAACCCGTTAATATGAATTTAACATAAACATTTTTAAAACATGTGAATATATTCGCCTACCAGATGAATGACATCAGCACATATATAAGTAAGGTGGAAAATACATCTAAAATTACAATATAGGTTTCTTTCTTTTGTACATTGATAAACATCTTACAAAAAGGGAATTTTTAATCATCCTGCTGAAATGAAAAATATTATTTAACACAATTCAAAGTGCAAGTTATTATTTCGTGCAGATATATTCAGTTCTTAGTTAAAATAGGCTGATAAATCAATAAAAAACTCTCCCTGCCATTTTTGGACTCTATATTTTTATTTTGATTATGTTCTTGTACATTTGTCATAAAATGTATAAAATTACTTTGAATCGTGACAAGTTATTGGGTGGGAGTCAAACAGGTAATAACAAACAATCTTAAAAATCTCTTATTTTTATTAATTTTCAGGAATTTTTAGTATCAATAAAATGCATTAAAGCAGACATATATCTCGACCAATTTTTACTCCTTCTTAATGACTTAAAAATGGGACTATGATATGATCATATTTTCTTCCAGGAAACCCAGAAAAACTTTCGAATTTTAAAGCATTTTTTAATAACATTCAACTTTTGTCTTTTACTTGGCTCGTCTTATATTTGATAGACCTTCTTCATTTTTTATATTGCTTTGGTTAAATTTTTGTTATTGTAACCAATTCCAATGTGAAGTATTTATATTTGAAAACACTGAACCCATTTCTCTTAATGTTATATGGAATTTTGTCCAGAATGTTTTTTTTGTCCTACTGAACATTATAAGTTTTCAATTAGATTTGTTTTATTTTCTTAAGTACCAGACTGAAATAAATTTTCATAGGTGACTTCTTAACTATGTTCAGTTTTTAACTTTTCCCTGGGAAGAAATATGAGCATTCACAACGGTTTTTAATAAAAAGACTCCCCCCATAATCCCAAATTGGTTTTACTGCAAGAAATTATTACTAAACCAGTAATTTTTAAAGAATATTTCTTTATATATATATATATATATATATATATATATATATATATATATATATATATATATTGCGTGCACTAAATAATTTAAAACAAGTTTTTATTGCATGCACGTCGTGCAAACCTTCCACTCCCATTTTAGAGTTCGTAACTTAAACCACAGCTTCGGTGCTAGTTGTAATGGGCTGCACGAAATTACTGCCGAGCCCTGAGCGAGGGCTCAAAAGGGTGGAAGCTGGAAAGGGATGTGATCCCCCAGCTATTACCTGTTTAGGCCACACTTTATACAATCAGGCAGAGAGGGTTGTCTAAATTGCTCGAACTAACTTTCCACTTTAGAGTGCTTCGGAGAGCAGTTAGTTCCAAAATAGTTATAGATCCTATAAATTGCTTTTAATTAAGTTTGTAATTTGGATCTTGTAAACGGGGACTAGGTTTTAACAGAGTTTTCATTAATGTCTGGACGGAGTACATGCCATTTTTTACAACTTTGCGAACTAATTTAATAGCATTTTGTTAAAAAACACAATGAGCTTTAAATCTACACAAAATATTTAAATGGGGATTGTAACAATTTAACCCTCTCAAAAGCAGTAGAAAAAACTGACTCATGACTGGGGTTGGTAAAGCTGAAAGAAAAGGAATAGAATCTCACACACACACACACATATATATATATATATATATATATATATATATATATATATATATATATATATATATATATATATGAAGTAAATTACGATCAGTAAAAGCAAACCTCGTTCCAGTCATATCCTTTTTGTGTTACAGGTTGCACAGTTTGAATAAATTGCGATAAAACACAATCCATCCCATTCCACCACCATCGAGATGAGACCTATACCACCATACCGAGAAGAAAGTCAAAACTTACCTTCCCCGCCAGAGTGATATGGTAGAGGTACATGTTTCGTCTCTACTAGGCTCATCAGGGTACCGACATGCACCTCTTTGTGCAAAGGACAGATCGGAAGGAAGCATGCAACACTGAACGCGGCTTCGCCGACCTCCCGCCGGATGGCGTATGCATGTTTATGTGGCTTTCACGGATTCCTTCATGTGAGATGCAATAGCAGTGGCTATATCCATATTATGCAATGCATTTATAGCAATTTATTCAAACTGTGCAACCTCTAACACGAAAAAGATATGATTGGAACGAGGTTTACATTTACTGATCGCAATTTACTTCATTTATACTCGAAGTTGCATATAGTTGTACGTTTGCTGAATATGATTTCAGCACTACAACGGCAACAGTTTTTGAAATCTTAATCTTAAAGCAAGCAAAATTTTTTATTAAGAATGATTTTTCCTTCATTATCTCATCCGTAGACACACTATATATATATATATATATATATATATATATATATATATATATATATATATATATATTTATGCGGCTTTCACGGATTCCTCCGTGCAGCACTACAACGGCATAATGTGGATATATCCACGGCTATTGTATCTCACACATACGCCATCCGACGGGAGGTCGGCGAAGCCGCGTTCAGTATTTTGCATGCTTCCTTCCGATCTGTCCTTTGCACAGCCAGGTGCATGTCGGTACCCTGATGAGTCTAGTAGAGACGAAACATGTACCTCTGCCATATCACTGTAGCGGGGAGGGTAAGTTTTGACTTTCTTCTCGGTATGGTGGTACAGGTAGGCCACCATCTCGATGGTGGTGGAATAGGATAAATTGTGTTCCTTAGCAATTTGTTCAAACTGTGCAACCTCTAACACGGAAAGGATATGGTTGGAACGAAGTTCGCATTTACTGTTAGCATTTTAATTCATATATATATATATATATATATATATATATATATATATATATATATATATATATATATATATATATATATATATACCTATTTTTTTAAACCGGACGCGATAATCCTTTCCATAATTCAATGTCATCTAATTATCTTCAAGAAATATTTGCCAATTTCGGTTTCCTCGTAGAAATTAGAAACTCCAGTTTCTAAAAACTCGTTTTCCCTTTTAACCTAGGAGGGTTCTAATAGTTTCGAAATATGTTTCCAAAATAGTAATTTACGGCGCACTCACCATCTATTCAAGAATCCAATGTGGTAAA